>WPIO01000086.1:1455000-1804392 GCA_009760855.2 Cristatella mucedo
TGAAATGTGGTACATGTGAAATTTTATTTATTTATTTCATTTATTTGCATTAAATTACATGTCACTGAATTTAATATTAATTTAATAATGCACTTGATGTAGCACCCTCTGAGAGATCATTTCTCTCTGGGCATTTTACATTAAGTGCAAATGAAGCTCGATCGAAGGGTTGATCTCGATCTAGCAGTTTTTAGCTACTTAATAATAATATATTTGGGTGCTAGATCAAGTTTCAGGGTTTAAGTTTTAAGTACTACCCAAATAGTACGAAAAGGTCGTTTTTATCGGTTTAGAACTCAAGACTGTTTGTATTTTACACGTTTGAATTTAGTGAGACGTCTCGAAATCCCGTCTTTTTGAAATTCGTTTTTCCTTACGGTGGTTTTTGGGCTTGTTTGAGTGTCTTCGAAGTGGTTTGGCCCACCGTGACCTTGTTAGCCAATTATTATCGGTCCCATTGAGCAGCACATCCTTACTGTTGGTTGTTCTCAACTCGGTGTGGGGTCGTGTTCAATGTTCATCGTCGGAAGCTGTGATTCCAAATCCACTTCGGTGAATTGCCTGAGCAATTGTGGCATAATTGTATAAATAAGTGTCATGTAGTTGTACTATTTTTCTGGAGGAGCTCAAGAGTGAAATCAGTTATCATAACAGGTAAAAATTTGGTTTTTCAATACTATGCCAAGCATTCATCATTTTTGCATCTGCAGAAGCAGCTGCAGAGCACTCACAAAGACAGGCATTGGAAAAGGCAGTCCTTCTGCTCTGACCAAGGCACTACTCAGTGACAGGCATGTTAACAACTCAACCGTACTTGGTGTAGGAGCTCTCTAGTGAGCTGCAACTAAAACGATCCTTCATCGGTGCAGTAAGAGTTGTCGTTAGTTGTTCGTGTATTCGCTATATGTCAAAGTTCATTTTGCCCCATCTTGTCCTGGCTTGGGCATTTTTTATGCTCTGTGGGTAATATCTATCCATAAGTAGTTTAATCTAAATTCCTGCAGGAATGCCTAACCTCCTGAACACAGTTGCTTGACCCTACATCCCCTCATTTCCATGCAAACAATCACCAGAGACTGTCAGCCATACTTGTGACATGAACCCCCAAGTCTTTCTTTGTAGTTTCTATCGGTATGAAATTATGCAGTGCCCCATTATCATTTTGAGTTTTCTCATGGAAACATTGTTCACTTGAGAGAAAATTTCCATTCAGGCTCTGCACCTATATGCACCTGTAGGCTCACCCCACGTGGTCCCCCATTCTCTCGGGCTGGCAGTTGAGGTCTGAGCCGTAAACAGTGTCGGGCGGTGGGGGGGGGGGGCAAATTTTAACAGTTTGGCCTCGTTCGTATTCCTTGCTTAACTATGCTCAAATATTTGAGTGGCCTGACCACAGGCTGGAGTTGGCAAGTGAGCCTTACTGCCACAGCTGATGCCACCTAGCCAACCTGCCACATGTGCACCCATCTTTACGGTCAGCTATGGAAGGTCGTCCAGAGTCAATTTTAGAATGCCGGGTTTTGTTTTTGTTTGCTTAGCTAAATGGCTCTCCTTAAATGCCCAGCAGTCATTGTGCTCAGCCGCACTAGTTTTTTTTGCAATGAATGTATATATTTTTAAGGATTTGTTTCTGCCATATCTGGCAACTTGATTGCATAGCATTATTAATTTCACGATACATTAATGCCTTGGTCTGTAGGTTTTGAGCTACCCTTTCTTACATTGATTTATGTAGACTCATATTTCGTTTAATTTTGACTAAATTCATTCGACTAAGATTTGGATCACAATGCAGTCTTTCATTTTACTGGGTCTGAAATCTTAAACGTGGGCTTTCCAGACGGTTGGAATTAATTTAGTAATGCTCCTTGCCAGGTCTAGGTTTTTAGTGAAATTAGTGTGGTTTCGAGTCAAAAGCTCACTGGGGCACATTATGACTTTTGCTTGAATGGATTTTAATTGATTTCTTTATGGAATCGTTGCTTTTGTGTGTGCACTGTTGAACCCGTGTTATAGTTCACTTGCTGTTCAGCTCTGGCAGTGATTTCGTGTGGTTGCTTACCCGAGTCGGGCCATCTCTACATACGACTAGTGCATAGCTAT
Organism: Cristatella mucedo; assembly: GCA_009760855.2. Taxonomy (NCBI): domain Eukaryota; kingdom Metazoa; phylum Bryozoa; class Phylactolaemata; family Cristatellidae; genus Cristatella; species Cristatella mucedo. The sequence goes on from WPIO01000086.1 coordinate 1,457,104, forward strand.
TTATTTTCTGGCCAAGGTATTTGTTTTGAATACTAGTTCACTTGGACAAGGTGATGTTGTCACTATATAAACACCTCAGATTAGGAAGACATTGAGAATGCAGAAGCCTTCTTATTCTTCTTCACGACACAAAATGGCCACTACTTTTTGCCACTTAGCCAAGTTGTGGGTTGGCCTTATATCCTCCTCTTAATCAAAGGCATTTGTCAGAGGACTCAACAGTTTCTTGCCAGCTCCCCTTTTTTGATGGCATGTGATTTGTGATGCACTTGAACCAATAAGCAGCATGAGAGGCTGCACTTTGCTATGGCTGTCCCTCTATAGGTGCCCCTTTTGTGCTTCAGCACCTTCCCATAGCATGACAGCATTGCTGCCACCACTTCTGCTTGTACCCAAGGGTGGATCCCGACCAGAGTGACTACTATTGAGCGATCAACCTGGTGCCCGGTTATGTCTTTACTCGGACGGCTGCGGTTTAGCCTCACTCTCACTCCTGAACCGCATCTTGAGGATCTTCTTAATCTTCGAGGGTGTCGAGCTGATAATAACAGATTAGGAAAAGTTTATTTTATGACAAAGGTTACACAGCCGGGCCTAGGTACACATAGGGGGAATGACCCTCGGGGTCATCGCCACCCAGGCCTCGGTTGGCCTTCGCGACAGCGAGAGCGCTCAGGCACGACTCGTTGGCAGCCACAAGGCGCCTAGGGCGCCTATGACGAAGGGTACGAGTGTCACCGTCTCGTGTACTTGTCGAAGCAGGGCGTCTGCAAGGCCCTGATACTTGGTGACGTTTTCCTTTGCCGAAAGGTTTAGGTTCCGCCATGAGCAGGATCTCGGCACTTGCAATCGTGAAGGCAGAGCTGTCAGCTACTGCCACAGCAGAATGTGACTTACCTGGGCGAAAGGTCAGGCCTACCCTCGCCCCAGTAGTGGCAGCCTGGTGAAGGAGCCGCTGTAAGCTGGTGGCTAAGAGAGCCATCTGCTAATGGGCACACATACAGGTTTGCTGAGCCAAGGCGGTAGCCGTGCCTGTCGGAGGCAGAAGCAAGCTAGCACACTAGCGGCTCCATGACCGCGTCGAACAGAATGGGCGAAAGCAGGTCGCCCTACCTGAGGGACTCCAGCAATCGATGGGAAGGGAGCCAGCGACTCCGAGCCTAGGTGCAACACAATCGTCGATCCTTGATATATCTTGGCGGACGAGGTCGATCAGTTGCTGCTCCACTTTCTGCAGAGTCTCGAAGAGAGAGTCGTGCGGGACACTGGGGAAGGCGTTCTGGAGATCCATGAAGGCACTGCAGAGGGACCTCTTCCTCTTTGTGACGTCTCGGAGAGCTGATTCGACCAGAAAGGACTGTTCGAGGCAGCCCTCGCAGCCCGGCAGGAAGCCCTTCTGTTGCGGGGAAAGGAGCGCATGCTCGCGAGAAAAGGCTGTGAGGCGCGCGGCCAGGCATCCCCACAGGAGCTTGTACATGGTTGGCAGCAGCGTGATCGGGCGGAAGTTACCCGGGTAAGTTGGGTCCCCCTTTTTGTGGATTAGGACCGTCTTCCAGTCTGGGGGGGACATCGCCAAACAGTAAACAGCCATTCAGGACCTCTGTGACAAGGCTGCAGTGGGCATCCACTGCATTCAGATGACGGTACTCAAGCCTGTCGGCCCCTGGGGACGTGTTGCTGGCCCTGCGAAGCCTAGCTGCCACCTAGGTCTTCTGCAGGGGGGCAGTGAGAACCCGATCTTGTGGTTGGGCTCTCTCGCATCCATTATCCTGGCCATTGTACGTCGTAGACTCGCTGTGTCGACTGGTCTAGCCTCAGCCTCCTTAAGCCAGAATTCGCGGCAAGTGGCACGGTCGCCCGAGAAGGTCGTGGGCATTGGCTGAAGCACGCTGCGTACTGCTCTGCCACGGTTGCAGCGGTACAGTTTCTGCAGCCTCGAGGCCTGTTGCGGGCTCCAGCCCCTCTTGGAAGGGGGGGCTGGCTCGCCGGCGGTCGGTGGTTCGAGGCTGGGGAAGCGCAAGCGCTCGACTTGCCAAGCTGAAGCCTATGCCTAACTAGGCGACGAGCAAGTGTAAGCCATGCAGAGGACATCTCGGCCACGGAGCGGCAGAAGCCTTCCCAGTCCCTAGCTGCCATGCAGGTCGCGATGGTTTCGCTCCAGCTCTCCACGAAGCCGGAGGGCTCGTCTGGATCTGGCTCTGGCCTCGGGTCCTCCACTCCCTCCTCCTCCCGATCTACCAGGGGGGCACTAGCCATTCACCTAGGCATTCTTGGGCTTAGGGGTCTTCCCTCTACCCTCCGGAGGCCTATTTACTAGGGTGGCCTTCGTCCTGGAGCGCGAGTTTGTCTGGGAAGAGGAGTCACTATCCCTATCTGAGGGGAGATGCTGGATTGGTAGCACGGCCAGTCCGTTTCCCAGTCTGGGCTGGTGTGCTCTGAGCAGCTGGCATTGAGTCCACTCCACCCTGCAGGACCGTGTCATCGTCGTCCGACTCCGACATTTCCTCCAGGTCGCTCAGGTCCGCTATGCGGAGTGATCCCAAAGGGCTGGCGGGCTCCTCAGAGGATACGCTCTGGGTGTCCACCAAGTCCACTGAGGCCCTTCTCCGGGGGGGGGGGGGGGAGGGGCAGCCACAGGTGGGCGCCTAGGGAGGGCGCCTAGGGGGGGGGGGGGCACTCAGGGCCTCCCCCCCCAGGCACTGCTGGGAGTGTGGCCAGGGCTTTTTCGGCTTCTGCAGCCGCACTCAGGAGGGCCTCCTCATCGGCGTCTGACGCCCAGGAAGTCTCCAAGATTGCCTTTCGCCTAGGCCTGCTCTTCTGGCACTCCTTGCTCGAGTGCCCCTCGGCCCTGCACACACCGCATTTCTGCGCAACGGTGCAGGAGCGAGCCACGTGGCCTGGTTTCCTGCACCGGAAACACTTCACCAGGGGGCAGTCTGCCATGTAGTGCCCTAGTTGGCTGCACCCATTGCAGACCCTATTTGGGCATAGCAGCGCCTTGTGGCCGGCTTGGCCACACTGTCCGCACGGGGTTGGCATGCCCATGTACCTAACCGCCACCAGGCCCTCGCTGCCCTCAAAGGACATCGAGAGGGGGAGGGGTTTCTCCATCTCGAACAGGATCTGTCTGTTCCCGTTCGCGATGTTGGTGCCCCTATAGGTGCCCAATTTGTGTCTCAGCACTTTGCCATAGGCAGACAGTGCTGCTGCCACCACCTCCACTTTGACTCTAGGGTGAATCCCTATCAGCGTGACCACAATAGAGCGGTCGACCTGGTGCCTCGCTCCTGGAAAAGATTTAACCATGACTGCTGCCGCCTCTTTTGCTTGGGCCTCGGTTGAGAAGCCCAGCTCAAACTGCTTCCGCAGTTTGTTGTTAAAGCTGTAGTGCAAGCCACGTAGGGTCGATACACCATTCCTCACGCCCAAGATCTCGTCTATCGACTGTATCTCGAACCCTCTGCAGCCCGGGACCGAGGCCGGGATCACTACTTGGAGAGGGTCTCCTCCCGAGGGTGGGGATATCCCTCCGAACACCTGCTCGAGGGCAGGCACACCTGCAGCAGCCGCATACGATAGGCTCGCTGGTCTCTGGGGGGCCACTTGGGAAGGCAGCGCACCGGGGGGGGGGTGGGGGTGTTTTTTGGGGGGGCCGGCATTTTACTGACCAGCTCAGCTGGGCGGAGGGGGCCCCCTTGGAGGGGGGCAGGCCTTATGGGAGGCAGCGAGACACAGCACTGTTGGCTCCAGGCGGGCTTACATGCCGAACCAGCAGGCGCAATTGCCTCGGCACTAGTGGAGGGGCGGTTGTAAAGTCAGACAAGGTGCCTGGGGGGTGTCTGTTAGGGCGGGAGGGGGGTCTTATCTATAGGGGGGGGGGGAAGTAAAGCTCTACAGGCTATGAGTACCAGGCTAGCGACCCACGCCGCCCTTGCCGGGCGGGCGGGCTTGGGGGTGGGGTATCACGCTTGGCGGGTCTATAAGCGAATCCTACCACATAAAAGATCAATAAGTATCGGGACAGGAGCTCTATAAGCTTAACTGGAGCGATATGTCCCTAAAGGTCGCAAGCGCGCGGCAAGCTCGCAAACACCGGGCAGGAAGTACAAAAATTTAGCCCCTACTATCTATGGGGGGGCGCTCAGCTGTTGTTGTCAACAGCCGGAGGAGAGGCTAACTAAAGCTTAACGGCAGCGGAGAGGGCTGAAGTAAAGAGAATACGTTAGTATATAAGTCTTTTGTACTTTTAATCACTCTTTAGGCGCAGGACGACCCCTCTAAGCGGAAAGGTACGCGACCGGAATGGAGCCGGCGCGGACGGGGGAAGCCGCGGCCTACCTGCTCTACCGGCCGGGGTTAGAAAGATCCCGGGGGTAGAAAGATACAGGGCTAGTACGAGGTGGTGGAGAATGCAAATAAAAGGCTAAGACTACTGGAAAGGATTGCAAACCCGCTCCGGATTCGACTTTATCGCCGGAATACCCGGTGGGCGGGGCTACCCTGCCGCGGGTCCGAGGACGCGACCGCGTGGCGACTAAAAGCTAAGACCAAGGGCGTATGCGCATGCAACTTACACTAATACTGTAACAATTTAAATATTACACAGGCTAAGACAAAATCTTACACAGACAGGCACCGGATTCGACGGTATTGTCGAAACAACCGGTGGGCGGGGCTCCGCAAGGCGGAACAAAGGCACAACACGGGAACGTGTACAAATACCGAACCCGAAAGCGTTCGCACACAAAAACTACCAGTAAAAGATTCACACTAACTAGGGGAATCGAGAGAGACTACCCACAGGCACTAACGAGTCACGGCTCGGGCAGTAGGAAGGAAATTCCTCTGACCCAGCGGCGGCTTCCGGCCCTGCCTAAGCGGCGGCCTAAGGCCGGGTCCCTTCCCCACTACACTTTGATCTTAGCCATAAGGTACTACACTTTGATCTTAGCCATAAGGTACTACACTTTGATCTTAGCCATAAGGCCGAGAAGCTATACCGATCGTCAGTCCTCATTGACATTATCCACCAGGCACTCATTGACATTATCCACCAGGCGCTCATTGACATTATCCACCAGGTGCTGCTCCATCGTTGGCGACAGTCTGCCCACCACGAGCGTCCTTCTGCAACTCACCTCAACCGTTGCTGCACCACGTGGTCACGCCAGTCAAACCCCATGACCACGTGCTGCCACACCAACGGGCTCTCTGCTTACCTATCCTTCGGTAGGTAACAACAGATTTTTTAATTAATAACTGGTGGGGTACATGGTCGGCCTAGGTCCTCCGAGGCACATCTCGGGTGGGACCAGCATCGCGATCTGGATGTGGCCGAACCTCGGGTGTCGCGCGCGCTTGCTGGGGCACCCCGAGCATGATCGGGGTAGCCCTTCTCACAGGCTCGACCACGGTCGCGCGTGGTGCGCGAGGGCACGCCGCAGTGTACTGAGCCGCCGCCCGTTGGAGGGCGGCGCCGCTGAGCCTTACTGGCTGTGGCTGACTGGCTCTCTCTGGAGCTCTCGCCCGGATGTCACGCTCTACCGAGCCAGCTGGACTCTGGAGGGGAGCTATCGCGGGTGGTGTAGTCTCCGGCTGGGCCAGCTCTCCTCCATGCCTTTCCGATCCAGAGGTAGGTGGGGCGTCCGTCCGGTGCATTGTGGGCGTCGCCTCGTCGTCTCCGGGCGCAGGCGGCTCCTGTGACGGCCGTACTCCCTCTTGTGGGCAGTCTGCGGTGCCCACGAATCGCAGCCAGACCCTGGCCGAGCCATTAATGGCGTCCGCCACGCAGAGCTTCCTGAGAAGCCTGCGGTGGCGCTGGCTCACCCTAAGGGCTGCCAGGGTCCGCTCGTTCTCAGGGTGCCAGGCACCGAGGGAGCCCACGATGAAGGCACAGTTCTCCACTTGGCGTCCTCGGACGCAAAGCTCCTCCACCAGCTCCGTGTATTTGAGGAGCTTCCTTTCGGCTGCCACCTCCAGCGCAAGCTCCCCGTTGTCGAACGGGACCGCTACGTCGACCACTACCGCGTAGGCACTCGTGTCGATGACCAGGTCCGGGCGACGATGCGAGATCGGGTCGAGCTCATGGTGCTGGTCCACTCGGGCGTGCCTCCTCAGTGCCCAAGGCAGCGCCTCAAGGAGCCGTTTCAGGACCGCGTCGTGCCGTTCAGTGATGGCGACCATCATGCCTGGGCAGTTGTTCAGGACGTGCGGCAGCGTCTCGCGCTGACCGCAGCCCTTGCAGCAGAGGTGCTCCGACGTGGGGTCAAATCTGGCCCTGGCGGCAGCCACCGGCAGGAGGCCCAGCCTGGCACGGAAAACAAAGCGCCAAGCAGCAAAAGTGACACCGAGGCCCGAAAAGAGGAAGTGGGTGTGGTTGCTGTGGCTGTCTGTTGCCAGACAGCGAGCCACTTTCCCCTGATCGCGCCTCCCGCGCCAATCTGCCGCCCATGACTTGGCCAGATCCTGTCTGATGGTGGAGACCATGTTGGAGGGCGCGAACTGAGGGCGCTCATGGTCTCCTTCGATCCAGTGGAGCTGGATCTTCCCATCGGCGTACTGGGCACCAACACCCAGGCGTCTGAGCGCCTGGTGGGCCTCGGACCAGAGCGACCTTGAACCCGCATGTGCGGCATGTTCAAAGGAACCGCCCGACAGGAAGATGGTTCTGGCCTCGGCCGAGGGCGTTCCTTTCAGGACCTTTATGGCTCCATCAAGGCCCTCAAGAGCAATTCCTGCCACCGTCCAGTCCGGAGAGGACCATGCGGCACGCGTGCGTGGCGCGAAGGATGTCCACATCCTGCGAGAGCGGGAGGAGGCCAAGGCCACCACTGGAGCGTGAGGCGTGAAAGAAGCCCACAGTGGCTCTGTCAGGAAGGGAGCAAACCGACCTGCAGAAGTCCTTGATCGCTCTGTCGACTGGGACAAGGAGCTTCTTTTGGAGCCATTTCGCACGTCCCAGGTACTCTGGTCTGGGCATAAGGATCACGTGCGTAGAGCATCCATCTTCTGCCACGGAGCCAATAGGGACGACTGGAGCAGAGCTATATCCCGGGTGAGGAGGGAGGTCGCCGTCTCAACCTCCGCCCGGGGGTATGCGAAGCCCTGGGGGGCACCTAGGTATAGGTGCGCCTCCTCGTCCCCCAGCATTGGAACCGGGGAGCCGGCGATGGTGAATGCCAGGCTCTCCGACGCCGCCGGGTAACGCACCAGCGTCCTGCATTTTTCCGGCCTGAACTTTAGGCCAATGCTCGAGGCAGCCCGGTGTGCTCGATCGAGCTGGCGCTGGAGGGAGCGCGACGAGTTCTCAAGGGAGCACTTGCCCCTGCCTTTGTCCTCCTCGAAGTCCAGAGGGTCGAGTTCCTCCAGAGGGATCCGCAGCCACAGAGGGCAGACGTCTACTTTCCAGAGGTCCAGGGCCTCCAGCCGACGAAGGAAGAAGTCCTATCACGAGGACGGCTCCAGGTCCAGGGGTGGCACCACCGGCAGACGAGAGTGTCGAGTCGTCGATCAGGAACTCGAGCCGCCGACTGAAGAGCACCGGCCACCGACCAGGAAGCACCGTCCACCGACCAAGAACCGCCGTCCACCGACCAGGAACCGAAAGGAAGCATATGCCAGCACAAAATCGATTCTCGCTCTATGATCTTAGCCATAAGGCCGAGAAGCGATGACCTCGCACCGTTCGCATTGGTGAAGGACCGGGTCCATCTCAGAATGAAGGAGGCCGGGGCCTCGGCTGCGTCCTCCAGCTCATCCCTTGCCCTGGTCGTANTTCTTACTACGAATTTGATCATATCTCAGGACCGGGCCGGCTTTTTCTGTTAATTACTAAAATATCAGCCTAATAGGAATTGATGAAGCAGGGTAATTGTAAGTTATGGGAGTCTCCCAGAACGGCACCTAAACTTGATTACAATGTGGTTTGGCAGGCTTGACGGTGAACATGACCCTGGCAGCACCTCGGGTGCTTGTATTTCACAGGCACCATGTCTTATTCCCTCTTGAATATCCTTGATCCAACGGGTTTCGACCCGGTGTGTTAGACCTCGGAAAGTTGGATCCGGATTGTTTAATCAAGGGTCTGTTTCAACCACGGAGGATTCGAACCTGGGTTTCTGACCATATTATTCTTCGACCCCAGGGCGAATCGGCTGCAGCAGTTTTGACCACTCCTGACTATGGAGTACACAGGAATAATAAACAGCTTTTGAAGTTACCAATGACGTTTAATCCCTTAGTCGGCTGTTACATGACACACGGCAGCTTGTGATCACCTGAAATGTGCATCAACACGTTTCAATTCAATATTCATATGCACAATTAAGAATGTGACAATAATGTCATGGCTTTTAGGTACATGGACGCGTTGATGCAGTTGTAAGTGGCTGCAGCTCGTTCCACACGTTGCTGCAGCTCACGGTAAAGTTTCTCTGTGGGATGCGGTGAGCCGCGACAGCTTGCAGCAGTTTGGCCTTGTTAGACTTTGTGTCTTTTGATATTCCATCCAGAAACGTCCATATAGTTGATGTTGACAGCTGAAGAGTGATTGCAATGCATTGTACCATCCCTTGCAGATGTTGTTAGTTCTGGCAAGTCCACTAGCCGCATCATTTCACTTGTTTCAAGTTGGAATACGAAAGAGAGACGGTTCATACCGTTCTCCCCTTCCGTACAGACGTCGTCCTCGAATGTAGGAGTGCTCGAAGTAGGTCACCAGTTCTTCAATTCGTTCCTGTTGAGGCATGTCTTTAAACTAGCTTGTCAAGGGCATCTGGAACATCGTTTTCAGGAACAAATGTGAGACTTGATAGGTATCTTGCGAACTGACAGAACGTCTCATCTGTTTCGTATGCAGTTTTTAGTCTGAGCTCTAAACTTTCCTGAAAACACTTTGCGTCAGATGGAAATAGCAGCCAGTTATTGTAGCTGCAAGATAAGTGGCTCGAAAAACGTTCATTGGCACCATTTGAAAAACCGTGAGAATGGCCTCAGGAGCTGCTTGCTGCATAGAATTTGTGATGACAGGCATCAATCTTTGATAAGTTGCCTGCGTCGTGTCAGGCGACAAAGAGTACAGTGCATCTGGGTTTATGCCAGCATCAAGGTAACGTGGAAGGTGTACTGTCGATAGAATAACGATGGAACAACGTTGAATGTGCCATCGCCTAGCCACTGCTTGGCATGCATCATCGCATCTGCAACAGTGCCATCGCCCATAACTGATCCTCGGCCCGTGTTTGTCACCTTGCGAATCATGCGAATCATGGAACAATAGTTTACAACATGGTTCCGGCATTTCAAAAGTCGCATTTTTTGGGAAGTGGTAGTAACATGTGCCCGTCGTTTGCTTCACTTGCTACTTTACTTTTATGCCGCCCCAACTCGCGTGTCCTACTTCGGTAGGGCCATGAGAACGTGATCACATAGGGTGGCCATCACAGCGGCTTGACTGGTTGATGGTCGAGCAAGAGCGTCATTCATCTGCTTTTTCATTTCTTCGACAGCTTTACGCGCCAATGACTGACCGATTTCCTTCATGAGTGTGATCCATTGAATTGGTGTAGAACCCTGTCGTCCAGTGTCTTCACTCTCGCGCGGCATTTCAACGACGTTAACTTGCAACATCTCCGTACCACATCATTCTTCATTGTCTGCCCGTGGAATCAGTATTCGTGATTACCAAGAAGCAAAGATCTCTTTCCTCGTTTCGTCACTCCATATTGCACAGTACCCACCATTACCACGGTATCACACATGCACAGGCAGAAGTAGCTAGGTACGCCTTCAAAGAGTACAGAATGTGTCACATGACGGCAAATTCCCAAAAAGCAACATCCATACTTACCGAGAAACGAAGTTGGTTTTCTCTTTCACTTACACCACATTACACGGCAGCCTCCATTGGTGACTGCCAACTGTATATGAGATTTATGATAAGTACGCAAGCAGTACATATGTGCGGGAAATGCAGCAACATTCCCGGTATTGACATGTCCTGCTGGCTAAATAGGGCTGTGCGACGTTATAATACGTTCAGCAGTCACTTCTGGTACTAATTATGTGTTTAGACAGCATTTTTTGTATTAAAACCTAATTTCTATCATATCACTGAAAGTGAACATGTCAGTCCAAACGTCATGGGTTGAACAATCCGTGAGTGCAAACGGCCATTGGTGAAATGGACAGGAACGAATCTTCCGAGGGGCCAACAATCCTATGGTCGAATATTCCGTGGGTTCAATCGCCCGGGTCGAACACTCCGGGGTGGAAAAGTCTGGTTACCATATTCTTTTGCATCTGAGCCTGCCCTGATGTCCCTTCGCGGTCGATGCCTGTTTGACCGGTAGCTGTAGCCCAGCTTTTTGCCGGAAAGTTTTGCCATAACATTTGCCGTTTTTATGTAAACGGCAGTGGTTTTCAGTGCTCTGCTTGGTCTTTATTCCTCCCTGGTCGAGTTTCTTCCTGAAGAGGTCAAGTTCAATTTGTATAATCAGATTGATATTACTAAGCGAGTTGGCGATCTCCGAGCATCTTTCGCAGGATGCCGGATTTACAGTTGACATTAGAAAGCATGCTATTATGAGATCCGGTGTCGGTTTCGACGACCAATATTGAGACAACTTGCATGTATAATCTTGCCTGCTGAGTGGACAGTTCAGCTATTGACAGCCCCCATGTCTCTTGATGATGTGTCTTATTCTGCCCCCATTGCACAGCTACCACCAGAGGCATGCTGTGTCAGTTGTACCGGCTCTATAGAGGCTCTGACCGATGCTTATGCCCCTAAATGGCTCTACGGTTGGCCGAGAGCCAGTGATGCTCATGGGTGCTTTTTTAGCAGCTTCACCCGATGCTAATGGCTTGCCACCACCCCCAAGGCTTTCTGCCAAGGAGGTGCTAAGAACTCCACAGTTTCCTCAACATCTTGATCATGTATGCCGGGCGAGTCTTTAATGAGGTCTTTGCCATTGAAAATGGCTGGCAGCTGCTAGATGGCCGAACCAGAACTCGTGCTATTCCAGCAGCAGCATGTAATGTAACCTGCATCTAATGCCTCGCAAGGTGGTCAGCTAAAGAAAATTAGTCTCGTGCTGTGCTCCAGACACAAAAAACCACACACAGCTTCGTGTCAGTGTATGTTCGTATTTGGATCTGTGCATCAAATCTGTAAGTTATTCTGTGGTATATATGATATCATTTATGTTCCTAAATGGTTCTAAATGAAATATTCCTATATGGTTCGTAAGTCTGGATAATAAACTGCCTAGAATGTCCTGATGCTTGCCGACTGCAAGTAGAAGAATAATTAAGACCGTTTGGTTCGGTGCCATCATAAAAGATGGTGCCTAATTGATCCTACAGAGTAACACCACTCTTTACAACATTGCCAGCTTTCTCGTGTAGCACCTGTCCTGTGTCACCTTCGATTGTGAAGGTCTTACATTTTCTTTTCTTACATTTCTTGAGTATTTCGTGACCTTTATCTGTGAAGGAGTTACAGGCTTGGTGTCACATCCGTGTCGTAGGGCTGCCTTTCCCTCATTGGCCTGAGTAACCACAGGCATTGCGACGTTAGCAGAGGCAACCAGCTGTGGAGGTCAGAGCAGCAACCAGCAGGCAGGAGCAAGGAGCTGGATGAGGCTCATTGAAGGTAAGCATGAGCATAATTGTGCGCAATTATATGCATATGACCATTGAAGATTTCCCGTTGGTATATATAACCGATACTGCTGCTAATACTTTTACCTGCAATAGCATTTCAGCCTGCCAAAGATTGGCTGGCGTTCTGATTTTGGAATAGCTAAATGGAGTAGCATAATGTTGTTTGTATTTGCTAGTCCGAAGGTACTTGCTCATCCAGTTGGCTGCAGCTGCTCTAAAATTGCTCTGGCACTGGCACAAAGCCTTCCTGTGATTGCAGGCAAGTTTTACAAACCATCTATATGAAATCCGACTATGGAAGTCGCGGCAGTGTACATAAGTCCCGGCTGTATTCGAGACGCTCTTCATGCTGAGCAGAGGAACATACCTCGAAGTAAGTCTCTAAATACAATTTCAGACAGTGCAACTTTCTGCCGTGCTGATTATTGAGTTCATGCGAATTCTTACATTGTAGTTACTTTGTGCCCCTCGATGAATGAAAAGTCGCTGATGACGTCATCACCAGAGACGGCAGGCATGTTAGATTGCAAGAGCCTGCCGGGAGTGGCTCGATCCACTTCGACTGCAGGCAGGCAGACCTTCAGCTTTGATCCGATTGAACTTAGTGATGCCCTTTTGTCTATGTGGAATTTGGATGCAAGGGTCGTATTATTGACGGTGGAATGTTCCTTGTGTCACTGCTGTCGAACTTTATTGCTGATTGCAGTTAATAAGACTCATAGCAGGGGCTCTGCATGGGATGTTTACTCGTATATTATTTTTAATGGTTATGGTTGCTGATGGTGCTGTTCTTAGAGAGGAGGGGCTAATGAAGCCACCCCAAAGAATAGTGACCCATGCACAAAGAGGTTTTACGACTATCGCTCGCGTCGTGCGATGCAAGTTGTGCTGGATTCTGGCAAACAGAATGCGTGTGCTTCTTAAGCACATTGCAGCTACGCCATATGCTGCATAATAAATCGCTTTAGCTTGTGCACAACTATCTTCTGTATGGGAACGGGATGTCGAAGGGCGCTGCTGCAAACACAACTCAAATCAGCATCTAGCACAGCTATCGATGTGTAATTCTAGGACAATTTTTTGGAAAGGTTTTTATTGGACAATTTTATTACTGAATGATGAGATCATTTTGTATTAACATGATAAGTTTGTTATAATCGTAGCAAGAATCAGATAACTCGACCACTTTCTAGGAACTTGACATTCGCTATGAAGAAAGCACAATTACATGCATACAAATATAATTAGTGGCAGCATGCGAGCACATAAGGGACGAATCACAGGGCCTGCTAAATGCCGTGGTAAAGAGATGTTTTAGTTTTTTTATACGGTCAAGTCAGGATATGTCGTGACACGTTGGGACTGAGTTCCCGTCTTTCGGACCATACCAACTAAAGGAACGGTCTCCAAAGGATTTGAGTTAGATGGTTAGGCTCTAAAAAGCTGGCAGTACTATCCTTAGCCTGGTGGGGTATTAGATCTGTAGCTAGGATTTTTTACATTTCTCTTGTTTCAAGTTGGAATACTAAAGAGAGACCAGTCACCAGTTCTTCAATGCGTTCCTGTTGAGGCATGCCTTCAAACTAGCTCGTCAAGGGCATCAGCAACATCGTTTTCAGGAACAAATGTGAGACTTCATAGGCATCTCACGAACTGACAGACCGTTTCATCTGTTTCGTAGGCAGATTTCAGTTCGAGCTCCTGAAATTTCCTGAAAACACTTTGCGTCAGTTGGAAGTAGCAGCCAGGTATTGTAGCTGTAGGATATGTGGCTTGCTAAACGTTCATTAGCCCTATTCCGAAATCCGTGAAAATGACCTCAGGAGCGTCTTGTGGCATGTGATTTGTGTTGACGGACATCAACCTTTAATAACTTGCCTGCGGCTTGTCAGGCAACAAAGAGTACAGTGCATCTAGGTTGATGCCCGCCCTCAAAGACAACGTGAAAGGTGTGCAGTTGATAGAATAATGCTGGAACAACTTTGAATGTGCCATCACCTAGCCACTGCTTGGCACGCATCATCGCATCTACTTCTGTGCGATCGCGGACAACTGATTCTCGACCCGTGTGTGTTACCTTTCGAATCGTGGAACATTAAGTTAACCGAATTGTTCCGGTGTTTCAAAGGTCGCATTCGTTGGAAGTGGTAGTAACATGTGCACATCGTTTGTTTCACTTGCTACTTTACTTCTATGCCGCCCCAATGCACGAGACAGTGTGACCTTCTGCAGGGCCATGAGAACTTGATCAGGTTAGGTGGACATCACAGCAGCTTGACTGGTTGACGGTCGAGAAAGAGCATCATTCATCTGCTCTTTCATTACCCCGACAGCTTTACGCACCAAATTCCCAAAAAGCAACATCCATACTTACCGAAAAACGAAGGTGTTCTCTTTCACTTACGCCACTTTGCACGGCAGCTTCCATTTCTCACTCACCGACAGTATTTGATTTATGATAACTACGCAAGCAGTATATATGTGAGGTAAATGCAGCAGCATTCCCAGTATTGACACATCCTGCTGGTTAAATACAGCAGGGCGGGGTTATAACACTTTTGGCAGTCACTTCCGGTATTCATTAAACGTGTTTACTCAACATTTTTGTAATAAAACCAAATTTTTATGATATCACTGAAAGTGATCGTGTTGATCCAAACGTTATGTGTCGGACAATCCTAGAGTGCAAACGCCCATGGGTGAAATGGACAAAGACGAATCATCCAAGGGGCCAATAATCCTAGGGTCGAATACACCCTGGGTTCAATCGCCCGGCCGATCACTCCTGGTTCCAAACATCTGGGGTAGAAAAGTCTGGTTACCGTTATTGTAAGTTATATGAGGCGCCCAGAACGGCACTTACACTTGATTACAGTGTGGTTAGGCAGGCTTGACCGTGAACTTGACCCTGGCAGCACTTCGAGTGCCTGTATTTCACAGGCACCATCTCTTGTTCCCTTTTGAATATCTTTTCTGCGTCTGAGGCTGCCCTGATGTCTCTTCGGTTAATGCCTGCATGACCAATTGCTTTAGCTCAGCTCTTTTCCGAAAATTGTGTCACACCACTTGCCGTTTTTCATGTAAACGGCAGTGCTTTTCAGTGCTCAGCTTGGCCTTTATTCCTCTATGCTCGAGTTTCTTCCTGAAGAGGTTAAGTGTGATTTGTATAACGGAAAAAATACGGTTGATATTGATGAGGGATTTGGCGATGTCCGTGCATCTTTTGCAGGATTCCTGATGTACAGTTGACAGATTGGAAAGCATTATATTATGAGATTACGGCAGGCGACATAATACATTCAGCAGTCACTTGAGGAACTGATTATATGTGTCTACTCAAAATTTTGTATTGAAACCAAATTTCTATCATATCACTGAAAGTGATCACGTCAGTCCAAACGTGAGTGCAAACGCCCGTGGGTGAAATGGACAGGGACGAATCGTCCGAGGGGCCAATAATCCAAGGGTCGAATACTCCCTGGGTTCAGTCGCTCGGGTTGAACACATGAGGGGCCAAACAACCGGGGTGGAAAAGTCTGGTTACCATATCCTTTTGCATCTGAGCCTTTACTGATGTCTCATGGGCCGATGCCTGTTTGACCAGTAGCTTTAGCTCAGCCTTTTGCCGGAAAGTTTTTGCCATTGCCAAAACATTTGCTGTTTTCTATGCGAACGGCAGTGGTTTTCAGTGCTCAGCTTGGCCTTTATTCTTTCCCGCTCGAGTTTCTTCCTGACGAGGTTAAATGCAATTTGTATAATCGGAAAAAATAGGATTGATATTGCTGAGGGAGTTGGCGATCTCCAAGCATCTTTCGCAGGATGCCTGATGTACAGTTTACTGATAACAAAGCATAAGATTCAGTGTCGGTTTTGATGACCAATATTGAGACAACCGTATGTAGAATCTTACCTGCTGAGTAGACAGTTAAGCTGTTGACGGCCCCCGTGACTCTTGATGATCTGTCTCATTCTGCCCGCTTTGCTGAGCCACCACTAAAGGCATAACATTACAGTTGTGCCGGCTCTCCAGAGGCTCCGATCGATGCTGAAAAATTAAATTATGTACTAGCTGATTTAACGGCCTATTTTGTATAGCAACAGAAGTGCCCTGATGGCTATCACGACTGCTTGCAGTGGCAATACAGGATTGCCCACTACAGGGTTCGAACCCTTCGAAATCTCGGTCCCGAGGTAATGAAAAGCAACCGCCTTACCAAGTGTGCCTTAACGGCTTATGCCACGTGCCACACCCTTCTGGGCCCACACACCACTTCACGCCACCGGAAATGGCCGGCAGGTACTCGATTGTTGGGCTATAGCTCATTAGGCTCATAGCTACTATTTCAGTAGCTTCACCCGGTGTTTTCGGCATGCCAACAGCTCCAGGACCGTAGAGACGTTGGCAACTTCAATTCCGTCAACCTCTTAATCATCGGTGCTTGGAGAGTCGATCGTGATTGTCTGTGCCTCCGGAAATGGCTCGACGGTTGGCCAAGAGCTGGTGATGCTCATGGGTGCTTTTACAACTGCTTCACCCGGGGCTTCTGGCTTGCCATTAACTCCAAGGCTTTCTGCCGAAGAGGTGCTAAGAACTACAGTTTCCTCAACATCTTGATCATATATGGCGGGCGAGTCTTTAATGAGGTCTTTACATCCGGAAATGGCTGGCAGCTGCCAGATGGCCGAGCCAGAGCTCGTGCTATTCCAGCAGCAGTTTGTAATCTAACCTGCAGCTAATGCCTCGCAAGGTGATGAGCTACAGAAGAGTAGATTCGTGCTGTGCTCCAGACAAAAAAGCATACACAGCTGCTTGTCAGTATGTTCGTATTTAGATCTATGCATCAAGTCTGTAAATGATTCTATTGAATATATAATATTATTTATATATGAAATGATCCTAAATGAGTCTTAAGTCTGTATAACAAACTGACTAGAATGTCCTAAAGCTTGCCGATTGCAAGTACAAGAATGATTTAGACCGTTTGGGTCGGTGCCATTATAAATGATGATGCCTAATTGATCCTGCAGAGCAACACCACTCTTCACAACAATGCCAACTTTCTCGTTTAGCACCTGTCCTGTTTCACCTACGATTGTGGTCTTACATTTTCTTTATCGCATTTTTTGAGTCGTTTAAATTAATTTATGAAGGCGCTACAGGTTCAGTGTCACACAAGGGTCGTAGGGCTGCCTTTCCCTCATCGGCCCGAGTAACCACAGGCATTGTGACGTTAGCAGAGGAAATCAACTGTGAAGGTTGGAGCAGCAACCAGTAGGCAGGAGCGAGGAGTTTGAAAGGGCTCATTGCAGGTAAGCATGAGCGCAATTGTGCTCAATAAAATGCATATGACCATCAAAGATTTCCCGTTAGTACATACCACTAGTGCTGCTCATACTGGGGGTAGCCTACGAAAATTGGGTAAAAAATTAAGTATTTTCGTACGTGGTCTTTTAAAAGGTAAATATCTCAGGAATGCAATACCAAATTTTGACGATCGACAGATAACTGGTAAGTTTAAAAAAATCAAAGACCCAGATGTTGTCTAACCGGAAATATACCGGAAGTGAGTAACTGGCATTCTTTGTTATGATTTTCGCTCTGAATTCTGCATGATTTGCTTAACCAGACCGATAAAAACGCCAAATTGTAACTTTTTCGCCATAAAAATGTAGTAAATAATGGTCATGCATCATTAATCTACCTGTACAAGTAAATTGTGTGGGGGCACCTGCAAGGTCCGATAACAGTTGTAACAAGTTTGACCGCGTAGCTATACGCAAGCTGCCTAGCTACACGGCATTCCCTGGTGGTAAAATCACGGCCAAAGCCTATTAATGCAATGAGTTCCTTGACTGTACTGTTTCCAGCACAGCTTCTAACATATTTGTATTATGACTGAACCGGAAGTTATAAAGGCGGCGTCCCCCAGACGACTGGAAAGCTATAGCATAATCGCGGGCAGGGAAAGCCCCAAACAGCTATTGCTACGGAGGTTGACCTCTGAGCCGGATGCATACAGCCAATCCAATATCCACTTCCGACCCCTTGCATCTGCCCCCATTTCATCTAACAGCCACGGGTTGGACGTTCTCCCACAAGCTTCCAAGATGCGTGGTTCAATGCAACGTTTGCGTCGTTCTTCAACTATTGGGCAGTGCACGGCTGGTGCTGTGAGTGCAGGCCGTGATGCAACTCGAGTTAACGAAGGAGTTTTGGTGAGTAATGTAGGGGAATCGAGCGGCCCTCGGAAACGTGGACAATCTCGGGAACTGCCGGTTAGACCCGCTGGTGGTGTCGCCACGCCCACACCCAAAAAACGACGGGTAGTAAAAAAGAAAGATGAGAATGAGGGTGATCATTTCCCGTTTGGAAATCGTATTTTTGATGTTGCCGCACTGGCTACGGCGTTGGTGGCTTACGCTCGGTGCCCGGCTTCTAATAGCCAAGTCTATTGTAGGGAAACGGACCTAGTGGGTCTGGGAGTACGCTTGTACTTAGATGTAGGAGCCGCATTTGCAAAAATAGTCAGCTTAACACGCCTTTCTATCCGTCCGTTAGCAGGGAAGAGATGAAAGCCTTGCGAGCTGCAAATGAAGAAGGCAGTGAGAAGATGATGGTTGCCAAGCAAGGTCGTGTAAGGTCGACAGAGCCTGAGCTGCCCCTGAAAATTCAGGCAATTTATGCTGCTCGAAGCGTTGAGCTTGGAAGAGCAGGGGCTGAAAGACTTTTTGGGTTTTATCTAAACGCTGCACAAATTGTGTGAATGCAATTGCAGCTGCAGCTACGAAAGAGGCTGAACTGTCAATGGTGAGAGCTGTTGAAGATGAGAAGGCTTTGGCTAACTCGAGTGATATAACCATCGCCGTCGATGGCACGTGGAGGACCCGTGGCTTTCAATCGAAGCACGGAGTAGCAACAGGCACTTCCTTTAAAACAGGAAAGGCACTAGATGCAGAAGTGCTCTGTGTAGCATGCAAGGTTTGTGAAACTGGTAAGCGAGGGCAGCATGACTGCGATACAAATTTCAGTGGCACAAGCGGTGCAATGGAAGGGGAAGGGGCAAAACGTATGTTTGAACGCTCGCTGGAAACCCGTGGTGCACGTTATCTTATGTATCTAGGGGATGGGGATTCAAAGCTTGGCAAAGTGTAACCAAAGCCACACCGTATGGAGAGACAGAAATAACAAAACTGGAGTTTATAGTGCATGTCAGTAAGAGGCTGGGCACTGCTTTGCGAAACCTTAAAAGAAAGAAGGCAAAATACCCAGAGGTTAAGGGCGGGTTCGGTGGACAGGGTGGGCTAACTGGCCAAATAGCTAGTAGGTTGCAGCAGCACTTTGCCCGTGCGGTGAGAGAGAATACGAATGATCTAGAGGGCTTGAAGAAGGATGTATGGAAATCTTTTTATCATACTTTCTCCACTAATCAGGAGCCAGATCACAGGTTCTGTACGAAAGGTGAGTCGTCTGAATGTCCCTTTGAGAAAGCTGTAGCAACTAATATGGTTTATGACCATGCAAAATCAAGACATCACGTGCTAAAACCAGGGATAAAACAAGCCGCATAAGATCTGTATGAGGATAAACTACCCGATGACCTTCTAAAATAATGTTTGCATGGTCACACCCAAAATCACAATGAGTCCCTCCACAACCTTATCTGGAAAGAGGCTCGAAAGACTGAATATACAGGCTTTTCAGCAGATCTAGTGGCAGTGGCTGATGCCTGTCTACAGAAGAATGGAGGGATGTGTGGTCGTA
Source organism: Cristatella mucedo (assembly GCA_009760855.2). Taxonomy (NCBI): domain Eukaryota; kingdom Metazoa; phylum Bryozoa; class Phylactolaemata; family Cristatellidae; genus Cristatella; species Cristatella mucedo. The sequence goes on from WPIO01000086.1 coordinate 1,476,530, forward strand.
TCCCAGTTTTCAGAAGGTTAGGCATTCCTGTGGGCAGGTATATGAGGTTGTTCATGGAGGGATACGACAGGAAATCCAAGAGAGCTGTTTTAGCACAGGCGAAATACAGCCTCAAGAAGAAAGGTGTACATAGGAAGCCTGTACAAAGGCAAAAAAATGATAAGGCATACTGCTCAGGTGATGGACCATTTATGTGGATAATTAGAAAACCCCGAGAAAGTAAGCCGAGTTGCTCACGTGCCAGTATGCCACTGTATACTGTCCGAGCTTAACAGAACGACTGCCTTTTTCAAGGCAATTGTCGATATGTGCATCATGCAGCTTCTGCTGCAAATATATGCCAGCATTATTGGTCTCTTGGTTGTCGGTTGTCTTTGTTTGCACTCGCCAAAACTTCCGGTTCTGACAATGGAGGCTGCAATGATGGATGCTGGCAAAATGTTGTCAAAGCACAACTTTCATCCATATGGATGAATGCTGAGACTCTGAGCTCCTCCAGAAAGTTAAATAAACATCATCTGCAACTGGATTAACCACTGAATGCACCACGGACTTCCACTTACTCCATGTTCATTCTTGGTCGTTGCAGTTGCTTGTTACCACTGTTTGCCTTATAAATTTACAGCTTTGTCAAAACTCGGTCGATCGATGTGAAATTCGAAATACATGCTCTCAAGTATGTGTTTCGATGTTGTATGGCAACAAATATATGAACAATCTTGTTATTCGTCACCTACATGCTTTGGCAGCTTCAGTTGGCTTGTCTGAGTGCTGTCACACCAGTAGTACTTGGTACCTGGTACATTGTACAACTTGGTCGATACTGGGCCGATCTGTGTAAAACTTGGAATAAAGGTGGAGCTCACCTGTCTCCACACTCCCCTGTGCATCTAGGCATGAGGGGTGTGAATGCATATAATGTGCTTGGCACAAAGTGTCCTTGGGCTGTGTTCGTGATGACAGTCAACAGTTTGAGATGTCTAATTTTTTTAAAGTGGTTGTAGGGGGAGTGTGCAGTCTTGCATTTTTTGAGTGGTTTGCTGTATTTCTACAAAAACATTTTCTGGATCGGAAAACTGTGGAGCTGCCTTTTACTAGCTGTGCTGTACATGACCTTGAACTTTTAAAGGTCACCAGAAGGTTAAAACATCAGCTATATTATATCAAACGATAGCTAATGCTACCAGTGTTCTTTATACCAATTTTCATGCCAATCAGTTGACCGGTCTTCCTACAATATTTTTTAAACGTGCTTTTGGAGGGACAACTCCCCTTATTGGCGGCCATTTTGAGGGATAACTCCTACTACTGGCCGACTTACCCCCTGTGATAGCATTTCCGTGTGCTAAAGGTAGGCTGTCGTTCTGGTTTTAGAATGGCTAAATGTAGTAGCATAATGTTGTTTGTATTTGCTAGTCTCAAGATACTTGCTCATCCAGTTAGCTGCAACTGCTCAAAAAAATTTCACTGGCACTGGTACAAAGCCTTGCTGTGATTGCAGGCTAGTTTTACAAACCATCTGTATGAAATCCGACCAAGGAAGTCACAGCATCGTAAACGAGTCCCGGCCGTAATCGAGACGCTTTTTATGCTGAGCAGAGGAAACTTCCTAGAAGTAAGTCTATAAATATAACTTCCGATATTTACAACTTTGCTCCATGCTGATTATATAGTACATGCAAATTCTTACATTGTAGTTACGTTGAGCACCCCCCTAAAGAATTAAAAGTCGCTACCAACTTCATCACCAGAGACGGCAGGCATGTTGGTTTGCAAGAGCCTGCCGGATGTGGCTCGTTCCACCTCGACTGCAGACAGACCGTCAGCTTTGGATTAACTAAACTTTGTGGTGCCGTTTTTGGATGCAAGGGTTGTATTATTGACGGAGGAATGTTACTTAAGTCACTGCTGTCGAACTTTATTGCTGTTGGCAGTCAAATAAGACTCACTGCTGGGGCTTTCGATAGGATGTGTATTCGTAAATCATTTGTAATGCTTATGGTGGGGGCTGTTGTTTGAAAGGAGGGGCTAATAAAGAAACGCCAAAGAATAGTGACCCACGCGCAAAGAGGGCCTATAACTATCGCTTGTCGTGCGATGCAATTTGTTCTGGATCCTGGCAAACAGAATGCATGTGCTTCTTAAGCACATTGCAGCTAAGCCATGTGCTGCATAATAAATCGCTTTCGCTTGTGCACAACTATCTTCTGTATGGACACGGGATGCCGCAGGGTGTTGCTGCAAATACAACTCAGGTCAGCATCTAGCACACACCCAGGAAATCATAGCTATGAATGTGCGAAATCCTGCAAGGATTACCTTATTTTACGATTATAAGTCGCAACCAACTTGAAGTTGCAAGCTAAATCTAGGAACAGGATTACCTTATTTTACGATTATAACTCGCACCCAAGTTGAAGTTGCAAGGTGAATCTAGAGACAATTTTTTGGAAAGATTTTTATTGGAAAATTTAATTACTGATTGAATAATCGTTTTGCATTAACAAAATAAGTGTGTTTTAATCATTGAAAGAATGTCGCGGCCAGTATTGCTGCTAACATCTTCGTAGTCTTAAAAATAATTTTGTATTTGATATCAGATAACTCGACCACTTTCTAGACACTTGACATTTGCTGTAAAGAAAGCACAATCACATGCATGCATATATGATTAGTGGCAGAATGTGAGCACATAAGGGACCATACACAGGGCTGGCTAAATGCCGTGGTAAAGAGATATTTTAGTTTTTTTTATAATTTGCTTGAGTCAGGACGTGTCTCGACACACGTCATGACTGAGTTCCCGGCTTTCGGAGCATACCAACTAAAGGCATGGGCTCCTAAGGATTTGAGGTATAGCTTAGATTCTAAAAAGCTGGCGGTACTGTGCCTAGCCTGTTGGAGTAGTGGATCTCATAGCTTGGTTGGAGCCAAAGAACGAAGCGACCTAAGAGTGAGCTACAAAGCCTTGGAGTAATTTCCTTGCTTGTTTGGGAGCCAGTGCATATCGGCTAGAAGCCGTGTGATTTGGTACCTGCGAGGCTCACGACCGACCAGCCAAGCTGCCGAATTTTGCAACAGCTGTAGCACCTGATTGCACATGCCGGTAGCAAACAATGAGTTACAGTAGTCAAGACGAGATGTCAGAAATGCATGGACCAACTTAGTTGTGCCACTATTTAAACAAGCCAGAATTTTAGCAATGTTATTAGCTAAATGTAGGCCGACTCGATTGTGGAGCGAATGTCGGCGTTAAACGAAAGGTCATTTTGAGACGTCATTGCGAACGATGACCTTACCAATTCGCAAGCACCTTTGGCTTGCCCATTAAAGGGAAAGCCTAGGGATACTCTTAGCAATCCGTAAAAACAACTGAACCAAGCTCGTCAACTGCATTACTTCATCGGTTCCTTTGATGATATTTTCATTCACATCAATACTCAAGTCTTCCGCAGACAAAATATGAGTTGAACTTAGCAGTGCAGTGCCAGTGATGCCCAAGAGAGGAGCTAAAGAAGGACTTGAAGCTCACTAGTATCGAAAGCCGAAGAAAGATTGAGCGAACTTAGTGGATTTAATTAACCTTAGCCTACATTCATGGGTTATACACCCAAAACAGCACCTAACTACGTTATTCTTGATGTTTATCAAGAGTACTACCACTAACCATTCGATCGTGCTTTCATGGTAAACTTATCACAGCAATTAGGGGTTCCTAAAGTCCTTCAAATCGGCAATCGTTAGATCTATTCTTAAAAAGCCTGGATTTGACACAAAGGTCCTAGCCAACTATCGCCCAGTTTCCCTTCTTCCATTCTTATCAAAGATTCTTGAAAAATCGATGCTAAGCAGCTGGTTGAACATATTGGAAATAATGGAGTGTCAGAAACATTTCAATCAGTGTTCAAGAGGCAGCACTCTACTAAAACTGCACTCCTCCGTGTTAGCAATGACATTATATGCAACGACGACGGGAATGTCACAGCCCTAGATCTGCGAGATACGTCTGCTGCCTTCCATTGATCACTAAGTTCTGCTTGAACGATTGAGAACAACGATTGGCCTGGCAGACGAAGCGCTGGCGTGGTTTAAATTATACTTGTCTGATCGTATTCAATCCGTGTCGTGTGGGTGTCAGGTCTCAGACACAAGAAGGCTCACCTGTGGAGTCCTTCAAGGGTCTGTACTCGGTCTCTTACTTGTCTCCATTTATACACAATCTTTGGGAAAAGTGATTAAGGCCCATGGAATAGGATATCACTTTTGTGCTGATGGTACTCAGCTGTATTTGTCATTTAATTCGTCGGAATCTGCTGCAGCAACTGAGAAACTGAATGCTTGCCTTGCCGATATCCGATCCTGCATGTCGGACAACTTCCTGAAATTAAATGACGATTAAACCAAACTGCTGCTCATGAGACACTCTAAGAGTGTGGCTGGATTGAAAGGCTTTGCTGTTCTAATAGGTGATGCTATTGTGCGACCTTCACCTCGTGCTCGTAATCTAGGTGTCGTGTTCGACAGCTGCCTCAATTTCAAAAGCTTCATTCAGATGACTGCCTCTACAGCTAGCCATCACATCCGATCCCTATCCAAGATTAGAAGCTGTCTCCCACAGTGGCTTGTAAAAATTTAACTAACTCTTTAGTTCTGTCTCGGCTTGATTATTGTAATTCCCTTTTGGCTGGGCTGCTAAAGAAAGCTATTATGCCACTACAGCGGACTATGAATATGGCCGCAATGCTGGTATTCAAGTCCGAGCAGTTTGAGCACGTGTCACCTTTGCTGGAAGAGCTAGGATGGTTGCTGGTTCAGCAAAGGATACAGAGCAAAGCTCTTATGCTGACCCACAAGGCCCGCCACGGCTTGGCTCTTTAATACCTAGCTGAACTGCTACATCAGTTTCAGCCTGTTCGTGCCCTCAGGTCCTGTGTGGACAATAAATTAGCTGTCCCATTCCTCTTCCTAAAGACAGTTGGCGACAGAAGCTTTAGCTCTGCAGGTCCTAGACTGTGGAACTCGCTTCCACAATTCTTGTGCAACGACAACTACTCTCCTACTGCCGACTATGGCACATCTTTTTCAGCGGTCCTGAACTGCTTCTTCTATGCTACTCACTACCTCAACTGCTCTCCTAACTCTGCTATGCTTTCCACTTTTTCTTTGTTGCGTGAGACGAAGTCTGTTGGCTACCGAATGCGTACCAAAAGCCGCTTAGGCTGTGAGTGAGCTATACAAAACTCTCCTGCGTAACACGCACATTGTCTGTATGACTTTGTGAACTTACAGATGGAGATACATTTCTGTGATTAGTTCATTAGGTGCTTATGCGTTCTGACACGGTTGCATGCTGCCACTAACATCACTTGCATGCTGATCCTGTCTGTTCATGTCGTCCATAACCTTGTTTTTCTTGCTTCTTATTGTCATGCTACCAGTAGCCATCTATGTGGTCAATCTTACTTTGCAGCAAATTTAAAGTGCCTATTGAAGACATTGAGTCATCTGAGGGCGCCATATTAGATGCCTTATTATTATTAAGTGCTGCTTAAACTGCCGATTATTTCTATGCCTATTACCATAATAATCAATATTTAAATATGACTTCCTCTTCAATCTACCCGTCTCTGTACATGCGGCCTTTACAAACTTATACTGCGGCTTAACTTCCCACGGTTAAAATTTCGATCCACGTTTTATAATAAATTGACATTTAGAGCGACTTCCGAGGTGTATTTTATGCCTCTCATCGGATCTCCGCACAATGGCTGAAAATATTGCCTCATTCAAGAGGTCATGGCAAAGTGTTTTTGAAATCGTACTAATGTCTGACGTGAGCCAATCAAGCCTGCCGAGGGCCGCATCCTTGACCCCGGGGCAAGATAAGTCCAGCCCAGTGAGAGAGACGCCTCGGAAAGTGGTTTTGACGGGACGGTACGCCAGACTTGACTTCCGGGTTTATTCAGAGGTGTTATGTGCGCCTGTGGCTTCTCGTGTGGCGGGTGGTTGATCCTTTGACGTCAGCATATCGCCCACCACAGATACCCGCCTGGGCGCACTCACGTATCTGTGGTGAGTCAGTCAGCCCCAGCTCGTATATGTACACGCTGTGGGAATAAAGATGAGAGTTTCGTTCGTCGCTCACGTTTGCCCGCTCGTGTCTTCGTGTCTCCGTGAGACTCTACCAGCTCTGCCGCAGCCGGAGACCCAGTAACATAACAGAGGTGTTTATAGGCTCACCGCTTCATAGATACTGTGAATTTAGAAATTAATTTACATTTTTAGTGCACGGACCAACGGGGTCCACACATTTCAGGCTGCCTACAGGATTTAGCAAAGTGTGACTGCCTCCATTGTCTCGCTTGCGCCTCTTGGGCTCCAGTTGACTAATAAGCTAGCGAGCTTGCCTGTCGCCGCCATTCACGCGTCCAAGTGAAAGTTGTTCCAGCTGGAATGCTCGCAAATAAATCCACTGACCATGTGACCCTAGCACAAAATTACCTTAACGGGTGCCACAGAAATCGCAATTATATCACCCTTTTTACTAAATGTTACTAATGCTGCAACGTATCTTAAAATAAAGTCGAAGTTCGGTACACAAAGTCATACTGACATCAACAGATCAGGACAGCAGTTAAAATGGCTGCTGCCTAACGAAGAGTGTATGTCTTAGTCCTTAACTCTGGTCGGAGCGAGCACCTTAACCACTGGTCCAAACCAGGCGCACCCTTAAGCTAGGTCGGGTGAAACCACGTCGCTGGTTAGGCGACGCCAGCCGTTTCTCCAACCGTGCAAGCAACTGGCTGGCTGCGACCTTACGCTGTGTTGTTGTTGGGGTCAACGCATTTGTTGCTGGTGGTTTGTTAGGTTACGGGTTCCCAAAGTTATCACAATTAAACACAATTCATACTTGCTAGGCTTAAATCGACCTAAGTTTGGCATTACCGAGGTCAATTTTTGGGCGGATATTTTTTTACATCTTTGGATTAATATATCCACCAAATTGCCTGTCATTTTTCGCTGTTAAGCTTAAGCTGAAACGACGGACGCCTGTAAGGCTATCCATAGCAACATACGGCAATCTATTTAATTCGCTTTAACTCCACCATAACTCACCTTTGCAATACTCCAAAACTTTGGTATGTCAAACTAAGCTGTGCGATAAATGTAGCTAGAAACGTTTACGCGATTTCTCTCTCGCGTTCGCATGAAGTCCACTAAAATAAAATAGTAGCGGCCCAGTAAATACCGCAATCAAAAGCTATTCACTGCTGGCTGTCGAGCAACGATAGAAATTCTGTACGGAAAACGCATTTTTTATTGCATATGATACAACAACTTGCGAAAATTGTACTCATACAATTTCATTTACGTTTTCGCTGCCGCTTTCGTGTAAAAGGCTGCACTCGACTGCAATAGCTGGGGAACCATATAATCTACTCCAATCAACTGTATCCACCGCAAAACGACTAGATATATATATATATATTGCACAGAGCTATACCTTTCATTCCTTAGGCAACGACAACTACTCTCCCGTTGCCGACTGAGGCAAACCCTTTTCAGCCATCCCCAGCTGCTACTTTTATGCTACTCCCTAGCTTAACTGTTCTGATGACTCTGCTATGCTTTCCACTTTCTCTTTGTTGCGTGAGACGAAGTCTGTTGGCTACCGAATGTGTACCGAAAGCCGCTTAGGCTGTGAGTGAGCTATGCAAAACTCTCCTGCGTAACCCCCCACATGATCTTTATGACTTTGTGGAGATACAGACGGAGATTCATTATTGCATGGTAAACTTGACTGCGTTGTGTTAGGATGCATTTTTAAATAAAAAAATATGCATCGACACACTCTGGCAATGGCAGCCAACGCCCGAAATAACCTGAGCAAATAGGGCGATACAGGCTATTCCACTGCAAATATTCTCAAATCGCGACTTTGAAGCTGTAATTTACATTGCACATAAGAATAGAGTCAGTTTAAAGTGCAACCACAAAAATTGCACTTTATTTTTGATACGCGTTCTCATGCAATGCACTGCATTCAACTGCAATGACCCGGTTCCATATTTCAATCCACCTCAATGTATAAGTGAGCGCACAGTGTGACGTGATAACTGTGAGGAATAATGATTATTTGACACGATAATTACATCTTCTAGCAGCCAATTTCGAGTCAATTTGAAATGGATTGGTGTAAAAAAAGGGCCATTGCCGTCGATTGCTACAATTCTCACGATTTTGTATGCTCAGACGTGTTTAAAAGTACGCGGTTGCACTTTTAATGCAATTTGCTGCTATACGCAAGCGAAGTTAGAGCTGCTCTTAACAACCGTCGGTCCATTTATAACGGACTATTACAGATTGTCGTATTTTTTCGGGCCAATACCTGCAATTGCATCGCATTGCCGTCGATTAACATCTCATTATGAGTGAAATTCTCCTGCGTAACACTCACATGGTCTTTGTGGAGTTACAGACGGAGATACATTACATTACATTACTTAAGCGCGTACTATATGTTACGTACGCTGCATGGTATAAGTAAGTTCGCGAAGCCAATCTTGTCAACTTTCGATCACTCTCTAGTGATTTACAATGGATCCTAATAGATTGGCGTATTGCTCGGACCAATACGTCGATTGTAATGCACTGCCAGAGATTGAACGCACAGCGAATCAAAAGTATATCAGCGTCGCTCTGTGAGACGTTACGCGGAATTACCATTGAAGCTCGGTGCAGGTGATTTCTCGTTGATTTGCCACGGTTTACTCTATTGACCTCATTTACTTCACTGAATTGCGTTGTATTGCATGAATTTTACTGGAAAATAGCTTGAAAACGCTATGGTTTCACTCTAAACATAATAAGTTGTTATTTGTCATAACAATAGGAGCTTGGCGAAGTCATTTGGCGGTTTATTCGCCACGGATAGTAGGGCGGTGCTGCTTCATATCGAACCATAGCCGTAGATTGCCATGCATTGCCCAAGATTGAGGAACGCAGTTGGTCAAAGGTTATGTGATATCAATGTAGACATAGAGCAGGGAGGACTTAGAGCCCTGACAAAGCTACCGCTTTTCATGGGAACAGCTCCGTTCAAGCGATGCACCAGCCAACGGCTTCACTCAGCAGCCGAAACGACTTCTGGAGGCTGCAATCTGGTTTGACGCTGTCACAGGCAATACACTTCTATGAGCAACCAAATGCGCGAGGACCGACGCGTTTTCTAGGAAGGAGATAGCGTAATTCCTCTCGATTATAAGCTGTTAGGGAGATAGCATTAATCCTGTCATGAGCTGTTAGTTTTTTAGCTACGAAGGCATTCGCTGAAGGGCAGTTGCGGTCTTGGAGCGGCGGTATATCAGTCGGTTAGCAAAGCTCCTGCGAATGAGCTGCTGAGCGTCAGCTGCTGTGCGAGTCAGCGGGAAATCACCCAGGTCTAGCAGCATAAGAAGACAGGCTTTTGTGTAGCTTTTATTAGTACGGCGGTGTTGCTAGCGTGGCGGCAAAATATTCAGTAGCGAGTTTTATCGACGGCGTAATGCTAACTTTAAGACTTGGCTTGTTGCACGCGTTATTACTCTACGCAAACTCGTAACTCTTGTTGCGTCATTATATTAGCGTCTGGGGTCGACAATCTGCTGTATACACTAGCCAAGGCGCGAGTGCACATAAATGTGATGGCTGGTGCTTTCGTGGTCATATGCCTCGGCTTGAAGCGTACAATCAACAAGAGTCTTTACTTCCAAGTCAGTGTCTGAGCACCCAGATCGTGCTCGTGAGGGTTTGTATTTTTTCAAGTAAATTTACTAGCAATATATATACAATATAAATATAAACAATGAGATCTGAAATGAGTTGAGTGGCTAATCGCTAGCAGCCGTTGGCCGGCCTAAGCAATCTTGTTTCCAACGATGGCGCCGACCTTACCCGAGAATGCCGAAGCACCTGACCACGTTTTTTCGTGCTCTTCATAAATTTAGTTTATCATAACCCGCTGCTTTCTATTGGATGAACGCCCAAAGCCGAAGTACAGTCACGCGGCGTATCAGTCAGCACGATACCTCACACGCTATCGCTTTAAGGTTGCTTAAAAGGTTTTTTGTGGCGACGAAACCGTTCGTAAATTTTCGAACACACCTCGCACATTTCGGCGGTTAAACTAATATGGAAAAACCGTGCTCCAGGGTCTCTATTACCGCATCGCCGCTCTCGTTTGCATCGCACTACATGCTGTCTCTAGCTCTCAATTAAGCGGAGCATTGCGTACAAACAGCCAGCCGCAATTGACATTTTCCAATGACCGTAATGCAGCAACGTAGGAATCTTCACCGCGTTGTGCAAAAGTTCTAGACCTTAATATGGTCGACGTCTATAAATAATTGTGCGCGTGCACCTACAGTCTATGATTGTTCAGTCAGGGTCGCGTTTTGCCGTACTGGTCAAACGGTAAGCGGTTCAACTTCTGTCGTCGGGTCAGCCGCACTGCGTAGCTGCTTGCCATTTCTCAAAATGCGGTTTCCTCCAAATGCTTGTGTGTACTCAAAATGCAGATATCGTGACGACGCTGACGGGCAAGACTATAAAGATCGAGGTCGAGGCCTCGGACAGCTTTGAGGACCCCAAAGCGAAATAACAAGACAGAGAAGGAAAATCGTCCTCGGAGCCGCCCTTCCTTCGTCTATTTCGTATGATCCCGAGGCCTGGAATACACTCCCGACTTCCGTCATTTTATCCCAAGGCTGGACCAAATTAAAACAAATATTGAAAACGCACCTATTTATCGCAGCAATTAGCTGGTTCCGGTAATTCGTCCATTATGTGCTTATGCGTTGTCAAACTGTTGCATGCTGCCACTAACATCACTTGCATGATAACCCAGTGTCTGTCACCCCTAACCATGCTATTCTTGCTGTTTATCGAGCATACCCCCATTCACCATTTGATCGGTGGCGGCCTTAGCCTGGGACTATGTGTAGAACTCTAGCTTGACGTGTCTGAGGTCCTTGTCTTCAAACACGTGGCACACCCCCTCAAGCATGACATTCCTTGGGCGACAGAGCAGAATGTCCCCCTGGTTGGAACCGGTGTAGCCTTTCGTGCCGGGGGGGGGGGGTTGGGTTGAGGCCGGCACTATCACAACGAATGGGTTGCCGCTGGTCTTCGTGACCACCATATCTGTGAATCACGGGGCCTGCTTCGGCGAGGAGGCCGCCTCGGCGTACGAAGACGTAGCATTACTCCGTTCCTGCCTGGCTGGAAGGACAGCGGCTGGGCCGGTAGGTACCTGGGAGGGAAGAGGGGGCTCTCTTGGGGGCCATGCTTTTAGGCCTGGGCGCTAACGTCTTGGTTCTCTGGTCTGGGGACGCCGCAGGGGGGCTAAATAGGCCGTTAAATCAGGCACCCAACCACCCTAGCCCGCTGAAGGCGTTTCTCCCGACGAGTCCTGCTTAATAAGGTACGGAAGGCAGCTTATGCAAGAGACCCTTCACACAAGTTTAGCTGTGCTATCTACTCCTCTAGAAAGGAAAGGAAAGAAATAGTAGAAGTACGTAGGTGGCGTCAGAAGGCCGACCAACCTTGAATACGGCGGCAATTAAACCGAAGTACCAGGGGGCGGGGCTATAACCCACCCAGCGAGCCCTAAAAATCACAAGCAGGGGTTGAACCACCAGCAACCACACAGCAAAAGTGAAAAAAACCAACGGGAAACCCTCGTGCCGTACAAAGAAGCTCGAGTACGTTGTTCTAAAAATCGAATCCAGAGGTCATTAACAAATGAGACTAACACTGGACGGCGACCAAAACAATTAAAACACGAGTATACCTATTTAAAACTCCAATAGACCCCGGGTTCGGCTCTAAAGTGTAAGTAACTGGGGCGGGTGAGCCCTCAACCGGTCAAAGGAGCCGTTTTCAAACGCCCTTAAAAAGTCAATCCGAAGGTCGTTTTCTAATGAGACTACACTCTAAATATTCAAGAAAAAACTGGGAAGCCGAATTAGCCTAGAGCTAGAACGAACGAGCCTCGGATCGGTCAGAAAAGACAAAATTCCTCGGCGATGAGTCAGCGCCCTACCAATCACCAATCTTGTTCTCGGTGGACCAGTATGGCGGCCGCCAGGTCCCATTCTTGAAAGAAATTAGTTTTATAAATTTTTAGTTTGCTGATTTGGTTTTTATTAAGGCTCGAGGATTGCAGCAGTTGCTTGACATTACCCCACGCCTGATAACACTGTCGCCTTGTAGCATTTATTCAAGTAGCATTAAGTTGATTATACTCTCCCACAGCCTGCTCAGTACTTCTTACTACGAATTTCATCATATCTCAAAACAGGGCTGGTCTGTTTCTGTTAATTACTAATATATTAGCCAAACAGAAATTCATGGAGCAAGGTTATCGTCAGTTATATGAGTCGCCCAGAACGGCACTTCAACTTGTTGTTAGGCAGGCCTGACCGTGAACATGATCCTGGTAGCGTCTTATATGTTTGCTTGTATTTCACAGGCACCATCTCGTGTTCCCTCTTGAATATCTTTTTGCATTTGAGACCCTCTGGATGTCTCTTGGGTCGATGCCTGCTTGACCATTAGCTATTGCTCAGCTTTTACCCAAAATTATTTGCCGTAACATTTGTCGTTTTTGGTTTAAAAGGCAGTGGTTTTTAGTACTCAGCTTAGCGTTTATTCCTAGCTGCTCTAATTTCTTCCTGAAGAGTTTAAGTGCTGTTTGCATAACCGAAAAAAAGGATTTTAATATTGCTAAGGAACTTAGTGATCTCCGAGCATCTTTCGCACGATACCGGATGTACAGTTGAATGAGTGGCAAGCATGCTAAAAGGTTTAGTGTCAGTTTTGTCGACCAATATTGGGACAACTTGCATTTCCACGAAGAAGCCACAACAATGTCTGTACTTAGCACGAGCTGCTAACATCTACGCTCATTCGGCTCACTTCTACTAGTGACTGTTTCCTGCTCGGCAGACTCGATACAAGCATCCTCTACAGCATTATCGTGTTCTTGGGTCACACAGCATTAAGGATCGTATCTTTCGTTCTCCTGGCTATTCCTTAGGTTTGCAGTTTCAAGTTTTACACTCTGCTTTCTTAGACGACTGCCTATTGAACTTACAAGATGGTAGTATTTGTGTTGGTGTCAGTTGGTGTTAAGCATTTTAGGCAGTAGATGCATCTTATTTTTTGAAGTGGTTAAGCCACTCGCCCCGACCAAGGTCTCGTTCAGTCTGGGAGCAAACCAGTAGGCCTGAGCTTGGTGTCGCACCCAGGTTGTAGGGCGGTGTCTTGCAATGGAACGGCACTCGCTGCCCTCCTCTTGCTGGCCTAAGTAACCACAGGCATTGTGACGTTCGTAGAGGCAACTAGCTTTTGAGTATCTGTCGCTGGCTCATAAGCCGAATTTTAGCTCGAAACCTAAAGCAAAAAATTGGCCAAGAGATAGCACCTATCTCTAAAACCATCGTTTGTCGAAACACTCACAAGCCGATGTACAACTATATGTCTAGTTGATGTGGGGCAGCTAACCCAAGCATTCGCTTATTACTGCCTTTTCAAAAAGTGGGTATGCGGTCTTAGGTCCAAAAGCAAACAACTGGTTGACAGTAGACAAGCACGGGTCAGAATTTCGCCTCATTGATTAAGCAGTGGCCTCCAGTGAACGCATAAGGTGATTGTTGGCTTGCTGAATCTTAATTTCGTGTAGGTTCTTGACCAGCCGAACTCAATGTAGTTTGTTGCTTTGAGTCCAGTATTAGCTGGCAGCCTTAAAATGCAAACCCAGTGCTATTTCCAATGATAATTATTCCGGCATGCTGGCCATCAATTCTATTAATTAGCCGAATTAGTGCAGCCTTAGAACACTGTCTTCAACGTGAGAAACTAGAGTCAATATCCTTGAAAGCCGAAAGTAACAAGCCTTGTTATATTACTGTGTCTCCGGCTGCAGCAGCACTGGTGGAGTCTCACGGAGACACGAAGACACGAGGGGGCGAATTCGAGCGGCGAACGAGACTCGCTCTTTATTCCCCAGCGGGTAATGTAATGTAATGTATCTCCGTCAGTAACTCCACAAAGTCATAAAGACCATGTGGGTGTTTTGCAGGAGAGTTTTGTATAGCACACTCACAGCCTAAGCGGCTTTCGGTACGCATTCGGTAGCCACCAGACTCGTCTCGCGCAACAAAGAGAAAGTGGGAAGCATAGCAGAGTTAGGAGATCAGTTGAGGTAGCGAGTAGCATAGAAGTAGCAGTTCAGGACCGCTGAAAAAGATATGCCATAGTCGGCATGTGGAGAGTAGATGTCGTTGCGTAAGAATTGTGAAAGCGAGTTCCACAGTCTAGGACCTGCAGAGCTAAAGCTTCTGTCCCCAACTGTCATTTAAGCGGAGGAATGGGACAGCTAATTTATTTTCCACACAGGACCTGAGGGCGCGAACAGGCTGAAACTGATGTAGCATTTCAGCTAGATACGAAGGAGCCAAGCCGCGGCGGGCCTTGTGGGTCAGCGTAAGAACTTTGCTCTGTATCCTTTGCTCAACCGGCAATCATCCTAGCTCTTTCAGCAAAGGCGAAACGTGCTCAAACCGCTGGGACTTCAACACCAGCCTTGCAGCCATATTCATAGTCCGCTGTAGTGGCATAATAGCTTTCTTTGGTAGCCCAGCCAAAAGGGAATAACGATAATCGAGCCGAGACAGAACTAAAGAGCTAGTTAAATTTTTCACAAGCCACTGTGGGAGACAGCTTCTAATCTTGGATAGGGATCGAATGTGATAGCTAGCTGTAGAGGTAGTCTTCTGAATGAAGTACATATATCAGCTAGGGGCTGACTCTCCACAGATAAGGGAGTGCATCCGTGGTAAGCCACGGCGGTGGGCCACAAGCCCACATCAAAGACCGCACCGAGCCAACCGCCCAAACAGCCGCCCACATCAATCGATGCACCGAGCCAACCGCCCAACCACCCGCCGAGAGCGGGACACCGCACGCCAGTCACCGAGAAGTAACAGACACACACAACATCCCTTCCCCCATAGAACTTAAGGAAACGACATTGTCAGCCAGCCTGACAGAGGGGTGGCGCTCGCGGCCCAAAACTCGTGCAGGCAACGTGACCGCCACTAGCAGGAGGCTCACGTCAGCTCTGCCCCTTGCGAGCAGCCGGTAGTAGATGCTGCCCACCTTAAGGCAAGGGTTGGGCACTGCTCCCACTGTCAGATGGTTCCCGTAGGTCACCTCCATGCGAGAACCGATGGCTGGTCGCATGCGCTCGTCGCCAGCCGATCATGCACTTCGACCACCACTGCGGCTCATGATGGCCTCACCGTTTTCGGAGTTCCACTCCTCCATCTCGCGGTCGTGCTGCTCTGTGCTCAGCACCGAGACATTCTCTCTGGTGTTCTTTGCCGCCGAAACGCTCACGCTCTTGTTTTTCGCCGCAGCGAAGCTTTTGCTGCTTCGCTCGAGGTCAATCTGCACCTCGTCACAGGCTATTTACGCCTTGCTGTTTACTGCTATCCCGAGGCGCTCCCCAGCGCTCTGCGCAGAAACTCTCGTGCGGGTGCTCTTCAACAACGAGACGCTCTCGGCGCTGCTCTCCGCCGATACGTGACTCCAGCTACTGCGCTTGGCGGCCAAAACGTTGGTCTTACGGATGCATGTCGCTGCTGCCGCGACGTTCTTGCTGTTGTGCCTCGAAGCCAAGTCGTCACTCGCATGGGCAGGCTGATCCTGGTCGCTGGCGACTGCCGCCTCGCCGCTGACCGCAATCTCGCGGTGCTCCTCTACGCTCGGGGTCGCGATGCTTGTGCAGAGGCTCTCCTCATCGAAGCAGCTGACGTCACTGAGCTCTGCAGCCAAGACGTCGCTCTGTCGGGCACTTTATATCGCGGAGATGCTCTCCGACGCTACGAAGCTCTCACTGCTACGCTTCGCCGCCAAGACGTCTCTCGCTTGGGCCGTCTGTGTCTTTTGGCAAGCAATTATCACCTCGCCGCTGCCCATTACCACCTCCCAGCTGGAAGCCATCGCTCAGCACCTCCTTATTCTCCGGCTGCTGCCGCTGCGAACTTGAGTTGTTTTGGGGCTGTTCGGCTGTTGTGGCTACAATGTTGTGAAGCGGTCCCATACTCGTTACCTCCACCGTTATTGCCGTCGGATAGCTGTGGCAGCCGAATAAGTTCCGCTCGCCTGTCTGAATCTGGCGGGCAGTTGACAGTGGGGTTGACCGGTGATGCAGCTGGCTCGTCACCTGGCTTTGTTTCGATCTCGGCTCCGGCGAGCTGCTTATGGTCCAGCCGAAACCTCTCAGCCTCAAGCTCGGCGTCATCATCCGTCAACCACGAGAAGATAAGGATTAATTCGTTTCGCAGCTGTGGTAATCTTGCTTTACGTCGGCCGGCTGATCACCCCAACTGCGTATGGCTTTATCAACCTGACTCACCAGCACAGCGTGTTTCAGCGGCATCTTAATCTTTAGCTTTGCTACGGCATTCTCTAGCGTTAGAAGCCAAGGCATAAAGTCCGGTCCGCCGTTGTACATTTCGTACCTCAGTATAAGCGTCCCATCTACACCGTAGAAGGTCTGGTACTCTTTTCGGCTCGAGTAAACCATTCTCTGCTACTAATAGTTATGTTGCTGCGTCACTGGCTGCAGCAGCACTAGTGGGAGTCTCAGGGAGACACGAAGACACGAGCAGCCGAAAGTGAGCTGTGAACGGGACTAGCTCTTTATTCCTGCAGCGGGTACATATATAAGCTAGGGGCTGACTCACCACAGATAAGGGAGTGCATTTGTGGTGAGCCACGGTGGTGGGCCACAAACCCACATCAAAGGCCGCACCGAGCTAACCGTCCAATCACCCGCCCACATCAAAGGCTGCACCGAGCCAACTGCCCAACCACCCACTGAGAGCTTGGGATCGCACACCAGTGGCTGAGAAGCAACAGGGACACACAATACCCTCACAAAGTTTGAGTTTGCTGACCTTGTCATTATAGAGTATGAGCTTCGTCACGAATTGTCCCTTGTGTGCCGAGCCAGCGTCCGCCGGGCAGGACGCAAATGGTAGAGAATACAAGCCGCTTAATCGCCGTCGCCCAGTTGTTGGACAGCCTCTTAAATTCCGCCTACTAAATGTCCGCTCGCTAAAAACCAAGGGGTTACTTATCCGCGATCAGGTGGTCCAGGAGAAGCTAGATGCATTTCCGCTTACCGAAACCTGGATGACGCCTTGTTCCAGTAGCTGTATTTCCGAGACCACCCCACCCGGGTTCTCATTCTATCAGTCCATGCGTTCTGACAAGGTTGAAGGCGGGGATGCAATTGTTGTTCGCGAATCGTTTGGCTATAAAATGTGCAGTTTCTCGCATGGGTCATCGTTTGAATCAGTTGCTATCAGGTCCTCATAAAAGACAATGCCTCTCACCGTTGTGATATACTGGCCTCCTTCTGGCTGTCTAAACTTGTTTATAGAGGAGTTTTCAGAGTTCCTCGCTAAAATATTTGTGTGTGACAGGCCGCTACTGATTGTAGGAGACTTCAATATTCACGTTGACAGCACTAGCAACAGCCATGTCCGCTCATTTCTTGACTGTCTGGAGAATTTTGGTTTGGCCCAACACGTTAATCATGGCACCCACGTCGGTGGCCACATTCTAGATCTCGTGATCACTAAGGATGTCCTCCCCACTGACTTTGTGGTGTGCCCACTGACCCTCTCATATCATTGTTCGGTCTCTTTTACTGTTCCTGCTCCCTCGTACGTACAGGGCAATGTCGAATTTGCCAACTACGTAACCTAAAAAGTATTGACATGGACAAGTTTTCAAAATCTGTGTGTGATGCAGGCCTTCTTAATCTGCATTCAGACTCGACCGGCAGCCTCGATACCCTCACTGATACGATGAACATGACACTCAGAAGTGCTCTTGACAAGCATGCTCCCGTTTGCTCTATCCGTGGTCAAAGTCGTCGAGATTGCTTTCAATTTACAAAAAACTCCTTAAGATGCGCCGTTTTAAGCGCAGGCTGGAACGTCGCTTCAAGAAATCGGGGTCTGAGGCAGACCTAGTCAATTTTAAGGACTTCCTTCGAGTTTAAACCCGAAAGCTTAAAAAAACCAGGGCTTCTTTTTCATTAGAAGACTGAATTCCTGCCAGTCGGACACTAAACAGATTTATGAGAAAGTAAACCATTTACTGGCCAATGCTGTCAGGTCTGACTCCCCAGATATTAGGGGCTCAGCCGAAAAATTTTCAGCCTTCTTTACTGAAAAAAGTTTGCACATTCGTGCCTCCATTAAGCCCTCTCAGACCAAAGCAATCACCGTTCCTCAACCTGTGACCTTTCTTAAAAGGATCTCGGATGTTTCCGCCTGTGATGTGGCTGCCTTAATAAGGTCTAGCAAAAAGAGCTCGTCTCCTGAAGACCCTTTACCTTCATCTCTATGGTCTTAATGTATCTAATGTATCTCCGTCAGTAACTCCACAAAGTCATAAAGACCATGTGAGCGTTACGCAGGAGAGTTTTGTATAGCCCACTCACAGCCTAAGCGGCTTTCGGTACGCATTCGGTAGCCACCAGACTTCGTCTCACGCAACAAAGAGAAAGTGGGAAGCATAGCAGAGGTAGGAGAGCAGTTGAGGTAGTGAGTAGCATAGAAGTAGCAGTTCAGGACTGCTGAAAACAAAATGTGCCATAGTCGGCAGTTGGAGACTACATGTCGTTGCGTAAGAATTGTGGAAGCGAGTTCCACAGTCTAGGACCTGCAGAGCTAAAGCTTCTGTCGCCAACTGTCCTTAAGCGGAGGAATGGGACAGCTAATTTATTGTCCACACAGGACCTGAGGGCGCGAACAGGCTGAAACTGATGCAGCAGTTCAGCTAGGTATGAAGGAGCCAAGCCGTGGCGGGCCTTGTGGGTCAGCGTAAGAACTTTGCTCTGTATCCTTTGCTCAACCGGCAACCATCCTAGCTCTTAAAGCAAAGGTGATATGTGCTCAAACCGCTGGGACTTGAAGACCAGCCGTGCAGCCATATTCATAGTCCGCTGTAGTGGCATTATAGCTTTCTTTGGTAGCCCAGGCATTACAATAATTAAGCCGAGACAGAACTAAAGAGCTAGTTAAACTTTTTACAAGCCACTGTGGGAGACAGCTTCTAATCTTGGATAGGTATCGGATGTGATAGCTAGCTGTAGAGGCAGTCATCTGAATGAAGATTTTGAAATTGTGGCAGCTGTCGAACACGACACCTAGATTACGAGCATATGGTGACGGTCGCACAATAGCATCACCTATTAGAACAGCAAAGCTTTTTAATCCAGCCACACGCTTAGGGTGTCCTATGAGAAGCGTTTCAGTTTTATCGTCATTTAATTTCAGGAAGTTTTCCGACATCCAGGATCGAATATTGGCAAGGCAAGCATTCGGTTTCTCAGTTGCTGCAGCAGATTCCGACGGTTTAAATGACAAATACAACTGAGTATCGTCAGCATAGAAGTGATATCCTATTCCATGGGCCTTAATTACTTTTCCCAGAGGTTGTGTATAAATGGATAACAGCAAGGGACAAAGTGCAGACCCCTGAGGGACTCCACAGGTGACCCTTCTCATGTCTGAGACCTGACCCCCACACGGCACGGATTGAACACGATCAGACAAGCATGATTTTAACCACGCCAGTGCTTCGTCTGCCAGACCGATAGTTGTTCTCAATCTTTTAAGCAGAACTTCGTGATCAATTGTGTCGAAGGCAGCCGACAGATCTAGCAGAGCTAGGGCAGTGACATGCCCGTCGTCGTTGCCACGTAGAATGTCATAACTAACACGGAGGAGAGCAGTTTCAGTAGAGTGCTGCCTCTTGAAACCTGATTAAAATGCTTCTGACATTCACTCATTTTGAATATGTTCAACTAGCTGCTTAGCAACAATTTTTTCAAGAATTTTTGATAAGAACGGAAGAAGGGAAACTGGACGATAGTTTGTTAGGACCTCTGTGTCTAATCCAGGCTTTTTAAGAATTGGTCTAACGATTGCCGATTTGAAGGGCTAGGGGAAGACCTCTTTTCCCAAAAAAAACATTAAAAATCTTGGTTATGGCATGGCTACGTTGGTCTGCAAGTGAACGTCGTTTCAAGAAATCGGGTCTGAGGCAGACCTAGTCAATTTTAAAGACTTCCTTCGTGTTTACACACGAAAGCTTAAAAAGCCAGGGCTTCTTTTTTCATTAGAAAACTGAATTTCTGCCAGTCGGACACTAAACAGATTTATAAGAAAGCAAACCATTTACTGGCCAATGCTGTCAGGTCTGACTCCCCAGATATTAAGGGCTCAGCCGAAAAGTTTTCAGCCTTCTTTACTGAAAAAATTGAGCACATTCGTGCCTCCATTAAGCCCCCTCCGACCAAAGCATACGCCGTTCCTCAACCTGTGACCTTTCTTAAAAGATTCTCTGATGTTTCTGCCTGTGATGTGGCTGCCTAATAGGGTTTAGCAAAAAGAGCTCGTCTCCTGAAGACCCTATACATTCATCTCTGTGGTCTTCACTTGCAGACCAACTTAGCCCTGCCATAACCAAGATTTTTAATGCTTCTTTGGGAAAAGGGATCGTCCCCAAGTCCTTCAAATCGGCAATCGTTAGACCTATTCTTAAAAAGCCTGGATTGGACACAGAGGTCCTAGCCAACTATCGTCCAGTTTCCCTTCTTCCATTCTTATCAAAGAATCCTGAAAAAAATTGTTGCTAAGCAGCTAGTTGAACATATTAAAAATAATGGAATGTCAGAAGCATTTCAATCAGGTTTCAAGAGGCAGCACTCTACCGAAACTGCTCTCCTCCGTGTTAACAATGACATTCTACGTGGCAACGACGACGGGCATGTCACTGCCCTAGCTCTGCTAGATCTGTCTGCTGCCTTCGACACAATTGATCAAGAAGTTCTGCTTGAACGACTGAGGACAACGATCGGTCTGGCAGACGAAGCACTGGCGTGGTTTAAATCATACTTGTCTGATAGTTTTCAATCCGTGTCGTGTGGGGGTCAGGTCTCAGACATGAGAAGGGTCACCTGCGGAGTCCCTCAAGAGTCTGTACTTGGTCCCTTGCTTTCTCCATTTATACGCAACCTCTGGGAAAAGTGATTAAGGCCAATGGAATAGGATATCACTTCTATGCTGACGATACTCAGTTGTATTTGTCATTTAAACCGTCGGAATCTGCTGCAGCAACTGAGAAACTGAATGCTTGCCTTGCCAATATTCGATCCTGGATGTCGGAAAACTTCCTGAAATTAAATGACGATAAAACCGAAACGCTTCTCATAGGACACCCTAAGCGTGTGGCTGGATTAAAAAGCTTTGCTGTTCTAATAGGTGATGCTATTGTGCGACCTTCGCCACGTGCTCGTAATGTAGGTGTCGTTTTCGACAGCTGCCTCAATTTCAAAAGCTTCATTCAGAAGACTGCCTCTACAGCTAGCCATCACATCCGATCCCTATCCAAGATTAGAAGCTGTCTCCCACAGTGGCTTGTAAAAAATTTAACTAGCTCTTTAGTTCTGTCTCGGCTGGATTATTGTAATTCCCTTTTGGCTGGGCTACCAAAGAAAGCTATAATGCCACTACAGCGGACTATGAATATGGCTGCAAGGCTCGTCTTCAAGTCCCAGCGGTTTGAGCACGTGTCACCTTTGCTGGAAGAGCTAGGATGGTTGCCGGTTGAGCAAAGGATACAGAGCAAAGTTCTTACGCTGACCCACAAGGCCCGCCACGGCTTGGCTCCTTCATACCTAGCTGAACTGCTACATCAGTTTCAGCCTGTTCGTGCCCTCAGGTCCTGTGTGGACAATAAATTAGCTGTCCCATTCCTCCGCTTCAAGACAGTTGGCGACAGAAGCTTTAGCTCTGCAGGTCCTAGACTGTGGAACTCGCTTCCACAATTCTTACGCAACGACATCTACTCTCCTACTGCCGACTATGGCACATTTTTTTTCAGCGGTCCTGCACTGCTCCTTCTATGCTACTCACTACTTCAACTGCTTTCCTGCCTCTGCTATGCTTCCCACTTTCTCTTTGTTGCGTGAGACGAAGTCTGGTGGCTACCGAATGCGTACCGAAAGCCGCTTAGGCTGTGAGTGGGCAATACAAAACTCTCCTGCAACACCGACATGGTCTTTATTTGGTGGAGTTACTGACGGAGATGCATTACATTACATTACTTGCCCATCCAGTTGGCTGCAACTGCTCTAACATTTATCTGGCGCTAGCACAAAGCCTTGCTGCACTTGCAGGCAAGTTTTACAAATAATCACCAAAAAATCCGACAATGAAAAACAGCAATTGTAAATAAGTCCCGGCCGTATTCGAGACGCTTGTCATGCGGCACAGAGGAAAATATCTCGAAGTAAGTCTATAAGTACAACTTCAGACAGTAAAGCGTTTTGCCAAGCTGATAATTGAGTTCATGCAAATTCGTACCTTTGTAGTTACGTAAACCCCTGATGAATGAAAAGTCGCTACCATCGTCATCATCAGAGACGGCAGGCATGTTAGATTGCAGGAGCCGGCCGGGAGTTGCTCGATCCACCGACTGCCGACCTTCAGCGTTAGTTTGATTGGACTTAGTGATGCCCAATATCCCTCTGTCTACGTGAAATTTGGCTGCAAGGGTCGCATCATTGACGGAGGAATATTCCTTAAGTCACTGCTGTCGAACTTCATTGCTGATGACGGTCGAATGATGCCCACTGCTGGGGCTCTGCGTGGAATGTGTGCTCGTATATAATTTGTAACGGTTAGGGTTGCTCATGGTGCTGTTCTTAGAAAGGACCGGATAATTAAGCTACGCAAAAGAATAGTGGCCTTTGAACAAAGAGGTATATAGCTGTTGCTTCAGTCGTACAAAGCAAGTTGTTCTGGATCCTGGCAAGCAGAATGCAAAGCTACATGCCTCTGCTCCTTACTCATATTGCTGCTAAGCCATGTGGTGCAGAATAAATCGCGTAAGCTTGTGTCTACAACTATTTTCTGAATGGAGTTGGAATGCCTACGGCATCTGCTGCAAAAAAAACTATCAGATCGACATCTAGCACACCACCCGGAAATCACAGCTATCGATGTGCTGAAAGGAAAGTGTGACTGCATCTATTGCTTCGCCGGCGCCTCTTGGGCTCCAGTCAACCAATAAGCTAGCGAGATTTCATTGTCTCTGCCATTAATGCGCCCAAGTAAAAGTTATTCCAGTTGGAACGCAAATATTTCCACCGATCATGTGACACTAGCACGAAATTACTTAGACGGGTGCCCGAGAAATCGCATTTATCAGCAGCTATCGGCCCCCTTTACTTAACGTTGCTAATGCTGCAGCAGCTCTTAAAATGAAGTTGAAGTACAATACCCAAAGTCATTCTGACTTTAGAAAACCTGGGCAGCAGTAAAAAATGGCTGCAGCCCAACAAAGAGTATGTCTTTGACCTTATCGAGAGCTATATTCCATGACTAAAGATGGGTTGCACGTGCATGGCGACTACTGCATCGTATGGCTAACTTAAAAGTACTAAACTTACTACTTGCCGTCTGGGTTTAACCTAGTGAACGAGGCTCTGGCCATTAGCTGCCCAGGTCAAGACGCTTGCATTACATGACCAAGGTCGTAGGTTGAAGCCCTGTAGCTGAAGCGAAGCGCCTGAAATTCAATAAGCACAAGCAGGTACAGCATCGGACATAGGTTTACTCCGCCTGTAATAATAACATGTTCCACGTACCAGATTTGTCTGCGCGTTTTAAGCAGTTGGAACTCCACGTAAACAGATATCGGACAGAATAGGAGTTGAGAAAGTCATTCGATACACTTACGTAAAGCCCTTCCTTATGCAAAAATTTCCAAAGCGTCCCTGGGATGAGTGCGATACTTGGCCCACCCCGCCATCACTTTGCTGCCCAAAGGGCTACTGGCGTCACGTTTGCGTTAAATTAGTAAATTAAAAGAATTATTTTTGTAGCGCCCTAGGAGAACTTAATCAATATTAAGTGCTTTACGTATGAGACGGCAGTCGAGCCTAAGACCTCGGCTAATCTCTGATCGGGGCGAGCACCTTAAATACTGAGCCAAACCAGGTGCAGCCTCTGGCTACTTCTGGTTCGGTGCCTGCACTAGCCGTTTCATCAACCATGTAAGCTCTTGCCTGATTACGACTTTATGTTGCGATGGTCCTGGGGTGAACGCGTTTGTTGCTGGTTGGTTTGTAAGTTACGGGTTCGCCAAATTATCACAGTTCACCGCAATCCACACTAACTAGCCTAAAATCGACAAAGAATTTGCATTACCGAGGTCAAATTTCGGGCGGATATATTATTATATCTTCTGGTTTATATATCCACCAAATTGCGTGTCGTTATCGCTGGCAAACTAATGCATATACGCTAAAACGACGGACAAATGAACTGCCAACCACAGCAAACCACGAAAATCCACTTTAGTTCGCTTCAAATCCACCAAAAATCAGCTTTGCAAAGCTCCAAAATTTTGGTAAGTCAAACCGAGCTGTGCGGAAAATGTACCTAGATAGTTTTGACCGATTATTCTCTCGCGTTAGCACGACATCGACTAAAATAGAATACTAGCGGCCCGGGCAAATAGCTCAATCCACAGCCTATCACGGCTGTCTATCGCACAACGATAGTGAGCCGTGATGGCACACTAGGTAAGGCTGTTGCATTCGCAACCTCGGTCCCGAGGTCGTGGGTTCGATTCCTGCGGTGGGTGATTCTTTATCGCCACTGCAAGCGGTGGTGATAGCCGTAAAGGCTCTTCTGTCGCTATACAAAAAGAGGCTGTTTAATCAGCTAGTGTTTTTTTTTAGAAACCCTGTTCGGAAAGCTCTTGTTATTGTATATGATAGTAAACCGTGCAAATAGTTTACTTAGAAAATTTCATTTACGTTATCACTGCCACTCTTGTGCAATTGGCTGTACTCGACTGCAATAGCCCGGGAAACGTACCGTAATCTACTCCAATCCACTGTATACACCGCCAAACGGCTAGAAAAATGATGCACCGAGATATAATTTTTATTGCATATTATTGTTGACTGCATTGTGTGAACATGTATTTGAAATAGAAGACAACTGTCCACCGACTCACTCCTGTAATCGCAGCCAAACTTTGAATTTGTAATTTACTCTATAGACTCATTTCAAAGTGAAACCACAAAACTTCACTTCATTGTGGATACTTGTTCTCGTGCAATGCACTGCAATCAACTGCAGTGGCCCCGTTCTATACCCAAATCGACCTCAATCCAACGTAAAGCGACCACAGCACGTATAGAAGCGCACAGTGACCGTTTTGTGATGTGATAGTTACAGCTTCCAGTAGTTTATTTGAAACGGATTGAGGTAGAAGATGGGCCATTGCAGTCGATTGCCATGCTTTCCTCCTGATTTTGTACGTTCACATAAGTTTAAAAGGACTCGGTTGCACTGCTAATGCAATTTGCTGCATTATGCAAGCAAAGTTGGAGGTTGTCTTAACAACCATCGGTTCATTTGTAACTGACCGTTAAGGGCTGTCGTATTTTTCCGAGCCAATACCTTCAATTGCATCGCATTACCGTGAATTAAGTTCACATGATGAGTGCATTTTAAGCACGTACTATACGTGACGCATGCCACGAGGAATAACAGTTGCAGTTTCTACTGGGTTTCTAAATAGGTACTACTCCTGGAAAGAATGTTTTAAGATAATTTGCATATGCAACAACTTTTCCAGTAGCTGCAACAACAGGCACATCACTAGGTGTAATTTGTTGAGACGGAAATTTATTTCCTGTACTTCCATTAGCAGTAATATTAAGACCTAACATATCAAGATAAAATATACTCGGATAAGTGCCATTCCAACCAAAGTAAGTAAATGTTAATTGTTTATTAGTATCAAAATATTGCTTTGTTGCTACATCAGAAACTTTTATATTATTAAGATTCTTATTTCCCATGTCAGGCGATTGCAGCTGGTGCAAAACTCTGCAGCTAGACTTGTCTGTCGTGAGCGTCGCCATTGCCACATTACTCCACTTCTCGCCCACTTGCAATGGCTACCAGTCAAGCAACGGATTGACTTCAAGGTTTTGTCGCTCACTTTTAGGTCCCTTCATTCTATGGCTCCAGCCGATCTTTCAGATATACTACCCCATCAGGCCAAGCATCGTACCACCTGCTTTTTGGAATCCAACAGTCTAGAAATACCTCGTACAAACCTTAAATCCTTTGGAGACCGTGCATTTAGCTCGTATGCTCCCACAGCCTGGAACTCCCTCCCGACCTGCGTCAGAACATCCCCTGACCTGACCACATTTAAGAGGAACCTAAAAACACACCTATTTACGACTGCATTTAGTGGGTCCCTGTGATTCGTCCTTGATGTGCTTCTGCGTGCTGACACTGTGCATGCTGCCACTAACCACATTTGCATGCTGACCCTGTGCATGTCACCCCTAACCATATTATTCATTTCGTTTGTTTTTCAAGCATGATTTTACTTACCATTCAATTGCATTTCACTTTGCAGCAAATGTAAAGCGCCTAGAGAGAGATTAGGTTCTCTGAGGGCGCTTTATCAAGTGAATTAATATTATTATTACTATTATATCAATACTCGACATTGCTTTACCTTGAAACTCTGCTGTCATACTTTTAAGTAGTCCATAGTTTATTACTTTATAAGGTCTGAAATCTGAGTAAACAGTTCCATCTGCTGAATATCCAGATATACCATAAACATTATTACAATTCAATTTTGACATCATCTTTGCTTTTATTTTAGGTGACAAATCAGTTAGAGCTGATATTTTGGCTATTTCACGTGAAGGATTACGAACAACATTGTTACCAGCACTTGAAGTAAGAGCATAATCCGATCGTATAGCATCACCACTGTTAACAGGAAATCCTAAATTAGTTATTCTATTGTTATTTGCATCAATATTGGTATACATATTACCATTACCTTTTCTAACTTTTTCCATCATATTATAAGTAATGAAACAAGTAAAGAAAGGCAAAGGTGTTGAAGAACATTTAAAAAGTGGAATTAAAACAACAAAAGAAGTTTTAGAAGGTGCAAGAACTGCAACAAATATGGTGAAAAAGTTGGATGAAAAAGTTGTTACAAAAGTATTACCAAAACTTGCAGCAAGATTATCATTAGCCGCGTCTGAAAAAATGCAACAGCTGTTCCTAAAGTATTACAATATCTTAAAGCAATTGGAGCTAGAACAAAAGTTTTAGGAGGGTTTCTATCAGTTTTTACAAGATTAGTTGACCTAAGTCTTTTTATAACAAAATAGTAGATGATACTACTAGTGGGAAATACGGACGTCTTTTGGAAGACAATGTCAGAAAGTAAGAAGGATTGCAAAAGATGATTGAATCTTTAGAAATTGGTCTTGCAATTAACCATGTATTACTTGCTGCAGAAAAATATAATTATCCTTGGCAATGGAACCCAAAAGAATATTTAAGTGAAGTGTTTGGTCAAGAAGTGAATTGGGATGCAAGTCAATTAGATCCTAAATCCTGATCAAAGAATTTCTTAGAAGTAGGTCAGGAGGATTTTTGCCTGCAATCCCTGCTATTATTGCTGCAATTGCTGCAGCTGTTGGTACAGACGGAACAGTTATTTTAATTGGTGTAGCTGTTGCAGGTCGAATAAAGAAATTAATAGATAATACTATGTTCACTGGTAAGGCTCCAAAAATTGAAGCACACGAGCAAAGAATGAATGCACTAACATAGCAAAGTGAGAGACTCACGAATGCAATTGAACATTTAAAGAATATGGTAAAACTGATTGAACGTGGAGTTGACATTGATGTATCAAGAAAAGTGCAGAATAGTGAGGTAAAAAATCAATTGGATTATACAGACCATGGAAGAAAACTAGTAGAAAACGGAGGTGTGGACTTTGCACCTGAATTGAAAAGAGATATAAAAAAGTTGAAGCAACGTCACTAGGAGGAAAAAAGCATTGTGACTATAAGGCCGAGAGTGCTGTGTTGCTTTCTATACTTTATAGCAAGGGGTCACACCATAAGAAGTTGATCGGGAGATTAAATAATTGTTAGTAGAATTAAAACAAAGGTGTAGTAATTAAAAATCGGTGTATCGAACAATTTTAATATTTTCATCTGATATATAATTAAAGTTTAATCGTGCAAATTCTATATGATGCTTTATTGCAGCTAAATCATAAGTGGCCGCTGCATCATCCTCATTATCAAAATATTCCAAGTGCTTATTTTTTCCATTTATTCTAATAGATGCTCTTCATTTATTTAATTTCTCACACCAATTCACACCAATAAAAATGGATGTCAATCCTTCTCTTTTTTTCTATTTCTCATATTTTCTGAATGTGTAGCAAGTCTTAAATTAGTAATTATCTAGCTTATCTAAATTAATGTGATCTATTTGAAAGATGGGCATTTCTTTGTAAACAATTAACCATGCAAGTCAATGTAATTGATATTTCTTTCCATCTATTTATATATTTTTATATCCATTTCCGTTTACACTTCCAGCTTCTTCACCAATTATTGCTTTTCCACGATTTGTTTAATTTGTAAATTTTCCAGTGAAAGCGTTATTAGCTTATATTTCCATACCTCTCTCTCTAAATTCTGCAACATTATCAACAGTAGTACAATCATCATTATGAGACATTTTCGCTATACTGTTTTTTATCTGTTTAAATACTTTTTACTATATATAGAAATTATGTATCACGAAGCAAAACTATCATTGTCCAATCATCAAATAAAACTAATTCATACTTCAACAGAACCAATATCAATAAGACTTAAGCATCAAGATCTTTCTGGTTCTGTTTCTTTACTTGTCACTAATACACAACTAATTAAAATTGAAAAAAGTAGAAGTGCTAGTAAAGGATTGCAATTGAATATTTCTCCTAAACAACTAAGAGCAAATAGAAAATTTGGCTTTGGAATAGTAGATGTTATAAATACATTAAAAAGTAATCGTGAAATGCATATGCACTGCTTACTGACCTCCCAGCATGTGCGATCAGGCGATTCCAGCTGGTGCAAAACTCGGCAGCTAGGCTTGTCTGTCGTGAGCGTCGCAGTTGCCACGTTACTCCACTTCTCGCCGACCTGCACTGGCTACCAGTCAAGCAACGGATTGACTTCAAGGTTTTGTCGTTCACTTTTAGGTCCCTTCATTCTACGGCTCCAGCCTATCTCTTCAACATACTCCCCCATCAGACTAAGCATCGTACCACACGCTTTTCGGAATCCAAAAGTCTAGAAATACCTTGTACAAACCTTAAATGCTTCGGAGACCGTGCATTTAGTTCGTATGCTCCCAAAGCCTGGAACTCCCTCCTGACCTGCGTCAGAACATCCCCTGACCTGACCACATTTAAAAGGAACTTAAAAGCACACCTATTTAGGACAGCATTTAGTGGGTCCCTGTGATTCGTCCTTGATGTGCTTATGCGTGGTAACACTGTGCATGCTGCCACTAACCACATTTGCATGCTGACTATGTGCATGTAGCCCCTAACCACATTATTCATTTTGTTTGTTTTTCAAGCATGATTTAACTTACCATTCAATTGCATTTCCCTTTGCAGCGAATGCAAAGCGCCTAGAAAGAGATTAAGTTCTCTGAGGTCGCTTTATCAGGTACATTAATATTATTATTTTTATTATTATGTCTCTTCCAAAGTATGTTCAATCTGAATTTGTTCCCGGAGGTTCATTCAACAATACAGGAAAGTACAGTTTTGCTGGGTCACGTACAAAGTTCAGACAACGTTTAGATGAGGGATACGAAGGAGTGAACCCATTAAATAGAGCAGCTTTAGTCCATGATAGTCTTTACACAGAGACATCTGCAGATCCTGAACCAAAAAGAACAGAAATAAGAAATCTATATGATATGGTTCTTGCTGAAAGTGCTGCTAGGATTTCTCTTTATCCCAAACAACCGAATTACGTTAGAGAATATGCAAAAACTGTGGCAGCAATTATGGCCGCAAAGAGTCGTTTAGGTCTTGGCATTGGTGGTTCTATTCTTGACAGCGAAATAGCAATGGATTTCTTAAAAGATAAAGTAAGCAATCCATCGAGTATAAGTAAGATAACTAATTATGCTAAAACTTTAGTTGATAAAATGTTATCTATAAGTAAAAAAAAGATATAAATAACTAATCTAATTTTTATTTCGTTTTGTAATTGTTTTAGTATCTATTAATCTGCAGGATTGAATTTATCCTGTGATTGTTTTTATCTATATTATAAACTTTAACTTGATCAATCTTCAATCTAATATTTATTCTTTCTTCTGAATTATAAGTATCTTTAGTAACATATGATCCATCTAGAATGCCAGTAACAGCAAAGTCATTTCCAAACTTGAATTATTTCAGCAACACTAGTAAATTTAATTTGTTTGTTCTTTTGATCAAAGAAGATACTTGGTTTATTACCAAATGCAATTCTAATACCAATAGTTAAACGAGCACTCATATCATAACCACTGTATTCAATTTCATGCTTGCTCTATTAGCAATATCTTCAAGTACAGGTCTCATATCTTCTGTAATATACATCCATGCATTGAAGTAAGGCTTAGAATCTTTACTAATCTTCTCTTCAATGTGAATCCGTGCTTATTTTCCTTTAGGAATTACGACTGCAGCATTTTTGAGTACAACGAATTTTTTATTCTCCGTTTCCATTTCTATACAAGGAAAAGAAAATGTTTGAATTGAATTATTAATTCCATTGTCGATCCAAAATCTGATTCTTGCATTAGTTTTAAGAAGATTAGACACCTTCCACAATCTGTTTGATTATATTCTTGCAACTTAAATGTCTGAAATGTTGGTGTAACACCAAAGTATTTTATTACTTCTGGCATAGGTGGTGCACCGAATGAATAAAAGTAAAAACGTTTGTTTCCTTCCTTTTTAAGTGCTACCCAGTGATATATTGCTTTTTTTGAATCACCAGTATTACAAATTAGACATTCATCTCTTAATGGTTTTGTTAGTTCATCTCTTGCAAACACACCTCTGAATTTTTTTATATCTAATTCTTTTATATAATTATTTATTTCTATATCAGTCAAAGGTGATGATTTTACTTTTTTTTAATTGTTCAATAGTCTTTTTTAGCTCTGCAATCATTTGTTCTTTATCTGCACAACCACCAACTCCTGAACCACTATATCTTTCTGTACTACCAGAGAATTTTTTACCAAGTGCATTTGATATTGCTGCAAAGAGGGCAGGAGTTGGAACAGATTCTCCTTTACTTACCTGTCTTCTACCTCTACCAACTTTACTTACTTGTATTCTTCCTGGCCCTGATCCATAAGAGGATTTACTTACTTGTATTCTTCCTGATCCAGATCCATAAGAAGATTTACTTACTTGTGTTCTTCCTAGTCCAGATCCAACTGTCGTTGAATCAGATCTCAACTTAACAAACTTTGACTTCTTACTATTACAAATAGTACAAATACCTTTAAGCATTCCTCTCATTCCTTTCGTACTATCTACTTCTACATATTCTTCATGTATAGTATCAGTTTGTTTTTTACACTTCAAACAATATATTTCCATATCTATGATAACATAGAAAAAATGTCTTTGCAAGTTAAACCATTTAATTTTGGACAAGATGTGGATACAGGACATGAAGAACCGTTACCTAAAGTTCCAATTAGATCATTAGTACTTGGACCGAGCGGAACAGGAAAATCTCAGTTAGTAATGAATTGGATATTTTATGGAAAACTTAATTATGATAATTGTACTATTATTGCTTCAAGTTTAGACCAAAAGTTATATCGTGGTCTTATGTCGATGACTAAAAAAAAACTTGCATTTGTTTGGGTTAATGGAATTGATAATATGCCAGAAGTTGATTATTATAAGAATTGTAAGAACTTTGTTGTATTAGATGATTTGACGACGGAAGATCAATCTAAGATATTAGATTATTTTACTTGAGGAAGACAAAAGGGTTTGAATATATTGTATCTTGCTCAAGGATTTACTAAAATTCCTAGAAAAGATATAAGAAAAAATATAAATATGTAAATAATCTTTAAGCAAAATAATACTGATATGGAATATATTCGTGATTCTTATATTTGTGATATAGATAAGAAAAAATTTAGAGAATGGGTAAACTCCTGTAAAAGAAAAAGATATAGTTATTGTGTTATTGATCTAACTAAAACTGAAGATGATGGAAGATTTTGGTCAGTAGATAGTTCAGGTAAACAATTAATAACTATCTTGAATTGAATATAAGAGAAATTGATTAATGGTAAAATATATGCAAGCTAGAACGGACCTTACAAAGGAAGTGTTCAAGAAGCAATAGATTTAGAGAATAAACTTGTTAATTTAGAAAGTTTAAGTGTTGCTGAAATACTTGATATTCTCAAGAGATACAAAGGATTGAAGCAGAAATGCAAGCAAGAGATAGAGTTGAACATGAACTAAATGAACGTGCGTTAGAGAAATCAACTGATAACTCTGGTAATTTTGTTATTAGTAAATTAAAAAGAGTTAGACCTTCACTCGCAATTCAAATGGAAGAACAGGAACAAGCTAAAAAAAATGTTAGAGTATAAAGCACCTGTAGATATTTCTAATATAGTAAAAAAGGATATGCTGCTATTTCTGAAGGAAAACCTAAAAAACCTGTAGCTATTGCAAATCAAGCTAAGACAAATGCTTC
Source organism: Cristatella mucedo (assembly GCA_009760855.2). Classification (NCBI taxonomy): domain Eukaryota; kingdom Metazoa; phylum Bryozoa; class Phylactolaemata; family Cristatellidae; genus Cristatella; species Cristatella mucedo. Next base: position 1,509,330 of record WPIO01000086.1, read on the forward strand.
TAATCCAGAAATAAGAGAAGCAATTGATTAACTTCAAAAAGGAATTGCATAGCATCTTAATGTCAATCCTTCAACTGGTAAAAGGCCAAGTAAAAGAATTAGAAAAGCAAAAGTTGTTCCTGCTTTTCAAACTTAACCTGCTGTTCAAGAACCTGTTCCGGTTGTTCAAGCAGTTCAATCTGAAACTGATATTCTAAAAGTAAAGAAACAATATCTTCTTGATAAAATTAAAACGAAAGGATCAGTATCTAATTCCACCAAGAAATGCTATGGAAAATATGAGAGTAAATGATAAAGAATCATTTGATTCTGATGTTGGATTTTTGCTTGCAGAATTGAGAGTTTTGGATAAAAGAAAACCTGTTGAAAGTGTGATTTATAGTTATCTTACTTTTACTGGGAAAGAAATAGAGATAGTTCCATTGTTTGTAAAATCTGAAAAAGAAGTACTTGATAAACTTGATCTATGGTCAAGTGAACTTGCAGTAGGATATAGGGGTGTAATACCTTCAATAAGTGCTAGCAAATATTCTAGCAAAAGCCAAGTCTAGCTTTTGTAGAAACATTGTTGAATCACAAATGCACAATCCAAAAATGCTGATGTCGACAATAAACCATCTCCTCAACCGTTCCCAGATTAGCTCCTTACCTGATGATCCTTGTGATGATTGTTTTAATAGGCAATTTAATAGGCAAATAAGGCAATTCTAAGGATTCCTGATAAATTTTCATCTGTGAGAACGGATCGAGTTTTTGTTTTCACATTTTCCAGTCTGGAAAAAAGCTGTTCACAGCAATATGTGCTGCCAAAAAGTGCAATATACCTGCGAGCATGTTTGGCTAGATTAGGAAAAGACTCTGATGAAACATACTGCTTGTAAAAGGTAACAAAGTCATGCTGATCATAAGCAGTTTTTAAATTGCTGTCATTATGAATTTCGATTAGTTCGAGTTGAAATTCATCAGGTGCATCAGAGCGATCAATATTAAATGGATTACTAATCATGTTCATGTCATCCGCATGTTGTTGGAAATCCTGAAACCTTTATTCGAATTCATCAACAAGTTTTCGAACAAGAGTGGAGTACTTCATATGAGCCAGCGTTTCAGGCGATCTCGTTGCTAGTGTTGTGAAATGTAACAGTTTCTTCTGATCTATGTGTTTCCGGAAAAGTTTCAGCTTTTGCACAAACGCGACAACACACTCATACATTTTATGGACTAGTTGATCCTTACCTTGGAGTTTGACATTAAGATCTGCAAGATGTTTGGTCATGTCCACCAAAAACGCCAAGTCATTCAACCACTGCTGGTCATCGAGGAAGCAAACATCTTTTTCCTTTACAGTCATAAATGTTTTTATTTCGTCCCAAAGTGGCCAAAACCTGGCGAACGTGTTTGCCCTACTTAGCCAACGGACTTGGCAGAAATAAATAACATCGCAATGATCTGATCCCAACTCTTCAAGGAAAGCCTGGAATTGTCTGTGGTTTAGCACACGAAACCTATCGCGTTGACGGCTGAAACTACGTTGTCCATTACATGTTGCATGCTCAAGACCTTTGCACATTGCTGTTCTTGGTGGATGATGCAGTGATGACTGACAATTTTGTGAGGTACTAATTTTACCATTAAAGATACAAATCCATTGTGTCTACCTGTCATTGAAGGGGCTCCGTCTGTGATTAATCCAATCAATTTAGTTTCAGGAAGATTAAATTTTGTGAGGACCCTCTTGACCTGATCCAAAATATCCCTCCCCGTTGTAGTGCCTTTCATTGAACATATATCCAACAGTTCTTCGATAATGACAAACTTTCCTGTTACTCCGCGTACAAACACCCACAGTTGAGCCGTATCGCTATTGTCCGTACTTTCGTCGAGCGCAAGAGAATAAAATTCGCATTCAGCAAGTCTTTTAGTGAGACTTTATTTTATGTTGGATGAGAGCTCGTCAACTCTTCTCGCAACCGTTTGATGAGAAAGACTGACTTTCTCTACTTCTGACTTCATTTCTGGACAGACCACACCAGTAAACAGCCTGAGGCATTCCTTAACAAATTCACCATCGGAAAATGCCTTTCCCCGCTTAGCTATAGCTTCAGCTATTAACAAATTTACTTTGGTTGAAGCCTTAGACTTGTTGCTGACTGCTATAAACAATGACTGCTGTCCAATGACGCTCTGTTTCAACGAGTTCACGCAATCAATTCGAAGTTGACCAGTCAGGCTGTTGTACCTGTCGCCATGCTTTGTTGAAAAATGTAGCCGAAGATTGTACTCCTTTGCAACGGCAATTGTTACTAGGCATATTAGGCACATTATCCTACGGAAGCGTTCCATTAAAAAATAGTCTACAGTCCAAGATGCTTTGAAAAGTCTTCCTTCTGTGTCAAATTTTTGTTTTTGCTAGTATTCACATTCGCCGGAATTTTTCTCTATGAAATAAAAAACAGATCAGTTACGAATTGATTAATATATATTTTATCACAGAAATATCTTAGTATTAGTAAGTAAGTTGAGCAATACGCGTTTTTAGAAAAACCTACCTGACTGGTTCCAGTTCGTGCAGCAGCAGCTGAGAGACGGCTCTTTTTTTCTATCCATAGTGTGAAACAGTTAATTCCGCTTGCGGAAGCGTTAAAAATGTGATTGTAATGGCGCCGCTGTAGCTCAAATATTTGACCACTTCACGCCAAAATGTTCACATGAAGGCTAGCAAAATAAATCGATTGTTTTACCTTCACGCAAAAATAGCCATTCGGACACCTTCACGCTTCACGCGCACGCGAAGTACATCGCAGCGCCTTATATCGCCGTTTGTAATGATTAAAAATTAACGAAAAACATGGAATGACAAATATTTTTGGGATAATGTTGCGGACCGCATAGAAGACCTCAGCGGGCCGGGTTTTGGCCTGTGGGCCACGTGTTTGACGCCCCTGCTATACAATAATAGGCTGCTAAATCAACTAATACTTTTTTATTGGCTCCAACCTTATTGAAAGGTGTTGAGACATGACCTCAGGCTAAGGACTTATTGTTCGGCGTTAGTGATGCGTGGCAGCAGATCTTTGCATCGTAGAATCTCGACAGTGATAGTAGGGTCTAGAGGAGTAGTTGTAATTTTTTATTAGGATGTGAACTTCAGGATGACGTAAATTGTTTTCTTTTTTTATTGTAAACATTGATGAGGTGCTGCACTGCATTTACGACAAGATTCTTGAGGGATACTACCACCGTAGCGATGGACACCCGTTCTTGTCTACCCGATTGACAGAGTAGCTAGACAAGCGTTCACCGTCGCAAGAATCGCTGTTTTTGACCTGCACGTTGTATTGCCTACTTGGATAGTTTTGCAGCCCAGTCACTCAAAACAAAGTGAAAGGTATTGTTGTATGCCTTCAGATAATCATTCGAGAGCAGCCGGAGGCAAAGGCGACTTTGTTCTCTAACGTGAGGAGGCAGTAATCCCCAGTAATCTCCAGTACCACTGGCCTGGCATTAGGATCAGTGGGCAGGTTCTGGTGCAGCTGCTGCTGCTCAGGGGGGCTTGCCTGAGATGTCTTCAATGAAGATAGGGGCAGAACACCGAAGCCGTCACAATGGAAAACATAAAAAAAATACTAGCTGATTTGAGAGCCTCTTTTGCATTGCGAATTAAGACCCTAAGAGAAACCTAATCTCTCTTTAGGCACTTCCAGTATGCTACGGGACTCGAGCCCGCGACCTCGGCCAAACTGTGGTCGGGCGAGCACCTTAACCACTGGGCCAAACCAAGAGCCGCGTTGCGCTACAAAGGATAAAAGCAATCAGTACCATTTTTCCGGTGAATTGTTGGCAATTCACCGGTAAAATGGCTTGAAAAATCTACGGCTTTATTCTGCACAATAAGTCGTTATATGCAATAATAATAGGAGCTTTGGGAGGCTATTTTGTCGTCTTTTTTCCACTGTTTGTAGTGCCATGCTGCTGCAAGTCGAGCCCTAGCCGTAGATTGTCATGCATCAATCGAGAATGAGGAACGCAATCGATCGGAAGTTATATGATCGCCGATTATACATAATGCATGCAATGCTTACTGCCAGGACTCAGCTACAGCTGGTCTTGAGGATGGCTTCGTTCCACGCGGCGCCAGCCACCGGCTGAACTCCTCCACTGAAACGACTTTTGAAAGCTGCAAGCTGCATTGAAGCTGTCACATGCACCACACGTCTTTGAGCAATGAAATGCACGACAACGGACATGTTTACAAAGAAGGGATAGCGTAATTCTTTTCGATTGTCAGCTATTAGCTTATCAGCGATGAAGGCCTGCACCTAAGCTCAGTTAGTCATAGAGCGACCTTTTTCAGTCGGTTAGTCGAGCTGCTGTGCGCGTGCTGCTGAGCGTGAGCTGCTGCCCGTGAGCCGCTGTGGAAGTCAGCAGGAAGTCATCCGGGTCTAGCATATGCGGAATGCAGGCTTTTGTTTAGGTTTTACTAGTACGGCGTTCTTGCTAGCACTGCGTGCAGAATATTGAGTGCTGAGTTTTATTGTCGGCGTAATGCTAACTTCATGACTTGGCCCCTCGTACACGTTATGCCTCTGCAAAAACTAGTAACTGCCGTTCCGTCATAACGTTAGCGACTAAGGTCGACATCTTGCAGTATACACTTGTCAAGAAACAAGACAACATAAATGTGATTGCTTGTGCTTTCGTTATCTAAAGCCTCAACTTAACGCCAGTAATTTCGAAGTGTCTTTACTTCCTAGTCACCGACTCAGCACCAAGATCGTGCTAGTAAGGAAATGAATTACAGCTAATCGCTAGCGTTGGAATTATAACTAAAATATCTATCAATAGATAAAATATTTAAATATAACCAATTAAAACTCAACGAGTGAGTGACTTGAAAGCAGCCTTGTATTGACTCAAGCAAACCTTTTCGAACAATGAAGCTGACCTTCCCCGAGATTGCCGAAGCACTGAACCATGGAATGCACCAATCTTCTTCTACGTCGTTGATCATCAAGCGAACTACTTTCTATTGGATGGACGCGTGAAAGCCGTACCATAGGCACACGGTAATTTATTCGGCCTCCAACCTCACATGCTAATGCTTTCAGGTCGCATAAAAGCTTAAGCGACCACGATATTGTTCGTGAATTCGAAAACGCACATTACACGCACCTTGGCGGTTCACTTAATATTGAAAAATTGGGCTCCACAATCTGTCCTAACACCTCGCCGCACTCGTTCACTCCGTGATTGTGCCATTGCATTCAACGAAACTACGCACCGAGAAGAAAAAGCCAGCCTCGTGTGACACTGCTCAATTCACTCTGCCGCAGCAACGTTATAATTTTCGCTGCATTTCGAAAGAGTTATAGGTCTGTGTATGGTCCACGCCCCTTGTCACGCTCACTTGTGCCTGCCGCATCACCCCTCGTGGCCTGCTCAGCCCAGCATAAAACTGCTAGCCCCCTAGCCGTATTTGGAGATATACAGAGATTGCTTTTTCAATTTTCATCCCCAATTATGTTTCTGATAAACGTATCAATGGTTTAACATTCACTAAACCGTCTTAAAAACTTGTAAGCCACGTTTACTAGGCAGCTTTTCCCACAGATTTCGGACAGAGTCCCGAAAGATTTGGGCTACTGCATCATCACAAGTCACAACATTTTAGGAGGAGGCAGAGTAAATTCTGAAGGCTGATCAAAAGGAGATTCTGCCTCTACATTTTGGCTCCTTGTTGGACGGGCCGACCAATCCTAACCCCTCGTCACATACACCTTTTGTCGGAAGAAATGTGGCTGAGGTTCGGAGACTCGAGTACATTCAGGCGGTCAGAGCCAGTCCTTGAATATGGGATGCTTATGTCTTGTAAAACACGCTTCAGCCGTTTTCACACAGATTACCTCATTCATCTGTTTATCACAGTAAACAACAAAGCCACAACAGACCACGATACTTAGCTCTACACACTCTCACACCCGTAACGTCTCACATTACTTGGTACTGTTCTCTTTCACGCAGAAAGCTTTGTCGTACAGCTTGTCTTCCTTTAAATGATAGTCTTGTCATACTACTCTGCAATTATGAATGCAGCAGAAGCTCAATTTTAGCCAGTGTTGGCGTTGCTGCTTTCCTGGGAAACCCTCTTTCAAACCAGCCTCCCGGATTAGAACAGGGTCTGTAGAAAGGACTAAGTCGGCCGTGAAATCCATCGTGGGTTGGATTAAATCTGTCGTGTAAACAACCTACCTAGATGAAAAGTGGACGTCTGTCGAGGGAAAAATCTGCAGCTTAAACGCATCTTCAAGAATTGAAATTGCTAAAACCCTAAACCCTAAACCCTAAACCCTGAACCCTGAACCCTAAACCCTAAACCCTAAACCCTAAACCCTAAACCCTAAACCCTAAACCCTAAACCCTAAACCCTAAACCCTAAACCCTAAACCCTAAACCCTAAACCCTAAACCCTAAACCCTAAACCCTAAACCCTAAACCCTAAACCCTAAACCCTAAACCCTAAACCCTAAACCCTAAACCCTTCATTTGGATGGAGACAGTGCCTCCAGTTCGTATGCTCCCAAAGCCTTGAAACTCACTCTTGATTGACATCACCTTATCACCTCAATTGACATTTAAAAAAAAGCTTAACATTGACCTGGTCATTACAGATTTTGCAGATTGCATGTGCATTGTTATTAAGTGCAAACTCCCTCTAACACTAGGCATGCACTCGCCTACTTATTAGCGTGTTTCTCACCTCAAAACATCCTAATAATCGCAATTATAACGAAGTCGATAAAGCGCACTTAAAGAAGTCAGTCACTCTCGGCGTTATACATTTGCTGCAATAGAAACAAGATGCAATTGCTATGGGTAGCATTTTCTTATGAACTAATTGTCAGGGAACCAAGATAACGTATCAACTACGTGCATGTTTTTACATATATTTACAATAAATACATTGATGGGTGTACGTTTATATAAATTTTATGTATGTGTAAATAAACAAGTGTATGTGAATACATATATCCATCAATATGTACATCCAGTGCATATATAATTTCAGCCACGTAAAATGTAAATCTTTTGCATAGCACCCTAAGAGGATTGAATATCTATGCAGGTAGTAAGTTGTATGTAAATGAATGGAAAGGAACCTAGGGCTCATTAATAATAATAATAATAATGCACTTGATAAAGCGCCCTTAGAGAACTTAATCTCTTTCAAGACGCTTTACATTTGCTGCAAAGGGAAATGCAATTAAATCGTTAGTAAAATCGTGCTTGAAAAACAAAGTGAATAACATGGTTAGGGGTGAAATGCACAGGGCCAGCATGTAAATGTGGTTAGTGGCAGCATGCACAGTGTCAGCACCCATCAGCACGTGAAGGACGGATCACAGGGACCCACTAAACGCTGTCCTAAATAGGTGTGTTTTAAGTTCCTTTTAAATGTGGTCAGGTCGGGGGATGTTCTGACGCAGGTCGGGAGGGTGTTCCAAGCTTTGGGAGCATACGAACTAATTGCACGATCTCCAAAGGATTTGAGGTATGTACGAGGTATTTCTAGACTGTTGGATTCCGAAAAGCTGGTAGTACGATGCTTGGCCTGCTGGGGGAGTATGTCGGAGAGATAAGCTGGAGCCATAGAATGAAGGAACCTAAAAGTGAGCGACAAAACCTTGAAGTCAATCCGTTGCTTGACTGGTAGCCAGTGCAGATCGGCGAGAAGTGGAGTAATGTGGCAGCTGCGAGGCTCACGATAGACAAGCCTAGCTGCAGAGTTTTGCACCAGCTGCAATAGCCTGATCGCATAGGCTGGTAGGCCAGTAAGTATTGAGTTGCAGAAGTCGAGACGGGATGTCACGAATGCATCGACAAGCTTAGACGTGGTATCCTTATCTAAACAAGCCCGACATTTAGAAATGTTATGAAGCTACAAATAGGCAGATTTGACAGTGGAGCTGATATGGTCGTCTAACGAGAGGTTGCTTTAGAATATGACACCTAGATTTCCAGCTGATTCGACAGGAGATATGCTGGCAGAGCCAATTATGAGAGACAGCCTTTCCAATCTCTGAATCACACTGGGTTTTCCCATAACTAGTAAGTTAGTTTTATCATCGTTTAGCTTTAGAGAATTTGCTGCCACCCACGTGCGGATGTCACCAATGCATGCAACAAGTGAGTTTAGATAATTTGAGGTGCTCGAAGGCTGGGAGGGAGCAAAGCAAAGGTACAACTGAGTGTCATACGCATAGAAGTGAAAGCCTAGATTGTGCATGGAAATCCCATCAGCAAGAGGGAGAGTATAAACCGTGAAAAAACTGGACCTAGAACGGAGCCCTGAGATACTCCATATTTCAGAGGTACTTCAGATGATCTTTGTCCATTCCCGTCAATACTCTGGAGTCTCCCACTGAGGTAGGACCTGAACCACTGCAGAGCAGTGCCAGTGATGACCAGGCGAGATGAGAGGCGCTCTAGAAGAACTTTATGATCGATGGTATCAAAAGCTGCCGAAAGATCAAGCAAAACAATCAGAGACACTCTACCCATGTCTGCATTCCTAAGTAGGTCATTGTATACCCTAAGCAGTGCTGACTTTGTAGAGTGATTAGCTCTAAAGCCAGACTTAACGTATTAGCAAGGTGTGAGTTTTCGATAAATGAGTTTAGCTAGTCCGCCACGACCCGTTCCAGTGTCTTTGATATAAATGGTAGAAGGGAGACTGGGCGGTAGTTGCTCTAGTTCTCTTGGTCTAGTGTTGCTTTCTTTAGAAGAGGCCTAACGCTCGATCGTTTCTCATCGTCCGATTTATTTAATGGCTGCCATCATTCCCGAGACCCTATTCTCCATTCATTTACATACTACTTGAAGTTTTGTTGAGTCGACGTGAGTATATAAGAGTAAAACATTTTATTTGCGAAATAATATACGACAATCATGTCAGATCTAAGAATGAAATTTGCTAACGACAAAAACAATAGAAAACTTTTAGAAAACAAAAGAGTTAGAAATTGCTTGACTAAATAATGCGTTTTGATATTGTTTTTAATTTATAAGTATTTTACTAACTCTGGCAATTATTGTAACTATTACATTTGTGTAACAATGTGAAGATCGGTCATATGTAGTAACTGTTTTAGGTGGGCTAACAGCAATGTTAATGTCCGTTGAAAGCACGATATTACAAATCGATAGAAGAAAAAGGTCTACACTTCTAGCAAATCTTGACTTGGTTTCAAAGATAGTAGATGGTTTATATGATGATATAATAACTAAGGAAGAATTTAATGAAATACTAGTTGAATCCGTGTCGTGTGGGGGTCAGGTCTCAGACATGAGAAGAATCACCTGCGGAGTCCCTCAAGGGTCTGTACTTGGTCCCTTGCTGTTCTCCATTCATACGCAACCTCTGGGAAAAGTGATTAAGGCCCATGGAATAGGATATCACTTCTATGCTGACGATACTCAGTTGTATTTGTCATTTAAACCGTCGGAATCTGCTGCAGCAACTGAGAAACTGAATGCTTGCCTTGTAAATATTCGATCCTGGATGTCGGAATACTTCCTGAAATTAAATGACGATAAAACCGAACTGCTTCTCATAGGACACCCTAAGCGTGTGGCTGGATTAAAAGGCTTTGCTGTTCTAATAGGCGATGCTATTGTGCGACCTTCACCACGTGCTTGTAATCTAGGTGTCGTGTTCGACAGCTGCTTCAATTTCAAAATCTTCATTCAGATGACTGCCTCTACAGCTAGCCATCACATCCGATCCCTATCCAAGATTAGAAGCTGTCTCCCACGGTGGCTTGTAAAAAAATTAACTAGCTCTTTAGTTCTGTCTCGGCTTGAGTATTGTAATGGCTGGGCTACCAAAGAAAGCTATTATGCCACTACAGCGGACTATGAATATGGCTGCACGGCTGGTCTTCAAGTCCCAGCGGTTTGAGCACGTGTCACCTTTGCTGGAAGAGCTAGGATGGTTGCCGGTTGAGCAAAGGATACGGAGCAAAGTTCTTACTCTTACCCACAAGGCCCGCCACGGCTTGGCTCCTTCATACCTAGCTGAACTGCTGCATCAGTTTCAGCCTGTTCGCGCCCTTAGGTCCTGTGTGGACAATAAATTAGCTGTCTCATTCCTCCGCTTAAGGACAGTTGGCGACAGAAGCTTTAGCTCTGCAGGTCCTAGGCTGTGGAGCTCGCTTCCACAATTCTTACGCAACGACATCTACTCTCCAACTGCCGACTATGGCACATCTTTTTCAGCGGTCCTGAACTGCTACTTCTATGCTACTCACTACCTCAACTGCTCTCCTGCCTCTGCTACACTTCCCACTTTCTCTTTGTTGCGTGAGACGAAGTCTGTTGGCTACCGAATGCGCACCGAAAGCCGCTTAGGTTGTGAGTGGGCTATACAAAACTCTCCTGCGTAACGCCCACATGGTCTTTATGACTTTGTGGAGTTACTGACGGAGATACATTACATTACATCCATTAAATATTACAGCGGAATTATAATCTTAATCACTTGCAACTCTTCCCTTACAAAACTTCTTTTAGCATCATTTACCCAATAACGAGAAGGTTATTCTTACAATACCATTATTCTTTCAATAGTGGGTTTAGTTAAACTCCATATCGGATCGGTAGCTCTTCTTCTTTTTTTCATCTTTTCCTTCACCTGGTTCTAATAAATATCCAACAGTTGTACCCAGTTCTAACAATTTTTCTTTTTCTCCTACTTTTCTATCGTATTTTCGTTTCTTTAGTTTCATTATTTTTTTTAATATTGCCTTAGCAGGTTTTTCACCAGTTGCTTTTGTAATACAATTATTTAGATAATCAATAATCTTTGGTAAATTAAAAGTCCACCCTTTATTTCTAGTATAATCTCCTTTTTTGTTCTATTTTAATTCTTTCTCCTATTGTGCAATACATGCTCTCTCAGATACTGTTCTATTTATTATTTCAACTAATGCAACACTCTTTTCACTAGTACCTCGTTAGACGACCACATCAGCTCCACAGTCAAATCAGCCTATTTTCAGCTTCATAACATTGCTAAAATTAGGGCTTGTTTAGATAAGGACACCACGTCCAAGTTGGTCCATGCATTCGTGACATCTCGTCTCGACTTCTGCAACTTACTGCTTACTGGCCTACCAGCATGTGCGATCAGGCGATTGCAGCTGGTGCAAAACTCTGCAGCTAGGCTTGTCTGTCGTGAGCGTCGCTGTTGCCACATTACTCCACTTCTCGCCGACCTGCACTGGTTACCAGTCAAGCAACGGATTGACTTCAAGGTTTTGTCGCTCACTTTTAGGTCTCTTCATTCTATGGCTCCAGCCTATCTTTCAGATATACTACCCCATCAGGCAAAGCATCGTACCACTCGCTTTTCGGAATCCAACAGTCTAGAAATACCTCGTACAAACCTTAAATCCTTTGGAGACCGTGCATTTAGCTCGCATGCTCCCACAGCCTGGAACTCCCTCTCGACCTGCATCAGAACATCCCCTGACCTGACCACATTTAAAAGAAACTTAAAAACATACCTATTTAGGACAGCATTTAGTGGGTCCTTGTGATTCGTCCTCGATGTGCTTATGCGTGCCGACACTGTTCATGCTGCCACTAACCACATTTGCATGCTGACCCAGTGCATGTAACCCCTAACCATGTTATTCATTTTGTTTGTTTTTCAAGCATGATTTTACTTACTATTCTATAGCGTATCACTTTGCAGCAAATGTAAAGCGCCTAGAAAGAGATTAAGTTCTCTGAGGGCGCTTTATCAAGTGCAATATTATGATATTATATTATTATTACCTTCTATAAAATGTGTTTCGTATGTTTTCATTTCTTCAGCAAACTCTTCTTTAAGGTCTGATCCTGGATTTTCTGTAGTCTTCTTTGGCCATTCTAAAGGATCTTTACTATAACTATATCCTATTGTTGTGTTATTTCTTTAGAAGATTTCGTTTTAAGTGGTCTTCAATCTTTACATCTACTAGCACATCAATAACACTCAAAGCGTATTTAAATCCAGAATCATTTGGCCTATATAAAATGTCTGCTTGATGGTTTTCATTAGGTTCAACAATACTAAAGAAACCTTGTGGAATATCCTTAGGTCTTGGTTTGAATACTTGACCTATATTTGAGTTAGGATTGAATTGACCTTCCTTTTTGTTTCTTTTAGAGCTAAAAATGACATTCTATAGAAAATGAAAATATTTTGTGACATATGTTTAAATACATTTAATGAAACCGAATACCTTGAATAAGTTCGTCCTTATTGTAAACCACAAAAAATAAAGAGATCAAAACAAAAATATGAAATACGTTGTGATATCTGTGATTTAGATATGAATAAAACTGATTTTGATTCTTCTCTTTTATTTAATGATACAAGTATAATCTGTTCTTACTGCAACATCAATTCGAATTCTTTTTAAAAAGAGAAACCAGCTAAATTATATTCATTATTCAAAAAAAAATTAAAAAAAGATGTTGCTCTACTTCATTTTAACACCATTGTTTAGACCACGAAGCTATTGGTGCTATTTCAAAACTATTGTCATTTGTTAAATGTAAACGTAACGCAACAAAGTTAGAAGAGTTAATAGGGTTAATTGTTCGTTTATACTTTTCAGGAGGCTACATATCTTACCAAAAGGTTTACCTTTAAAATTCCAAGATTGTCAATGAAGTAATAATAAGTTGGTAATCTAGTAAAATATGCATAATACTTTAAGTCAACACCTCCACTTAGAGAAGTATTTATAGCTCTTATTTCACCAGATACAACAGATTCATCACTACTAGGTCTAAGAAATACACAATTAGATGCTCCAACAACCATAACATTTAATATCATTATAGCTGGAGATGTTTTATTTGTCAATGAGTAAGATGTTGCTAGATTTATAATTGAATTCAATGCCTTAGGATTTATTGAGATTGATATTACTTAGGTTATTCTTTAACTGTTTTATTTACATGATTCTTTGCTTCAACACCACTCGGATTAACAAGATCTGCAACATTTTTCATTGAATTTCCACCCATAATAATATTTTTTGTTGAAGGAAATGTTTGTAGTAAAACATCTCGTTTCATTCCTCCATAAGTAACCCAATAATCATCATTTAATGCAACTGGATTTCCATCACCTGAATTCCAATAAGTAGATGCTATGGCATAACTATTCTTGTTTAAATCACCAGTCATTGTATCACCTGATTTTTTAACAAAGTTATTTGACTAATATTTACAGCATCAGTTGGATTTACTCTTGCACCAAGATTAGTAATTGGTTTACCAGCAAGATTAAGTGATGCTCGTGAATTAACAACAAAGTTTGCATCTGCATAAGATTTTGTTACAGCATCACCATCATTATTAGGATCTGATACATTTTTAACTCTATTTCCGTTTGCATTAAGATCTGATAGAAGGTATCCATTAGTTTTAGAAACATAATCAGTTGAATTAAACTTGTCACTAATCTATATAATTATTTATCAATATTTTACTTTTATCTGGAACTTCTCCAACAATTGGTACTATTCTTAAAAATCTACCATAGTCTTCTTCCTCAACGACTTGTATTTGTACTTTTTGATATAATGTTTTATATCAAAGCCAAAATTCTTTTTAGTGTTAAATCTACCATAATCAGAAATCACATCAAATTCAAAATCATAGTATTTCTCATCCTTAAGCAAAAACATAAAAAGTGATGTTCTGATTGGCATATCACAAACATTTTTAGTAGAAACCCTAACAGTGCCAGCAGCTATATAATCCAAAAGTTTTTCATCACAATTCAATCCTTCAACAAATATTTCAAATTCGGAATTAAAACATCTACTTAATTTTATTACATGAAGACCTAGTAAGCACTGTGCTAAGTACTGTTTTGGTATACATTCTTTAACTATACTCCTACTCCTTAAACATTGGATCTCAATCAACGTATCACTGTCTATAATTCTATAAATACTCTTAAAGAATACCTATAAACTCCATCACTAGTAACGCATTCATTTGAATTTTCAATCTTTCTATCAAGTTTCATTTCTAGAAATTTAGCAGCGATTGGTTCGAATACCTTACAAAACAAAATTTGCGGAAATCTCATAGAAGAGCTATTAGAAATAAATTTTTTTAGTTTTCTATTACCAATTAATTCAATATCACAATCTATTTGCGCTCCAAAAACCATATCATTACCTAGAACAGAATAAACTTCTGATCCACCAATATTCAATATCATAGCTCTTTTCCGCACATCTGAACCTCGAATAAAAATTTTTTTTTACATTATATTTGGACATTATAATTTTGGTAAACATCTTTTTCATCTTACACAAACATTCCTTTACTACAAGCAAAGTTAGCTCCATTACCATTAGTGTTAGTTCAGCAGTATTCTCACAAATAGTCAAATAGTGAATTATTATTGTTGTATTATTTGGATCCTGTGAAGGTAGCGTAGTATTGAATTCAATAGTTACATCCAATCTTGATGTTACTCAAAAAGGCTCATCATGGTATTGCAGATCATTAACATGAATTGGATAAAGAGTAAGCCACTCAGGATAAGTAACACCAACTTTTTAGTAAGCTCATTAGGTCCCAGATATCGTTTTCTGAGTGTTGTGAAATCCATGTATTCAGGTGTGCATTTTCAAAGTTTTGGTGCACTTCTTCTTGCAACAGCTGGGTATTGTTTATATCCATTAGCAAGCACACTAACATTTTTAATATCACAGTGATTGTATTGCAAGGATTACCTGTATAATCACTGTATTTATTGTATTTTTGAGCTGCAACAATTAGCCATCTAACTTTATCAATTGTATTCTGAACTGATAGTGGTTTAGTAAACCTAGTACCTTGATTAAGATTAGTTACGGTAATATTTTCATAACGTCCAACTCTATAGTTAAGTCTTATATTCTTTGACCTTTCACCTGAAATATTAGCAAGTGATCTTTGAACACTTTCTTTAGGAGTTACACATGGCACCATTAATCTCATTTTTGACATTGCAATTTTGAAACCACTCGAAACTCCATCTCCATTAGCTAGAGCACTACCTCTAGTAGAGATGCATTAGCTTGATTTGCAATAAAACCTGTAGCACCTGCTATAATGGCATCATAATCACTTCCATCAACGCGAGTCATTTCAAGTGCAAAAGGAATATTACAAAGAACTGTATTCTTGTCAGCACAGAATCCAGAAATTCGTGATAGAGGAAGTGCAATACTAAACGTTCCTGCAGTATCAACAAGAGTCTTTATTAGAGCTCTCCTATAAATGAAACCACTATTTGAACTATTTGCCCCAGAAGCAGCAGGACTAGAATAAGAACTATTTAAAGTCATATCATCCAATGAATTTGCTTCATCTTTTTTCCAGCCAGTTGCAAGACCTTCAGTTCTATTATAATCATTTGGATAACATTGAAGTCCAATTAATGCTGAAACACTTCCAACTTCTTGTGATAGTAAAAGATTTTCACTTTCTACAGTATAAAGTCTAACCTTCGTAGTGCTAAACATCCATGCACCTGCCTTGTTAACAAGACCTACAGCAAGATGACGATTAGGTGCTCCATAAGGAATAACACCATTAACAGCAGGTCCTGGTAAAAAAGAAACAGGAGTACCAACACATGGAGAGATACTTGGAACAGGAGTTTTATCACATCGCAAGAAACTTGGTTCTTGTATAGAAGATAAACAACAAATACTTGCTGAAGAGAAAATTACTATTGATTCTAAGCCTTACTTCAATACATGGATTTATATCAGTGGAGGTATGAGACCAACACTTGAAGATATTGTCAATAGAACTAGTATGAAACTTGATTAAAGTGGTTATGATTTATCTCAACGACCAATTATTGGAGTAAGAATAGATTTTGGTAGCAAACCAAGTATATTTATTGACCAAAAGAACATACAACTGAAGTTTAGTAGTATTGCAGATGTAATTCAAAAACTTGGTAGTGACTTTGCTATTACTGGTATTCTTGATGGAAGTTATGTAACTAAAGATAGATAAAATTCTGAAGAGAGACTTAATATTAGAATGAAACTAAATCAAGTTAAAGTTTATTGTGTTGTTAAAGAAAGTGAATCCAATTCAGTTGATTATTAGATACAAAAAACAAAAACACATTCAACAATAAGCAAAACAGAAATTAGATTATTTAAATTTTTGCATATCTTTTTCTAGTTATATCTAACGTCTTATCAACTATTCCTCTAGCATAGTTCCTAATCTTATTTAGACTAGCAGGATTTGATACTTTATCTTTTAGAAAATTAGTCGCAAATGAATCATTTAACATTCCACCAAGTCCGCGGCCTAACTTTGTCGCCATAATTGCTGCCACTGTTTTTGCATCTTCACGAACATAAGAAGGTTGACGTGGATCAAGAGCAATACGAGCTGCAGACTCTGCATGAACAAGATCAGATAAACTTCGTATCTGTTCTTTTTGGTTCTAACATAGAAGTTGTCTCAGTATATGAATGGTCATTAGTAAGTCCACGACTATCCAAATCATTTACACCTTGGCAACACTCTTCCATGCGTTGAGTAAATTGTGTACCAGGTCAAACATAATTATATTTATTATTATTATTAAAATTTCCATTTGGAAGAAATTCAGATTTTACTCCTGGTGGCAGTGTCATGTGCATCTCACGATTACATATAAGTTTGCTATTAAAATCTACTAATCCTGAACTAGCTTCTATATTAACATTGTTGAATCACAGATGCACAATGCAAAATGCTGATGTCGACAATAAACCATCTCCTCAACCGTTCGCAGATTAGCTCCTTACCTGATGATCCATGCGATGATCTAACCGATCGATTCTCTCGATTGTTTGTGCAGAAGAAGGACAAGATCAGGGAATCCATCCCTGCGATGACAACCTCCCACTAGAATGCTGTTCCTCGGTTCCTGGCTGTCCCTCAATGTCTGCATTTAAGCAGGTCACTAGTGATCTAGTCCTAAAGTTCGTATCGCAATCAAAGAAGACAAGTCCTCTGGACCCTATTCCCACTGTCCTGCTCCTACGTTGCATTGATCTGCTGCTGCCATGCATAACTAACATCATTAATATGTCATTAGCCTCAGGTCATGTCCCAGCACCTTTCAAAAAAGCTGTAGTCAGGCCTCTCCTCAAGAAAGCAACACTAGGCCAAGAGAACTTAAGCAACTACCGCCCAGTCTCCCTTATACCATTTATATCGAAGACACTGGAACGGGTCGTGGCAGACCCGCTAAACTGACATTTCAAAACCTCACACCTTGCTAGTAAGTTCCAGTCTGGCTTTAGAGCTAATCACTCCACAGAGTCAGCATTGCTTAGGGTATACAACGACCTACTTAGGAATGCAGACATGGGTAAAGCGTCTCTGCTTGTTTTGCTTGATCTTTCGGCAGCTTTTGACACCATCGATCACAAAGTTCTTCTAGAGCACCTCTCATCTCGCCTGGGCATCACTGGCACTGCTCTGCAGTGGTTCTGGTCCTATCTCAGTGGGAGACCAGAGTATTGACGTGAATGGCCGAAGATTATCTGAAGTACCTCTGAACTATGGAGTACCTCAGGGCTCCGTTCTAGGTCCGGCTCTTTTCACGGTGTATACTCTCCCTCTTGCTGATGCGATTGCCAAGCACAATCTAGGCTTTCACTTCTAAACGAATAACACTCAGTTGTACCTTTGCTTCGATCCCTCCCAGCCTTCGAGCACCTCAAATTCTCTAAACTCACTTGCTGCATGCATTGATGACATTCGCACGTGGATGGCAGCAAATTTTCTAAAACTAAACGATGACAAAACTAACTTACTAGTTATGGGCAAACCCAGTGTGATTCAGAAATCGGAAAGGCTGACGCTCAAATTTGGCTCTGCCAGCATATCTCCTGTCGAATCAGCTTGAAATCTAGGTGTCATATTCCAAAGCGACCACTCGTTAGACGACCATATCAGCTCCACGGTCAAAGCTGCCTATTTTCAGCTTCCTAATATTGCTAAAATTCGGCTTTGTTTAGATAAGGATACCACGTCTAAGTTAGTCCATGCATTCGTGACATCTCGCCTCGACTTCGTCAACTCTCTGCTTACTGGCCTCCCAGCACGTGCGATCAGGCGATTGCAGCTGGTGCAAAACTCTGCAGCTAGGCTTGTCTGTCGTGAGCGTCGCTGTTGCCACATTACTCCACTTCTCGCCGACCTGCACTGGCTACCAGTCAAGCAACGGATTGACTTCAAGGTTTTGTCGCTCAATTTTAGGTCCCTTCAGTCTATGGCTCCAGCCTATCTGTCAGATTTACTACCCCATCAGGCTAAGCATCGTACCACCCGCTCTTCGGAATCCAACAGTCTAGAAATACCTCATACAAACCTTAAATTCTTTGGAGACGGTGCATTTAGTTCATATGCTCCCAAAGTCTGGAACTCCCTCCCGATCTGCGTCAGAACATCCCCTGACCTGACCACATTTAAAAGGAACCTAAAAACACACCTATTTAGGACAGCATTTAGTGGGTCCCTGTGGTTCGTCCTTCACGTGCTTATGCGTGCTGACACTGTGCATGCTGCCACTAACCACATTTGCATGCTGACCGTGTGCATTTCACCCCTAGCCATGTTATTCAATTTGTTTGTTTTCAAGAATGATTTTTTATTACGATTTAATTGCATTTCCTTTTGCAGCAAATGTAAAGCGCCTAGAAAGAGATTAAGTTGTCTGAGGGCGCTTTATTTAGTACTTTAATATTATTATTATTATTATTGTAACATCGCACTTTCACTTTTATAATCGCACGTCTTTTTGTCGCTTATCGTACTAATTTTTACTTTTTGAATACTATCTCTTATTCTTGTGAATGTGAAAGACCAGATTTTTCAACTTAATTTCTTCCTTGATTCAAATAAGCCAATCTGTTTTTTACCCCTGAAGTCTGTACTTTATCAGATAAATTAATATCCACACCCTTCTCTAATAATTCAACCATGTTTCCCTGGTAAACAATCGCTTTGTTTAATCTTTCGCTTTGAAGCGATACAGCTCCAAGTCTTTCTTCATGTGTATTCATTTTTGGTGGTCTCGCAGAAAACATAGTTTCATCAGCTATTTTCTTAACTAGTGTTGCAACTGCAACTGTTATACTTACTGCAAGACCAACTGTTCCTATTACACTAGCAATATTAGCAACTATAGGTGGAATTGCGGGGAGTATTCGACCCCTCCTAACTTCTAAGAAGTTATTTTTCCAAGCTATAGGATCTAGTTGTGTTGCATTCCAACTAACCTCGTCCCTACACATATCCGATAAAAACTTACTAGGATTTAGTTACTAGTAACTGTTTGAATTTTCTGCTTCTACCTATTAATATTTCATTCATGCAATAGACAATCTCTAAATTTGCTATCGTTTTTGTTAATCCTTTTTTCTGACATTGTTTTCCAGAAGACTTGACCGTATTTTCCTGAAGCAATATTATCTACAATCTCTTTTATAAATAGTCCTAGATCTAGTATTCCTGTAACACCTGATAAAAAGCCTCCAACTGCATTAGTAGCAGTTCTAATACCTTTAAATGATTGTAATACCTTTGAAACTATATTTCTATCTTGCTTGAAGCTTGTAAAGACAGTTTCACAGCAGTTTTTGGTGCCGCTTTTATAACTGCTTTTGAACCAACTTCAGTTGCAGTTGTAACACCTGACACAACTTCTTTACTTGTGCTAACTACTTCTTTTACATCTTCAGAAACTCCATTACCTTCTATATTCTTCATATATTATAAGTAATGGAAAAAGTAACTAAGATAAATGGAATTGTATATACTGATATTGATGCAAATAAAAATAGAGTAAGTAACTTGGGCGTTCCTGTTAATGATGGTGATGCAATAAGATTGGATTAGGTTCTTAGTACTAAGTTTGGTAACAGTGTTGCTACTAATGTAACAGGAGAGTTTGCAAGTGTATCAACTTTATCTAACTTATTACCAAGGAGTGGAGCAAAAATGATGTCACAACTTAATTGTGAGAATGTTATTGGTATATCAGGTAATTCTGCTGATGAGACTGTTTTTAGTGATTTAAGACCTTGTAAAGTAACAAAATATGGATTATGGAAAAGTATGACACAAGTTTTTCAAGGAAAAGCTACCGCAAGCATAGATATGGGAAAAAGAATATTATAAATTCAAAAGATTATGATGTAGTAACAGAACTATTTGTTTATAATACTAAACAAGTAGGATTTAGATATTTAGGATTTAGTTCTAATACTTATCATAGTGTATTCAAACTTTATATATTAGGTCTTAATATTATTGCTAACGGTAGTAGTGGATCAAGTTATTCACTTCACCAAATTACACCAGCTGATTTTCCAATCATAGAACAAGGAACAGGTAGAAAGTTAGGATTTATAACCAACCTTTAAACATTCTTTTCTGGTACATTACCTAACATTAGTATGATATCTGGTATTATGTATGCAACTGATTAATAAATGCTTATTTAGATTTGACTAGTGATAGTACATTTGGTGCTAGTGGTACTATAGTTTTAATAATAAATACTAATGGAAGTTGTACTTTTGCTGTTGATGTGTTAACTGCTGCAAGAGGAATTATTTATATAGATTTTCTTGTTAGTATTGTATAAAAATGCTTGGATATAGAAAAAAAGGAAGTGGAGCAAAGAAATATATTAGAAAGACTGGTGATATACCTAATGGAAATTTAAGTATGAATGGTAACTTGATAAAGAACTTTGGTGATCCTGTTGATAGTGGTGATGCTGTAAACAGAAAATATATTGATACGAACTCTGTTACAAAGGTTTCTAGATCAACTACTTCTGATGGAGATATTGACATGAACAATCACAGGTTAGTAGATCTTGCTAATCCTACAAATCCTAGTGATGCTGTAACAAAAGATTATGCAGATACGGAATAAGCAATTACAGGTAGAACTATTTCAGGCACATTAACTGTAACTGAAATGCTTGGTGTTTATAATCCTCCTACTAATGATGATTATGATTATAGTGTACCAAATAAAGCCTATACTGATGCAAACTTTCTTAATTTACGTGGAGGATTTGTTAACAAAAATTTAGATATGATGACTAACTTTATTAGAATTGCATATCATCCTTTTGATCGTAATGATGGTGTTAATCTTGCTTATCTGAATAGCATATCTGATGGAAATGTAGTAAAAATAGGATTTAATGGATTTAAAGATTCAACATTACAAGCAAATACATATGGAACAATCTATCAAGGAAAATTTATTGACGGTAGTGTATTTAGTGGTAGAATTCCTAGGGCTTTATTTATAATTTTGACAGTATACACGGCACCAAATGGTTTACTAAAATAGCTCATTCCTCTTCCGCTATCAGGAATAAATCCTAATTATTCATTTCAGTTAATTGGAAGTTGTAATCTTGATTCCAATAAAAAATAGTAATGGATTCACCAACGATATGTACACAAGACATACTAACTATAGAAAATATAACTTTAACAGTTTATATTGCATTAATATAATATGCTTCATATAAAGGAATCAAAAATGAATGGAACATTGACTTTTTATTCAAATAGAATAACAAAATTTTGGAGAAACTGTAGATTTATTAGAATCTGTTAATAAGTCATTTGTTGAAAAGAATTATCTAAGGAAAGACTCAGATCACATCTCATATAACTGGTAATTTATCTGCAAACTCAAAAAAGTATGTGAATGTTTGAGATCCTATCAATGGCAGTGATGTTGCGACCAAAAAATATCTCGATAAAAATAAAGTTGATGCATATAATTATAGTCATGAAACAATAAATGTAAATTTAACTGCCATCAAAATGTATATTATTAAACGTGAAACAATATTAATTGATAATTTACCAATTAATATAATTTCTTATAGCTTTCTACATCATTTCTGTTTAAAACGTGGAAATATACCGTATATTTCTAGATTTATTAGTCAAACTGCTCTGATTAACTACTATGATAATTTAACTGTAAACAGCATAAAAACGGCAAACAATTAACACACCAACGCAAATGTCTTCTTCTTCTATTGATGGAGCATTAACTGTATCTAAATTATCAGATTTAAACATAATATACCAATATATCCAAAGATAGTAATACAAATAAAAGATATTGACAGTGCAGTTGATATAAGTATTATTGTTACTGATAGAACAAGTAGATGTGCAGTCTACAATAGAACATTTAGTAACAATTCATTTTCAATTAAAGATGATAATAGAACTAGAATAAACTATAGGTTTGTATCATCACAAATTACTATAAATATAGATAAAGTATATGAAAGTGATATTATAATTTTAAAATGCAATTAAAAATTGTATTCTCGAAATCAATATTCAACTACTTTACTTAATATAAATTATTATGGTTTTGAGAATAATGATGTTACTATTCTTTACATGTTACTATTAAGTCATTCTATATTTAATTTTACTATTATTAATAAACCAAGATCAAAACAATTGTATTTAATATTGTTTATCCTATTTTAAATTATCAAAGTAGTAAAACTCCAAGTGATTTGGATTCTATTGAGATTTCATTAGTTAATGGAGTAAAAGATTCTCAATCATTATCAAATAATTTTTATGGTTCTGAATATATTCCTGTACTTAATGCTTGGACTGTAACTATATATCAAACACCACCTACAACATCTACAACTGATTCTTCTTCTTCTATATTTGATACTGGAGTAACTCCTATGACTTTAGAAGAACTTTCTAGATCTTCCAATCCACAGTCTCTTAATTCAATTCTTCTGGTAGATCACAATTTTTTCCTGCATCTATTTCTTTCTTTATTTGTTTGGTAAGTTCTATTTTTTTAGAATAAGCTTCAGACCTCATGCTATTTATTTTTTTCCATTTTTAAGTCTTTACGGAACTGTTCAAAGATTGAACCATCTCTAACTTTAGTGAATATACATGCGAACTTTGGTTCAGAGTGATTGATTCTTGATGCTTTATACTCACATTCTAGTTTTACAGCAACTAACAGTGTTGATCTAATGTCTTCAGTTCTATCCATTGGATATGAACAGATTTTAAAGTATGAATACTGTTGACCTTGTACTTCTTCGAGACAGTCTTTTCCGCTTGTTTCAACTGAATCCATTTTCTGTAATATTGTTTTTATTTTGCTTTAATTTAAATTAATTATACAGTGGTTGGTGCTGGAGCATTGCCAATTGTTTGTGCATGTGCTGCTAGTGCTAGTGCAGTTGCTTTTTGTCTTGCACTTGAACCATAAGCTATATCAGGTATAACTGCATAACATTCATCTTCGGCAATTCCAGAGATATTAGGTTTAACTCCAGAGACTCCTGAGATAACAGTTGAGAGTGTTGGAAGTTGTGATGCAATCCATGTTGTATATCCAGAGGTTTCTCCAGATGTATCTAGAAGTGCATCAACTTTAGCTCTGTAACCGCACAGACAAGCTCGTCCCCCGGCTCTCTACCGGTGGACTGTGCGATGCAGTGCTGCGGTGCGGTGCGGTTAAAACACAGGCGGCCACAAATGGGTGCCGAAAGCAACAGTTTATTGTGGGCCTGTTCGTAGCGGTTACGCGCCGGCGCAAGCGCTTTACGCGGTGCGCACCGGACCAACGGAGTTAACTGCGCGAAATCCCGAAGTCCGAGTATAACCCAACTACCCTGTGCGTTTACGCGGCGCGTATCGGTCCGACGGAGTTAACTGCACGAACTCCCGAAGCCCGACTATAATATCTACCCTACGCGTTTACGCGGCGTGTACCGGACCGACGGAGTTAACTGTGCGAACTCCCGAAGTCCGAGTATAACTAACTACCCTATGCGCGCGTCGCTACAGCACCCCAAGATACGAGCGGCTAACTGAGTAGCCGGCAGAACACAACTGCCCAGTCCAAGTTGCACTTAGCTGTCCGTCGTGGTAGGTTCGTCTCTCGTGCTCTCGAAGCGTAGTCTCGCATCGACTACCGAAGCTGCAGCCCTGAGCTCTGTCAGTCCTGTCCTTTATACTCTCTCTCTCTCTCTCTCTCTCTCTCTCTCTCTCTCTCTCTCTCTCTCTCTCTCTCTCTCTCTCTCTCTCTCTCTCTCTCTCTCTCTCTCTCCTCTCTCTCTCTCTCTCTCTCTCCTCTCTCTCTCTCTCTCTCTCTCTCTCTCTCTCTCCCTCTCTCTCTGCCCTCTCGACCTTGGGCGTAGCTGTTATCGTTTTTGTCGCACCCTAGCTCTCGGTGTCCGTCCTCGGCCTAATTCTTCTTGGCTAGTCCGCCTGCTACGGTTGCTGTATGTGCCCTAGTCAGACCCACTAAGGCAAGGGCTAATATCGCGGCTAGCCTGAGAGCTGCTCCGTTGCAGCTCTAACTTTAGTATCAAGATTTGCTGTTACATTAGTCATTCCTGACGTAATTATCCTTTTTGCTTCAATGTCGCACTCATCTAAATAGAATTTCTTAACAGATGTATCAGTCATATATGAAATATCTTAATCAAGTGTTTGCTCATCCTAAGAAGTCATTCTTGATTTAACAAGAAAATCTAGGTAAGCTTTTAGTGCAGTAGCAGAAGTTGCTAGACTCGGATCAGTAACATCAGAACTTGCTTGCATTTCCTAACATAATAATTATAAAAAAAAATATTCCATGAACAAAAATTAACTAACATGATCTAATTACCAAATGCTATTATTCTCGTGTTTTTAATGTTGTTTTCCAGTCTTTCTTCAGGCTCATGTATTTTATCAAAAGCATTACAAAAATCCATAAGACTCAAAATAATTAAACCATCTAAGTCTGGAATATACTTATAAAGATTGTCTTTAAGTGTATGTCTACTAAAACATTTGAGATTTCTACTAAAAATTTCTCCTGCTAATTTTCTAGGCTTTTTACAGCTAAGAATCCTTGAAACTTCCATTACTATATATAATTATAAAATGCGTACACTAAGTTTAGTCTTTGCTGTTTTAGATTTTTTATCTGCTTCTTCAAGCATTTCATTTATCTTGCTACGAAATTCCATCAATTCATCACATGTATCCCATATCTCTATAAGAAAACTAATAAATGAACTATCTAAATCAGGAATAAGTTTATCAAGTGAATTTCTAACTATTCGTTGATTTTCTCCTTTAGGCTTTTGTAAACAGTTACGTATTGCCATTTCTGAAGATTGTTCACAACTATGAATTCTTGAAACAGCCATTTTTTATATAAGTAAAAACAATTTTATTTAATTTGAATTAATTTAATCAAGACTTAAATCACTATCTTCATCTTCTTCACTTTCAAATACTTCATCTTCTTTTCTTGTTCTCCAAATAGAAGTACTTCAAGACTTATATCACCTTCATCATAAATACTGCAGTAAGAAAAGTCTGATTCTGATTCAGGAATCTAGTCAGGATCTTCCTCTGAATCTTCTGAAAACTATTCACATTCACTATCTGAAGTAATAATATCAATAAAATCTGCATCTTCTTCTGAAATTTTGGAAATTTCTGGATCCATTTAATAATAGTGGAGATAATTTATTAATTTTTATTGAATTTCTCTATTGACTTAAGCAGTTTTATTTCTTCTAGTATATTATTGTGATGTTATCTGTTTCCTTTTTATCTCTATCAGCAAATCTGACTTTCGTTTTAGGTATTTGTTTGGTGTTCTCGTTTTTTCTTTTTGGCATCTATATCAGCATTCTTTTGAACATTCAAAGCATTTTCCACTAGTCTCTTCTATTCTATAGTGACCTTAACTAAGTGAATGTATTCCACAATCTAACCAATAACGTTCTGAGTCAAATGCTGATAGTGCTTTCTTAGATTGTGCTATAGTATAAATTTAGTGATTTCTAGATTGAAATTTTGACTGATTACAATAAACAGCATATCCTGTTTAAAGACAACCAACATAATCAGAATGAGTCAAACATTTTCTTACTACATCTTTCTTTGTTCCTTTTGCTCTTACATTTTGCAGATTTTACTTATATTACTTTATGTTTCTTGATAGCGATCTGCATTGAATAAAGTTTTGGTCTTAAGAAAACACCCTCATCAAGTACAATTGATTTTTAATCATAACGCCTTTCTCATCTTTAATGAATTTTTTTGTTTTTGGATTTATTGAGTATCTTTCACATATTTCATCCTTAAACTTACCTAGACTACCCTTATTAGCAGCAATGATCTTCTTAGCCCCTTCTAATTTCCATATATCTTGATTCGTAGGATATCCAGATAAATCAAGATAATCCAAATAAGTTGCAAAATCATAATATCAATTATGATTATTTATTTTCCTTACTAAAGAATCAGTATCAGTATATGCCAGTGTAACTTTATCATTATAATAATCTTTTACAGTAGTATAATATAAGTCTTGCATTATTAGTTTTGAAATATCTGGAATTGTAGAACCTAAGTAAAAAGATTAATCGAGACAGATCTCTGCTTTTGTTGTTTCAATTCAAACTAAATTTTGATTAAACAACCTTCGATCTTTAAATCTTGCACTCGTTACTCTTTTATCTGAAACTGCTACATCCCTATCATATTTTATGTCAAACACTTCAATGTTTACTCGTTCTCCATTTAAGACATTTTACATAACAACATTTGCCATTGTTTTTCCAACAGAAGCATTGTTTTTAAGCTTATAATATTCTTTTTCAAATTCATCTGTTGTTTCTTTTCTTCTAGCAGTATTATTAAGAATATTTCCACTCAACCATTTACTTTGTGTAAAACTCATTACTCTCTGTATTTTTGTTAATACGTACCCTCTTTCAATTGCAAGTTGCAGGTTTCTATAATGGATAGCATATTTAACTTTTGGTTTTAGATCAACAATTGGTTTTTCTATATTACTTTCACAATCATTTATTGTTTCCTTTGTCTTTAAATAGTGATTTCGTTTGACATTCAGAATATTCTTCAACATATATTTTTCTCCCAATTGGCAAACAAGCATAATCAGAATAAACATCGTGTAATTCATCAGGAAAGTGCCTATCTACTTCAAAAGCTCAACCTGTTTTGGCATCTTTTTTTAATGCTAATATCTTCCTATTTGTAAACTTTTTATCTGCTTATTATCTAAAAAGTTGAAATTACAAATTGGAAGTGGTTGTGTCGTTGCTGTAGCTTATAATGAATTTCCATCAACATAACATAACAAGCAGCCAACTATTTTGTTTTGTAGTATCATAGTTAGATGACATCTCATCGTTTGCATTAATATGTCTACACGATGCTTGTGTTATTCCTTTTCTTATTTCGCTCTTACAGAAGTCAAAATGCTCAAAGTTTGTTAACAAATCTAGTTTAACCTTTGAAAATCTCAAACCTGCAGACCAATTTAAAACTGGTGTAGTAAGGAAATTGGCAGAATCTAAGCCGTCAGTTTTCTTTGATAAATGTCTAAAATGTTTAAATACATCAGTTAATAATAGTTACATAACTATCACTATACTTTTTCAATGTATATTCTGTGCCAGGATCTATTTTTTTCATTAATGCCCCAACTATCTTAACATGATCATAATCTTATTTATCTATGTTTGTATAATTAATGCACTAACAAAACTTTTAATTGGAAGTAGTGACTTTTCCAAGCCTTGAAAATGAATCTATATATTTACATGGTAATATACCTTTTTCTTTTAATAGATCGAATTCTTTATAATCCAACATAGAAAAGTATTTTCTTGTTTGTTCTAAAGGTTTTCCTGATTTAACAACATTAATAATAAGATCTGCTAAACCTGTGTACAGAATTTGTAAAGAGTCTTTAAAACTAAGTGAACCAATTTCTATGTTTTTTATCTCTCACTGTTATTGACAATAACTTTTGTATTTAGTTTTAATTCCTGAAACTCTTGCGCTAATAAATTTGAGTCATAACCTTTTAAATTGTGGGTAAATACTGGAAGTTTAAACTTTTTAGGATTAATGCTGAGATTTAAATTACAAACATTATAAGCAGCTCCTCTATACTTTCCTGTTAGATGTAAATGATCTAAAAATGTATCATCACTTAAATTTAAACCACAAATGTGACAAATAGTTGCAAGCTCAAAATCTTCTCCATCTTATCTTCTTTTTAAACTACTATAATCAAATGTATTGCATTTATCAAGAATATGTTCCATTTCATTGTTATTTTTTCAACTTCTTTCAATGAACTCTTCCAGAGAACTTTTTAATAGTTCTCTAACATTATTAGGACCATTGAATAACTTAAATTTTCTTTGTGTACTTTCATAATCTATAATAGTATAGCCAGATGAACAAGGCATCTGCTTTTGAAAAGTACCTTGTGGTGTGTTAGGGTCTTCCTTGTCAGTTTTTCGAACACTTGTAAGTAAACATTAAAAGTCTGCAAATGCAACATAAGGACAGCATAATTTGTTTGCCTAATTTCTAAAAAAAACATGTATCTCCTTTTTTACTATCAGAACGTGGCATTGCTATTCTAGATTTACCATCACTACCACGTTTGCAAGCTTCAATGTGAGATTATAGGTTATCTTTAGAGTAAAATCAACATAGACATCTTTTATAAGTACGTTGTGTTCCATAACCTTTGCTACTTCTACATAAACCATTAAAGTTTTAAAAAAAATACATACTGAGAGTTGTTTTTATTTGGAATAGTATATAAAAGAACGTCTAAATGTTTCTCTTTTTCTTCATCAACTACTGTAAGCGGAGTTAATATTTTATTCTCATATTCATAAACATTAATAGTAATATTAAATAATTCTGCTAAATGTGGAATGTCAACAACATTTATTAGATTTAAAGGCTAATTTTCCGTAAAAGTAAATAATTCTTCTATTCTCTTCAGATTGTGTGAGTACTTTTCTTGTAATATTTCTCTTAAATCAGGAGTAGATTCTGGATGATTCTCTCTCCGACGAAGAAATCTCAATACGCACCATAAAGCGAAAAGATTATCTGATTCATTATTTCTATCAATTGTTGGTCTCTTCTTTTGTAATCCTTCTGGCATTTGTAAATAACTACCAACAAATGTATGTCTAAAATAAGAAAACTTCGCATTAATAGCGTCAACACCAATTATAGTCGAATTAGAACATTTTTCTAACCATTCTTCTACTCTCTTTTTAAAAGCTGCAAGTTGAGTTCTAATTATTCTATAAAATTGGAAACTCTATTTGTTTTTGACTTACTTACTCCTGCAAATGGCTGATAATTAAATGCACCACTTTGAGGCTAAAATAGGCGAATAACAATGGTCAGTTTTAGGTCACTCTTGTTTTAAAGTAGTTCTTTGATAACTAATTTCCTTTCTGCTCCAATCTAATAATATATTACATCAAAATCAAATAAATTTTTTTCTCATCCAATATATTCACGATCTAAAAATTTACCATCCGCAGAAGCTTTTCCTAAAAACCATCCTGTTTCTCGCATTTTCATCAATCTCTTAGCTTCTCTATAGAAAGATTGTCCGTTATTAGTCTTACCAGTTTTCTTAGCAATAGGACTATCCAATCTAATAACTGTTGGGTTTGTAAAAGTTGCAATTATTGCATACAAACTATCTTTTGAGAAAGGACATTTTGGAAGAAGACCTTACGATTTCTTACTTCTTCTCTAATACGTTTTGCATGTTTGCTAAATTGTTTACCCTCTTACCGCATACAGTAATCAATGTTTTGGGACATATATAAATATTGAAAGTTTGTTTAATAAATCTTGTAATAATTGCAGATATTTTTTACTGTTATATAGTCATATGAACTTGAACAACTCCGAGAAGTGTGTAAATGAATGGAATGGAGAATTGGGTCTCGAGAATGATGGCAGCCATTAAATAAATCGGACGATAAGAAACGATCAGGCGTGAGCGAGATTGTTTATCGGAGGACGGTTAATTTATTTGGTGACGTCATTTGAATGAGCCCTATGCTCCATTCCATTCATTTACATGCTACCCAGGTGCTTTGCATGTGCACCAGTGCTCGGGGCTATGACCTTAAGGGCTCAATAACTGACTTAGCTGCAGTGCAGATGAGGGTTTGTACCTGTCTTAAACTCAAACGACTACTTGCTCCAATCATTTGTATGCTTGCCAGTGGTTTCAAGCATCCCTGGTATAGCCTAGAGACTGACGCGTCAACCGAGTTACGCCGAGGTCGCAGGCTCATGCCCGGTGGCGTATTTGAAGCACCTGAATATAGACAAGTTCTCGGAAGGCGCTTTGCAAAGTAATTATATTTATATCATAACAATATACTTAAAACGTTGGTAGCTTAACTCACCTTTGCCTGTTGCTAAACTTACTCGTTTCTATTGTGGGGCTCCTGCCTCCGTTCGAGCTGGTGCCCAATTCAAAACACCAATTTCCCTCCTTCTAGCATCCTTCACGATAGTAACTGTGCGATGCAGCCATGTATTTCATGACTAAAACTACAATAATCAACTCTTAAAGATATTGGTACAACCCTTACATCATTCTACCCGGGCTAAGCTGCCGACCTAGTTCGGTAAAGCGATCAAGTTGCTCCCCCAACCGAGGTCTGGCAAAATGCCTACTTGCGTTACCAGAATTTAAGAATGAGTGCTTCTAGAAAGTTCTAGGAATAATATAAATAAATTATTTATTTAATTTTAATCTTAAGTTAAGAGGGAGGAAATTCACTAAGTACACACCAAAAATAACTAGGTTTTCGATCCATGCTGTAGTAAGGCCGTCATTGCAATGGACCACCTTGCCGGCAGCATTGCATTTTGGCGGCGTGCGGCCGAGGTACGTATCGCGTGCGACAGATTGTAGCCGTATCCATGCTTCTCAAGTGGATATTTGTAATTGTATGGTAGTTCTTCGATTTGGTAAAATTTGATTGCAGTTTGAGTGAGTGGCTCAATCGAACCTCATTTACGTCGCAGTTAATCGCCGTGCCGTTAGGCCGGCATGCCATTCCGAGTGTCCGCCCAGTGCTAACTTCTTAGCCGCTTATTTAAAGTCATTGCATTGACTTAGTTGCCGTAATAATATCGCGGCATGCGTTAATATAAATGCGACGGTTTTGGGTGACTTTACATCGGCAGCGGTATGTATCCACGAGTCGGGCTCTTTAGCTGTGTTGCTGCGGTATTTTTGGCCGCACTAGGGACTGTTGGGGATGCTGCAACTAAGGCTTGCAACGGCTATGCTCCACTATCTCGTGCTGCTAGCAGTGGAGGCGGCAGTATTATGTGTGTGACAGCGACTCGACTTGAATTGTTCTTTTCTTTCAGCATTCACCAAGCATCCACCTCTATTGGATTCTGTGCAGCCAGGTTACAACGCATCTTTTTGCCATTAAGGTACACTTGCATGCAATTCTTCAAATGCGTTTTTTACTCTTGGTTCACTGCTTAATGGAGACAGTCAGGACACAAGTTGTGCTGACTGTTTTGGTTATCACCTAGCTTGCATGCCGCTAAGCTTACTTGCCTCTCTACAGCTATGGGATAGAGTGCACTACATTAGCAAGCTTACTTGTTGTATTCAGTCATGGTAGCTCGTGGTAGCTGTTTCTGTAGGCTATTATCTGCTACGTTCTTTGATGTGTACAGCATCAGAAATTCTTTGTTACTTTTCTGAGGTGCAGCTTCATCAGCTGATCTCATATGCTTGGAATATAGCCTATTGTTAATGCTGGGTTGGCAGCAACCATCTTTGCCACTAACATGTATTTGTTGTGCTGGATTCTTACATATCAATCGACCTTTCATGTTATGGGTTTGCTGTGTTTGATTTATTCCCGAAACAGATGTGGACGAGTGAGGGATGCATGTCTCAGTTGAAGGCTAACAAGCCATCCATCATGTAGCTGGTCAGAATGTTCTGTCTGCCTAGCCCTTTGTTAGAGCTGTTTCATTTGTGAGTGAATGCACTATTGGTAGTGAATTGTAAACCCTTGAGTGTGCCTGTGTATGTATGAGCCAAGTAAGGATGCCTAGCAAACAAATGGAAGCAACCAGGAGGTACTACTAACTAAAACGAATAGCTGCGATGGCAGCAGCAGCGCCAGACATGAGGCGGCAACCTTATAGTACAGACAGCAATCGGCTTACAGTATTTGGAATCAAGCAATCGGTAAGTGTGCTGGCTAGCAAAGCTTTAGCATTGCCGACCTCGTAACCTATGAATGAAAGCGTCGTGTTTATTCTTCTTCTGTAGCTGCTTTCGTTATTGCACCTTTACTTGTGCACGCACCCCAACTTGGTAAATGCTGTACTAGTGCATATCAGTGTCCTAGCTTGGCAGCATGCTTGTGGTTCGAATATTGGGAGTGGCATAGCGCTTTCTAATTATTGGTGGCTGTATTTATGTCACCCCTTCCAGTTATCTTAGGTATGCCATCAATCTTTGAACTGTCCTTCAATCTGATGGCATGTAGTCGAATAACAACCGTAGTACAACTTGTGTTTGTGCAGTTTCATCTCTATCGGTTCCTCAGTGGCCGATTTTCCGTGATAAATTGTAGGTTAGTGTGATTTCTGGGTAGGCGTTAGTAAGGAGGACTTGTTAGTATCTAGAGCGGGAAGATGGCTCAGGTAGTGGTTAGCATTACTAGCAGTTATCATTCGTTAGAACTAACTAGCAGTCTGATTATTGTTTTGTCTGGGGAGGGAATGGACGTGTACTTAAGGTTGAAATTTAGCCAATAGTTATGGTTGATGAAGTACAATGCATCCAGCCTATTAATTTTCTTTTGATGGTCAGATCTCTTGTGTCTACAAGCTTATTCAAACGGTCTCAGTTATTACTCATACCAATCTTATGTTGTTGTGGCTGCTAATGCACCCAACCCTTGATGAGTTCGACTCAGCTGTCTGCTTTAGTGCAAGATGTCAGAATTTGTCTTTGTCAGTGCTTGCTGCTATCAACGAATTGAAGTGATTGTTTCCGAACCTGTCTTCAGGGATTCAGAATCGTAATAATTGTGAACTTCATTTGTATTTACTAATCAGTTGATCATACAAATTATAGTTTTTAAAATTCCCAATTGATATTGAAAGTTTTGTTGCATTTGGTCACAGAGGAGGTTATGTAGTGGCATTAAGTACAGAAGGCAAGAATGGCTGATTTAGCATTTTTCTTGCAGAAAAGACAATGGCTATTTGAAGTGTTTATTTAAGGATTGCCCACCACTGGAAAATTGTGATATGGGCTATATATTATTACCTTTGTAAGTTCCACGGCCCAATGCACATTAGCTGAAATGTGGTACATGTGAAATCTTATTTATTAATTTCATTTATTTGCATTAAATTACATGTCACTGAATTTAATATTAATTTAATAATGCACTTCATGTAGCGCCCTCCGAGAGATCATTTCTCTCTGGGCATTTTACATTAGGTGCAAATGAAGCTCGATTGAAGGGTTGATCTCGATCTAGCAGTTTTTAGCTACTCCTTAATAATAATATATTTGGGTGCTAGATCAAGTTTCAGGGTTTAAGTTTTAAGTACTACCCAAATAGTACGAAAAGGTCGTTTTTAACGGTTTTGAACTCAAGACTGTTTGTATTTTACACGTTTGAATTTAGTGAGACGTCTCGAAATCCCGTCTTTTTGAAACTCGTTTTTCCTTACGGTGGTTTTTGGGCTTGTTTGAGTGTCTTCGAAGTGGTTTGGCCCACCGTGACCTTGTTAGCCAATTACTATTGGTCCCATTGAGTAGCACATCCTTACTGTTGGTTGTTCTCAACTCGGTGTGGCGTCGTGTTCAATGTTCATCGTCGGAAGCTGTGATTCCAAATCCACTTCGGTGAATTGCCTGAGCAATTGTGGCATAATTGTATAAATAAGTGTGATGTAGTTATACTATTTTTCTGGAGGAGCTCAAGAGTGAAATCAGTTATCATAACAGGTAAAAATTGGGTTTTTTAATACTATGCAAAGCATTCATCCTTTTTGCATCTGCAGAAGCAGCTGCAGAGCACTCACAAAGACAGTTGCATTGGAAAAGGCAGTCCTTCTGCTCTGACCAAGGCACTACTCAGTGACAGGCATGTTAACAACTCAACCGTACTTGGTGTAGGAGCTCTCTAGTGAGCTGCAACTAAAACGATCCTTCATCGGTGCAGTAAGAGTTGTCGTTAGTTGTTCGTGTATTCGCTATATTTCAAAGTTTATTTTGCCCCATCTTGTCTTGGCTTGGGCATTTTTTAGGCTCTGTTGGTAATTTCTATCCATGAGTAGTTTAATCTAAATTCCTGCAGGAATGCCTAACCTCCTGAACACAGTTGCTTGACCCTACATCCCCTCATTTCCATGCAAACCATCACCAGAGACTGTCAGCCATACTTGTGACATGAACCCCCTAGTCTGTCTTTGTAGTTTCTATCGGTATGAAATTTTGCAGTGCCTCATTATCATTTTGAGTTTTCTCATGGAAACATTGTTCACTTGAAAGAAATTTTCCATTCAGGCTCTGCACCTATATGCACCTGTAGGCTCACCCCACGTGGTCCCCATTCTCTCGGGCTGGCAGTTGAGGCCTGAGCCGTAAACAGTGTCGGAGGGGGGGGCAAATTTTAACAGTTTGGCCTCGTTCGTATTCCTTGCTTAACTATGCTCAAATATTTGAGTGGCCTGACCACAGGCTGGAGTTGGCAAGTGAGCCTTACTGCCACAGCTGTTGCCACCTAGCCAACCTGCCACATGTGCACCCATCTTTACGGTCAGCTATGGAAGGTCGTCCAGAGTCAATTTGAGAATGCCGGGTTTGTTTTTGTTTGCTTAGCTGAATGGCTCTCCTTAAATGCCCAGCAGTCATTGTGCTCTGCCACACTAATTTTTTTTGCAATGAATGTATATATTTTTAAGGATTTGTTTCTGCCATATCTGGCAACTTGATTTCATAGCATTATTAATTTCACGATACATTAATGCCTTGGTGTGTAGGTTTTGAGCAACCCTTTTTTACATTGATTTATGTAGATTCATTTTTCGTTTAATTTTGACAAAATTCATTCGACCAAGATTTGGATCACAATGCAGTCTTTCATTTTACTGGATCTGAAATCTTAAACGTGGGCTTTCCAGACGGTTGGAATTAATTTAGTAATGCTCCTTGCCAGGTCTTGGTTTTTAGTGAAATTAGTGTGGTTTCGAGTCAAAAGCTCACTAGGGCACATTATGACTTTTGTTTGAATGGATTTTGATTGATTTCTTAATGGAATCGTTACTTTTGTGTGTGCACTGTTGAACCCGTGTTACAGTTCACTTGCTGTTCAGCTCTGGCAGTGATTTCGTGTGGTTGCTTACCCGAGTCGGGCCATCTCTACATACGACTATGCATAGCTATTTATTTTCTGGCCAAGGTATTTGTTTTGAATACTAGTTCACTTGGACTAGGTGATATTGTCACTATATAAACACCTCAGATTAGGAAGACATTGAGAATGCAGAAGCATTCTTATTCTTCTTCGCGACACAAAATGGCCACTACTTTTTGCCACTTAGCCAAGTTGTGGGTTGGCCTTATATCCTCCTCTTAATCAAAGGCATTTGTCAGAGGACTCAACAGTTTCTTGCCAAGTCCCCTATTTTGATGGCATATGATTATATTATTTGTGATGCACTTGAGCCAATAAGCAGCATGAGAGGCTGCACCGTATAAGAAGCAGCTGGCTCATGGTTGTGCCCTGTCTGCCTCCAGTGGTACTCTCATCGCCACCAGTCCATTGCAGCTCTTAAAATCCATCTTTATGCCCCACCCGGCCACACTGTCCACGGGGGGGGGGCGGCATGCCCGGATACCTCACTGCCACTTACTCCTGGCTCCCCTCAAAGCAGAGTGAGAGGGGGAGAGGCTTGTCCATCTCAAACAGGACCTGGTGGTTCCTGTTTGCTATGGCTGTCCCTCTATAGGTGCCCCTTCTGTGCTTCAGCACCTTCCCATAGCTTGACAGCATTGCTGCCACCACTTCTGCTGGTACCCAATGGTGGATCCCGACCAGAGTGACTACTATTGAGCGATCAAACCTGGTGCCCGGTTATGTCTTTACTCGGACGGCTGCGGCTTTAGCCTCACTCTCACTCCTGAACCGCATCTTGAGGATCTTCTTAATCTTCGAGGGTGTCGAGCTGATAATAACAGATTAGGAAAGTTTTATTTTATGACATAAAGGTTACACAGCCGGGCCTAGGTACACATAGGGGGTGTGACCCTCGGGTCATCGCCACCCAGGTCTCGGTGGGCCTTCGCGACAGCGAGAGCGCTCAGGCACGACTCGTTGGCAGCCACAAGGCGCCTAGGGCGCCTATGACGAAGGGTACGAGTCTCACCGTCTCGTGTACTTGTCGAAGCAGGGCGTCTGCAAGGCCCTGATACTTGGTGACGTTTTCCTTTGCCGCAAGGTTTAGGTTCCGCCATGAGCAGGATCTCGGCACTTGCAATCGTGAAGGCAGAGCGGTCAGCTACAGCCACAGCAGAGTGTGACTTACCTGGGCGAAAGGTCAGGCCTACCCTCGCCCCAGTAGTTGCAGCCTGGTGAAGGAGCCGCTGTAAGCTGGTGGCTAAGAGAGCCATCTGCTAATGGGCACGCATACAGGTTTGCTGAGCCAAGGCGGTAGCCGTGCCTGTCGGAGGCAGAAGCAAGCTAGCACACTAGCGGTTCCATGAACGCGTCGAACAGAATGGGCGACAGCAGGTCGCCCTGCCTGACTCCAGCAGTCGATGGGAAGCGAGCCAGCGACTTCGAGCCTAGGCGCAACACAATCGTCGATCCTTGATATATCTTGGCGGACGAGGTCGATAAGTTGCTGCTCCACTCTCCGCAGGGTCTCGAAGAGAGAGTC
Organism: Cristatella mucedo; assembly: GCA_009760855.2. Lineage (NCBI taxonomy): Eukaryota > Metazoa > Bryozoa > Phylactolaemata > Cristatellidae > Cristatella > Cristatella mucedo. Next base: position 1,546,286 of record WPIO01000086.1, read on the forward strand.
GTGCGGGATGCCGAGGTAGGCATTATGCAGATCTAGGAAGGTTCCACAGCGGGCCTGCTTCTTCTTTGTGAGCTCTCGGAGAGCTGATTTAACCAGAACGGTCTGCTCGAGGCAGCCCTTGCAGTCAGGCATGATGCCCTTCTGCTTCGGGGAGAGAAGTTTGTGCTCGCGGAGGAAGGCGGTGAGGCGCAAGGCCAGGCAACCAGACAGGTGCTTGTACAACGTTGGCAACAGCGAGATCGGGCGAAAGTTGCCCGGTTTCCCCTTTTTATGGATGAGGACCGTGTGGTCCATCTTCCATTTGTGGGGGGACGTCACCAAACTGCAGGCAACCATTCAGGACCTCTGTGACTAGGCTGCAGTGGGAGTCCACTGCCTTGGTGTAGCCGGTATTCAAGCCTGTCAGCCCCTGGGACGTTTTGCTGGCCCTGAGGAGCCTGGCTGCCATTTGTGCGCCACTCAGAAGTGGTCGCCCATGGCCGCGCCGCAGAGCGAGCAAACAAAAATGGCTCTGGTGTCGTGCACCTCCCTGGCAAGGCCTGACAGCCCTGCGCCTCTCACAGCAGGAGCAGGCGAGGTCACCAGGGGCCATTTGCTCACCTCCAGGGCCACTGGTTCTCCGTTGGTAGCCATGGCGGGTGTTGTTTGGACGACAGCAGTTGACATAGTTTAGGTGTCATCGCCGAACAGCGCCGCGTCGACTTCGAAGCCTTCCCTATCGTCGTCGTCCCGGGCATGGTAGTCTGCGCTTCTCCTCTGTCGTCGGCACCAAGCTGGGTGGAACCTGACGTGCCGGCGACCGGAGATAACTGGCGCCCCGGTGAAGTTTGTCGAGGGGTTGGCGTCGGCGGGCGAGCGGAGGCTATCTCCGCGGCGGCGCAGTCGCGAGAGGGCGCCAGCGTGTTCACCACCCTCAAAGGAGCCGCCGGAGAGAAAGATCGTGCGGGCTGCATCCGTGGGAGGGCCCTTGAGGACCTTCACTGCCGCGTCGAGGCCGTCCACCGCTAATTGCCGCACAGTCAGGTCCGGCGAGACAAGCATCCTGCAGGCCTGTGTTGCTCGTAGGATGTCGATCTCCTGCCTCATCGGGACGTACCCAAGTCCTCCCGACGGTCGAGGAGCGTGAAAGAACCCGATCGTGGCCCTCAGAGGCAGGGAACAGGCGTGCCTGCAAAGCTCGCGGACCGCAGCATCAAACTGGGTGAACAGCTTCTTTTGCCGCCACTTTGCACACGCTAGGTACTCAAGGCGCGGCAGCAGGAACGTGCGCAGGGCGTCTAGCTTCTGCCACGGTGAGAGGGGAAGGTCTGCAGGCAGACAATGTCTCTTGCGAGAGATGCCTCAGCCTTCTTCACCTCAGCCCTGGGGTACGCGAAGCCCTTGGGTTGCCCAGATAAGTGTGCGACTCCTCCGCTAGGAGGGGGATCGAAGTGCCGGCAATGGAAAGCGGCTGTCTCGTCGCGCTCCAACATGGGGAGGGGTTCGAGGACCTCCTCTGGGTCTAGGTCCACCGAGCTAGGCATACCTAGGCGCTAGGTTTTTTCCCGCCTTCCCTTTTCCGCCCGTTCTGGGCTGCAACAGGGAGAGGGAGCTGTTGCTGCGGCCAGCGGCCGAGGAACCATCGCTGGCCTCGCCCTCCGACACTACCAGTACCCTCCGGGAGGATCTCCGTGGAGAGGACGCCACCACCTTGCCCGCCAGAACCGTGACAGGTGCAGGTAGGAGCGACCTCGAGCTCATCGGGGTGGAGAGGATGGTGTTCTCCTCCCCCGATTCTTTCTCCACGTCGATGACCAGTGAGCCCTCCTGGCTCACCGATGCTCAGACCTCCATGCTGGAATCCAGCTCCTCCTAGCTCGCACTAGCTTCTGCCCGCGGAGATCCGCAGAGGACTAGTCCTTACGGGCCAGCCAACTCCTCAGAGCGGGAGGGGGCAGGCCCAGCCTCCAGCGCCTCTTCGACCCGGGCTGCCATGGCGCACAGCTCCGCTTCCCACACCTCCGACTCCCACTCTTCCAGGGGTGGGGTCTACGCTGGGGCTTACGCACGGCAGCACGTCGAGCCTGGCCTTGAAAATGAAGCGCCAGGACGCGAACGACACCCCAAAACCGGACTGGAGGAAGTGCGAGTGGTTGGCGTGCTTGTCCGTCGCCAGACAGCACGACACCATCCCCTGGTCCGGCTTGGAGGCCCATGTGCTGGCCCAGCCTGCCATGACGTCCTGCCTGAGGACCGTCACCATGGACTTCGGGTCGAACCTTGGAACCTTATGTTCGCCCGAGTTCCAGCCTAGGCTGAGTTTGCCGTCCTTGTACACCGCTGCCACTTTGAGGCGGCGGAGCGTGCGCCTGACTGCAGACCACAACGAGCGGGCGCCGGCGTGCTCGCCACCCTCAAATGAGCCGCCGGAGAGGATGATCGTGCGGGCTGCATCTGTGGGAGGGCCCTTGAGGACCTTCACCGCCGCGTCTAGGCCTTTCACCGCCACTTGTCGCACCGTCGGGTCCGGCGAGACAAGCATTCTGCAGGCCTGGGTCGCTCGCAGGATGTCGATCTCCTGCCTCATCGGGACGTAACCGAGTCCTCCTGACGCCCATGGAGCGTGAAAGAACCCGGTCGTGGCCCTCAGAGGGAGGGAGCATGCGTGTCTACAAAGCTCGCGAACTGCTGCGTCGACCGGCGCAAACAGCTTCTTTTGGAGCCATTTTGCTCGCGCGAGGTATTCTAGGCGTGGCAGCAGGAACGTGCACAGGGCGTCTAACTTCTGCCAGGGTGCGAGGGGGGAGGTCTGCAAGCGGAGAATGTCTCTTGCGAGAGATGCTGCAGCCTCCGTTACCTCTGCCCTGGGGTACGCGAAGCCCTGGGGGGCCCCCAGATAAGTGTGCGACTCCTCCGTTAAGAGGGGAATCGCAGTGCCAGCGATGGAGAGCGGCTGACCGAGGGGCTCTTCCAGATTATGCACAAACACCCGGCACTTAGTCGGACTGAAGACCAGGCCAACCTTACCTGCAACTTCAGCGGCGCGATTGAGGAGCCGCTGAAGACCTTTCGGTGAGGCAGCAAACAGCGCGAGGTCGTCGGCCAGTGCGCACACAGCGAGTTTCGCAGAGCCCAGATATAGCCATGCTTAGCGGAAGCTTTGGCAACCCAGCGTATAAGCGGCTCGATGGCGACATCAACGAGAATCGGCGACAGGGGGTCACCCTGTCGCACTCCCGCCGCAGCCGGGAAGGGGTCGAGCAGGTCGGCTCCCAGGTGTAACACGGTCGTCGCGTCCGCATACACCCTGCCAACCAGGTCGATGAAGGGCTGCTCGACCCCTGAGTGTCTCAGGGCCTCAAAGAGAGCCGCGTGAGGTACACTCGGAAACGCATTCTGCAGGTCCAGGAAGGCCCTGCAGAGTGTGCGTCTCCTCCTCGTGGCATCCTTTAGCGCTGACTCTACCAGGAAGGTCTGCTCAAGGCATCCTTCGCATCCTGGTAGAAAGCCCTTCTGCTGCGGAGACAGAAGAGCATGCGCGCGCAGGTACGCAGACAAACGCGCCGCCAAGCAGCCCGAGAGCAGGTTGTATAGGGTGGGCAGCAGCGAGATGGGTCTGAAGTTGCCCGGCTGCTTGGGGTCCCCACTTTTGTGGATGAGGACCGTGTGGCCCTCTTTCCACGCAGGGGGGATGTCCCCAAAGGACAGGCAGGCGTTCAGGACCTCCGTCACCAGGTAGCATCTGGCATCTACCGCCTTGAGATGGCGGTATTCCAGCCTGTCTGCCCCCGGTGACGTGTTGCTCGCCTTCCGCAGCCTCGTCAGCACCTCCTACCTGCAGAGGGGCGCAGTAAGGCACCTGCCCTGTGGCTGCGGCCTCGCCTCCATGACGCTCTCCAGACAGGCGCGAAGCGCCGTCGTGTCGAGCGGTCTAAGTGCGGCCTCTGCCTCCCAGAAGGATCGGCAGGCCTCCGGGCAGCCCGCAAAGACCTTCGGGGCCGGTTGTAAGACCGACCTAACGGCCCTGGTGCGGTTACGCCTGTACAGACACTGCAGCTGGGCGGCGCGTTGCGGGCACCAGCCCGAGCCCGAGGGTTCGTGCTGCGTCTCCTGACGGTGCTCCGCCGGCCCCTCCTTTTCTCCGGCGCAGGACTTGCTCAGGGCCAGACGCAGCTTTACCTGCTTCCGACCCAGAGCGAGCCAGGCTACAAACATGGCCTGGACCTCTTCCCAGAAGCCAGGCCAGTCTGAGGAGTCCACCCGAGCCGAGATCCGGTCCCGCCATGTCGAGACAAAGGCGGCCGTCTCGTCGCGCTCCAACGTGGGGAGGGGGTCAAGGATCTCCTCCGGGTCTAGGTCGACCGAGCTAGGCATATCTATGTGCTAGGTTGTTTCACAGCCTTCCCTTTCCCTTTTACACCCGTTCTGGGCTTTAGGAGGGAGAGGGAGCTGTCACTACGACCCGCAGCCGAGGATCCATCACTGGCCTCACCCTCTGACACTGCCGGTGCCCTTCTGGAGGACCTCCGAGGGGAGGACGCCGTCAGCTTGCCCGCCAGGACTGTGACGGGTGCAGGTACGAGTGCCCTCGAGCTCTTCAGGGTGGATAGGATAGTGTTCTCCTCCTCCGAATCCTCCTCCACATCGACGACCAATGAGTCCTCCTGGATCACTGACGCCCCCACCTCCAAGCTGGAGTCTAGCTCCCCCTCACACTCACTGCCTCCGGCTAGTGGAGATGCGCAGAGGATTAGCCCTGACGGACCCGCCGGCACCTCGGGGCAGACGGGGGCAGGCTCAGCTTCCAGCGCCTGCTCCACCCTGGCTGCCATGGCACACAGCTCGGCCTCCCCCACCTCCGACTTCCACTCTTCCAAGGGTGGGGGCCTACGTTGGGGCTTCGCCTTCGGACAGTCCTTGCGGACATGGCCCTCACTGCCGCACCCCCCACATTTGGGCTTCAGGGGGCAGGCCCTAACCATGTGGCCTACCTTCTGGCACCTAAAGCAGCGGACGTTGGGACAGTCCGCCGCCAGGTGGCCCTTCTCGCCACAGGTGTGGCACTTCCGTTCAGGGCAGGTACCAGCCTTGTGGCCCCCTGTGTGGCATACCTCACACAGGGCTGGCATCCCCGGGTACCTAACCTTGGCCGGGGTGTCGCACAGCGGGAAGAGGATTATGGCCGGCAGCGGCTTGGACAGGTTAAGGATAACCTGCCTGATGCCGTTGAGGACTCTAGTGCCTGCTACCATCCCCCTTCTCTGGGCACCGACCTCACCGTACGGGGCCAGGGCTGCCTCGACAGTCTCCACCGGCACATCCGGGTGGACCCCCGCTAGTGTCACCACCACCGAGCGGTCGGCCTGGTGGCGAGCCCCAGGGTACGTCCTTTTTAGAACAACCGCACCCGCTTTCGCAGCCGCCTCGGTGAAGAATCCCAGCTCCACCTGTTTCAGGCTGTCGTTTGGGAAGACATACCTGACCCCGTCCAGGGGGCGTCTACCCGGTCCACAGCGGAGAACCTCGTCCCAATTCGACCCATCATAGCCCCTCACTCCAGGAGCCGAGGCGGGCACAATCACAACCAGTGGGTTACCACTGGTTCTCGGGACCACCATCGGCACAAACCTCTGTTGCTGGGGCTGCGAGCCTACCACCATACCCGCGTAGGAGCGCACTGGACTTGAATACCCTACACCCGGGGTGGCAGCCGGCGGCGTGGGCAGGGCTGCATCTGGAGGAGCCCTGGGGGCCTCCAAGGGCGGTAGGGCTTGTCCCCCAGACATCATCTGGGGGGTATAGGTCCCCCCAGGACCTATACTGGCTGAGGTGGAAGGGCCCACCAGTTCCTGGCTCGAGTGGAACCCGTTAGGAGCCCCTGTAAGCCGTCAGCCACGCAGAACCAAGTGAGCGGTGCTGCCGCCGGAACCAGGAGCGGGTCTACGTTGTTGTGAGCCCGAATACACTCAGAAGCCGGGGATATCTGGTCCGGGAGGGATAACTTCCGGCGGGACCCTAGGGGAAGCCCCCGGGTGCAACAAAGGAAGACGGCCGAGCGTCAAGAAAAGGCAAATCTCGGGGGCCTACCTGTTAGCAACTATCCAAGTACAGCCTTAAATCAAAAAAAATACAGGCTGCACGAGTGAAGTGGGCCGATAGGGCTCGGATTTGGCGGTATCAGCTGAGTCACCAGCCGGCGTGACCAAGCCGCGGGTCAAAGACGCGACCTCGCGGCGGCAAAAAGGAAAAAACCGAGGGCGAACACACCCCCAGATAACAAAATGTTTACAGGCTATTAATGATTCTATAAACTAGCCCTAAGTTCAGTAACAACAAGCCCCGGATACGGGAATAATGACTGAACCGCCGGCGGGCGGGAAAACCACCGTGCGGGACAAAGGAACCCCACAGGAACGCGTAAAATACGCGAACCCGATAACGCAACCAAACAAAACTTACTTATATAGATACACAATGACTCGGGGAATTTAGTATTATTAGTTGGAGGTACCAACAAGAAACAACTATGATTATACGGAGGAAATTCCTCCGAGCCGGCGGCTACTGCCGGTCCTACCTACACGGCGGCCTAAGCCCGGGGCCCGTCAAACACAAAAATAACCCTAACTAGGGGCCCTAACTAAAAACTAAATACCCTATTATGCACTAACAAGGTTTGTACTCACGAATACCGAAGATGAATGACGACTAATAGCTCCGATCACTAACTGCAAGTCAGGATGTCCCGATGGCAAGCCGGAGTCGACGACGGTATTCGAGGCGAGGCAGCAGGAACGTGCACAGGGCGTCTAGCTTCTGCCAGGGTGCGAGGGGGGAGGTCTGCAGACGGAGAATGTCTCTTGCGAGAGATGCTGCAGCCTCAGTTACCTCTGCCCTGGGGTACGCGAAGCCTTGGGGGGGCCCCCAGATGAGTGTGGGACACCTCCTCCGCTAGGAGGGGAATCGCAGTGCCAGCGATGGAGAGCGGCTGACTGAGGGCCCCCCCCCAGATTATGAACAAACACCCTGCACTTTGTCGGCCTGAAGACCAGGCCAACCTTACCTGCTACCGCAGCTGCATGATTGAGGAGCCGCTGCAGACCTTTCGGTGAGCTGGCAAACAACGCGAGGTCATCAGCAAGCGCGCACACAGCGAGTTTCGCCGAGCCCATGCTTGGTGGAAGCTTTGGCAACCCAGCGTATAAGCGGCTCGATGGCGACATCAAAGAGAATCGGGACAGGGGGTCACCCTGTCGCACTCCCGCCGCAGCCGGGAAGGGGTCGAGCAGGTCGGCTCCCAGGTGTAACACGGTCGTCGCGTCCGCATACACCCTGCCAACCAGGTCGATGAAGGGCTGCTCGACCCCTGAGTGTCTCAGGGCCTCAAAGAGAGCCGCGTGAGGTACACTCGGAAACGCATTCTGCAGGTCCAGGAAGGCCCCGCAGAGTGTGCGTCTCCTCTTTGTGGCATCCTTCAGTGCCGACTCTACCAGGAAGGTCTGCTCTAGGCATCCTTCGCATGGTAGAAAGCCCATCGCTGCGGAGACAGAAGAGCATGCAGGTACGCAGACAAACGCGCCGCCAAGCAGCCCGAGAGCAGCTTGTATAGGGTGGGCAGCAGCGAGATGGGTCTGAAGTTGCCCGGCTCCTTGGGGTCCCCTCTTTTGTGGATGAGGACCGTGTGGCCCCCTTTCCACGCAAGGGGGATGTCCCCAAAGGACAGGCAGGCGTTCAGGACCTCCGTCACCAGGTAGCATCTGGCATCTACCGCCTCGAGGTGGTGGTATTCCAGCCTGTCTGCCCCCGGTGACGTGTGTGGCTCGCCTTCCGCAGCCTCGTCAGCACCTCCCTGCAGAGGGGCGCGGTAAGGCTCCTGCCCTGTGGCTGCGGCCTCGCTTCCATAACGCTCTCCAGGCAGGCGCGTAGAGCCGTCGTGTCGAGCGGCCTGGGTGCGGCCTCTGCCTCCCAGAAGGACCGGCAGGCCTCCGGGCAGCCCGCAAAGACCGTCGGGGCCGGTTGTAAGACCGACCTGACGGCCCTGGTGCGGTTGCACCTGTACAGGTGCTGCAGCTGGGCGGCGCGTTGCGGGCACCAGCCCGAACGCGAGGGTTCGTGCTGCGTCTCCTGACGGTGATCCGCCGGCCCCTCCTTTTCCCCGTCGCAGGACTTGCTCAGGGCCAGACGCAGCTTTACCTGCTACCGACCCAGAGCGAGCCAGGCCACGGACATGACCTGGACCTCTTCACAGAAGCCAGGCCAGTCGGAGGAGTCCTCCCGGGCCGAGATCCGGTCCCGCCATGTCGAGACAAAGGCGGCCGTCTCGTCGCGCTCCAACGTGGGGAGGGGGTCAAGGATCTCCTCCGGGTCTAGGTCGACCGAGCTAGCTCCTGACATATCTAAGCGCAGGGTTGTTTCCCCGCCTTCCCTTTCCCGTTTCCGCCCGTTCTGGGCTTTAAGAGGGACAGGGAGCTGTCACTGCGACCAGCGGCCGAGGATCCATCACTGGCCTCGCCCTCTGACACTGCCGGTGCCCTCCGGGAGGATCTCCGAGGGGAGGAAGCCACCACCTTGCCCGCCAGAACCGTGACGGGTGCAGGTAAGAGCGACCTCAAGCTCTTCGGGGTGGAGAGGATGGTGTTCCCCTCCCCCCCGATTCCTCCTTTACGTCGATGACCAGTGAGTCCTCCTGGCTCACCGACGCTTCCACCTCCATGCTGGAGTCCAGCTCCCCCTCGCACTCGCTGCCGTCGGCCAGTGGAGTCGCACAGAGGACTAGCCCTGAAGGACCAGCCGGCACCTCGGAGCAGACAGGGGCAGGCTCCGCTTCCAGCGCCTTCTCCACTTGGGCTGCCATGGCACACAGCTCTGCCTCCCCCACCTCCGACTTCCACTCTTCCAAGGGTGGGGCCTACGCTGGGGCTTCGCCTTCGGGCAGTCCTTGCGGACATGGCCCTTGCTTCCACACCCCCACATTTAAGCTTCAGGGGGCAGGCCCTGACCATGTGCCCTACCTTCTGACACCTAAAGCAGCGGACGTTGGGGCAGTCCGCCGCCAGGTGGTCCTTCTCGCCACAAGTGTGACACTTCTTTTCCGGACAGGTTCCCGCCTTATGGCCTCCGGTATGGCATAACTCGCACAGGGCTTGCATCCTGGGTACCTGACCTTAGCTGGGGTGTCGCACAGCGGGAAGAGGAAGGTGGCCGGGAGCGGCTTGGACAGGTTAAGGATAACTTGCTTAATGCCGTTGAGGACCCGCATGCCTGCAACTATCCCCCTCCTCTGGGCACCAACCTCTCCGTACGGGGCCAGGGCTGCCTTCACCGTTTCCACCGGTACATCCGGGTGTACCCCCACTAGAGTTACCACCACCGAGCGGTCAGCCTGGTGGCGAGCCCCCGGGTATGTCTGTTTAAGGACAACCGCACCCGCTTTCGCAGCCGCCTCGGTGAAGAAGCCCAGCTCCACCTGCTTCAGGTTGTCGTTAGGGAAGACATACCTGACCCCTTCCAGGGGGCGTCTTCCCGGTTACTGCGGAGCACCTCGTCCCAGTTAGACCCATCGTATCCCCTCACTCCAGGAGCCGAAGCGGGCACAATCACCACCAGTGGGTCACCACTGGTTTTCGGAACGACCATAGGTACAAACCCCTGTTGCTGGGGCTGCGAGCCTACCATACCAGCGTAGGTGCGACCTGGGCTTGAGAGCCCTGCACCAGGGGTGGCAGTCGGCGACTTGGGCAGGGCTACATCTGGAGGAGCCGTAGGGGCCTCCAAGGGCGGCAGGACTTGTCCCCCCCGACATTATCTGGGGGTACAAGTCCCACGGGACCAATACTGATGGAGGTGGAGGAGCCCACCAGTTCCTAGCCCTCGTGGAACCCCTTAGGAGCCTTGGTATGCCGGCCAGCCCCAGAGAACCCAGTGGGCGGGGCTACCGCCGGAACCAGGAGCGGGTCTATAGTGTTGCTCACCCGAATACGGACCAGTCGTTTCGGCCAGGACCGATGTTGTGAGGTGGGCCCAGATACGGGGAGTCTTGCGACCCTACACTCTCCGGCGTGTTGGCACCAATATCCACTTAGAAGCTGGGGATTCCTGGCCCGGGAGTGTCAACTTCTGGCGGAACCCTAGGGGAAAACCCGGGTGAGACAAAGGACGACGGCCGAGCGTCTAGAATAGGCACCTCTATGGGCGTACTGGACCGAGAGAGTAACAACAATTATAGGCTAGCGTGAAATATCCTGGGCACACTGGCAGGCATGACAAGACCCTTCCGGATTCGGCTTTATAGCCGAAGTACCAGATTGGGCGGAGCTACACTGCCGCGGCGCCCAAGGGGGGTTGCCGTGCGGCGGGTAAGAGCAAATCCCGGGGGCTTGCCCGCATACAGTTGCACTAATACAACGATAAATTAAAATGTATACAGACTATGCAAGTGAAGCTCCGTGGAGAGGACGCCACCACCTTGCCCGCCAGAACCGTGACTGGTTCTGGTAGGAGCGACCTCGAGCTCTTCGGGGGTGGAGAGGATGGTGTTCTCCTCCCCCGATTCCTCTTCCATGTCGATGACCAGTGAGCCCTCCTAGCTCACCGATGCTCCAACCTCCATGCTGGAATCCAGCTCCTCCTCGCTCGCACTAGCGTCTGCCCTCGGAGTCACGCAGAGGGCTAGTCCTGACGGGCCAGCCAACTCAGAGTGGGCGGGGGCAGGCCCAGCCACCAGAGCCTCTTCAACCCGGGCTGCCATGGCGCACAGCTCCGCTTCCCCCACATCCGACTCCCACTCTTCCAGGGGTGGGGGTCTACGCTGGGGCTTAGCCTTCAGGCAGTCCTTGCGGACGTGGCCCTCGCTCCCACACCCCTGCACTTGGGCTTCAGGGGGCAGGCCCTGACCATGTGGCCTACCTTTTGGCATCTGAAGCAGCGGACGTTAGGACAGTCTGCCGCCAGGTGACCCTTCTCGCCACAAGTGTGGCACTTCCTTTCTGGGCACGCCCCAGCCTTGTGGCCACCAGCGTGGCACAGAGGGAACCTAGCAGGCATCCCCGGGTACTTATCTCTAGCTGGGGCAAACGCCTAGCAAAGGAGTGACCTGGGCTGGTGGGCCCAACAGCAGGGGATTCTCCCGACATGGCCTGCTGGGCCCTGGCAGCAGGGGTAGAGGGGCCACTAGGGGTGGCAGGGCCTGTCCCCCAGACATTCGCGGGGGGGGGGGGTACCAGTCCCCCGGGGCCAAGGTGGGCCCACCTTAGGGGAAAGCCGTTAACCAGATAAGGGAGCGCCTCAGAGTGGTCGCTAAGAGCTGAACCCAAGGTCAAGCATACAAGAACAGGCGACTATAATTCCCAACGCGCGTCGCTATCTAGCCGCTGGTCCAAAGACTCAACCTCATAGTGGCAGAAAGCTAAACCCAAGGGCGAACGTACACAAAACTAACGCTAATATCACTATAAATTAAATAATATTTAAGCTAGCCCTAAATCTAACACTAACAGGCCCCGGATTCGGGAGTACCTACTAGACAGCCAGCAGGCGGGGAAACCGCCCACTGGCTGTCTAGGGACAAAGGAACAACACAGGAACGCGTATAACGCTCACACCCGATACCGTACCCAAACACAATCATAATATAAAGATTCCCAACAATAAGAGGAATGCAATAATATTATTGAGAAGCATGCACAAGATACGGCTCAGGCGGTATGGAGGGAATTCCTCCGAGCCGGCGGCTTCTTCCGGTCCTGCCTACCGGGCGGCCTAAGACCTGGACTTTTCTAACAACAAAAATGACCCCAACTAGGGGCCCTAACTAAAATCTAGATATACTACAGTGCTATAACAAGGTTTGTACTCACGAACTCAACGTAAGAATGTCCCGATGGCAAGCCGGAGTCGACGAAAGCGACGATGCTAAGACATGAACCTGCCGACGTTTCAAATCGTTCAAGATTTTACTCGAGGCTCGATTCCTATGCTAAGATAGTGCCCTGCTGCCTTTGCGGGGGCCAGACTGCCCTGTTATTAAATTCGCACCCGAGCACCTAGGGGCGAAAAGAGTGCTACTGCAATGTACCCTGTGCTTTTGACTTCACAGAAACGATTGCCTAGGAGGCCGGTGGCATACAGTGAGTTTTTGACCAGACGATTTATCGTTCGGGAGAGAAAATGCGCGCCCGCCCTGCCAAGGCGAGGGGGGCGCAGGCGAAAGTTCTAACTATTGGGAATGACTATCTATGGGGGCCCTAACTAAAGAAGAATTATACACAAGGATAGGGTGTATTCGTACTCACGAATACCGTAAGAGCTACGCCGATGGACGATTCTGGTGGCGATAATCCTCGATAAAGTCGAGCTCCTCGCGCATAGTAGCCTCTGCAAGTTGTCTGCGATATTGATCTTAGCCATAAGGCCGAGAAGCGATACCGATCGACAGTCGTTAATTGACATTACCCACCAGGCAGGCCATCGTTGGCGACAGTCTGCCGAGCATGTGCATTCTTCCACAACTAACCTAAACCGTCACTGCACCACGTGGTCAAAGCAGTCAAACCCTATCAACACGTGTGCTGCCACATCAACTGGCTCTTTTGGTACCTACCCTTCGGTTGGTAAAAACAGATTACTATAGTTTCATATTTAGGCATACAAACTTTACAAAGCCGGGCCTTGGTGCGCAAACCGCGCCCAGATCGCCGCAGACGCATTGATCGCCTTGCAGACGCAGAGCTTTCGCAGCAGGCCGCGACAGTTCTGTGCGACGCCGAGAGGGCTGAGGCATGACTCATTGGCCGGCCAACAGGCACCTAGGGTGCCCAAGACAAAGGGCACGAGCTTTACGGTCTCGTACCCTTGTCGGGTGAAAGCGTCCATGAGGCCCTGGTATTTTGAGCCGTTTCCTTGGCGGCCAGGTCGAAGGCCGTTTCTACATTATCGAACGTGACTGTGACGTCCGCGATGATGGCCGTCGACCTGCCGTCGTCGATGATGAGGTCCGGTCGCTGGTTGGCGATCGGGTTCACGAGGTGGCGCGAGTCGACACGGACTTGGTGCCTCCACTTCTCCCCGACCGCCTTCCGGAGCCGCTGATGGATAGCGTCGTATCGCTTTTGGACGTCCACCAGGTTCCGAGGATAGTGGCAAATCGCGTGCACGAGAGTCTCGCGCTCGTAGCCACATTGGCGGCACGACAGCGACTCCGTCGGAGCGGAGAAGCGTCGCACCGCCCGCACGGGAATCAGGTTAAGGCGGCCCGGTGAATAAACCGCCAGGACCACCGGTGCGAGATCCCGAGTCCTGTTTGCACAAACTGGCTGTGGTTACCGATCCTGGCGACCTTGGCCTGGTCGTAACTCGCCGCAAGCGCGTCGCCGCGAGTTCACCCGCAGGGTGACCACCATAGTGGTCGGTTTGATCTCGTCCACCGTCCCGGAGGGGTGCGTGATCTTTATTTTGACACCCTCCTCCGAGACTTGGACCGAGGCGCCGAGAGTGCAAAGGGCCTTGCGGCCTTGCGACCACAGGCACCGCATGCCTTCCTGGCGGCCTTCGTAGAAGTGTTCGCCGCTGAGGTAGCGGCCCCGGCGGTCGAGGCTGCTCGGGTTTCCTTGCATGAGGACGACTGAGCGTCCGAGCAGGCACTCCGTGACCGACTTGACAGTCGGGTCGGCCGAGACGAGCATGCGGCAGGCCTGCGTAGCACGCATGACCCAGGCGTTAATGCCCGGGTCGGTGATGCCGAGGCCGCCGCACTCCCGAGGTGCATACGGGAAGTCGGTGGAGGATCGGTTCGACAGGTTGCAGGTCGAGCGCGCAAATCTGTCGATCGCCTTCCGGATTTTCTTCGTAGACCGCTGCATGATTTCGGCCGAGCGGCCGAGGTAGTCGAGTCGCGTCAGTAGGAAAGTCTTCAGGGCGTTTAGCTTCTGCCAGGGAGCGAGCATCGAGGTTTCTAGCTTGAGTATGTCTCACGAGATCACCGCAGGCTTTGTCTGCTTCCTCCCTGGGGTGGCTTCGGCGCTGAGGTGTGCCATAGGTAGCCCACCGACTCTCCCTCTGTGGCGACTGGCAGGCTCTGGCCGCACAGCACGATGTTCGGCCTCAGTCGGTCGCCTCGCGCGTTGTGCGCGACCATAACGCACACACACGGCCACATCGAACAGGATGGGCGACAGCGGATCCCCTTGCCTAAACCCTGCGGAGCAGGCAAACGGCGCGGGGGCGTCGTCGCCCAGCCAGATGGAAGTTGTCGACGTGCCGTAGAGAGCTCCCACCAAGTCGTAGAAGAACGGGTCTACTTCTGCGCTCCGTAGCGCCATCAGAAGCACCTCGTTAGGGATGCTGCCGAAGGCATTCTGAAGGTCGAGGAAGGACGCGAAGATGGGCTTCCTGCCGGTACGGTGGTCGCGGGAGGTCTCGAAGACCCTATCCACGAGGAAGGCCTGCTCTAAGCAGCCCTCCATTCCCGGCACGAAGCCCTTCTGCTGCGGAGAGAGGACTCCTCGTCCCCGCAGGTCCTCTGCGAGTCTGGCCAACAGTGCTCCCGACATGAGATTGTACATCGTCGGGATCAACGTAATCGGGCGGAAGTTACCCGGCTCCGAGGGGTCGCAGCGCTTGTAGATGAGCACGGTGTGTCCCTCGAGCCAGGACTCTGGGATGGCGCCGAAGGCAAGGCACGCGTTAAAGACAGCCGTCAGGAGCTCGCAGCCCGGCTCCACGGCATGTAGGTGTCGGTACTCGAGCTTTTCGGCTCCCGGGGCCGTGTTGGATGCCCGTCCGCTTCCATGGGCTGAGCAACCGGCGGGGCCGACGTAGTCGGCGGAGCAACGATTGGCACTGGCAGACGACGGGCAGCCGGGTCGGCAGGCGCGGCGGCCGCCACCTCCGGGCCCGGACATTGGCGTGCGGTGTGACCGTTGCGATGGCATCTCGTGCACCAGGTGGGCTTCTCGTACTTGGAGGTCATGTGCCCCAAGGCACCGCACCTGAAGCAGCGGGTGGACGGGCACTTCCCCGGGTCGCGCGAGGGAGACCCGCATTCCTGTCATCTTGCAGGGCGGCCTCTGTAGGTCACCGCGCAACATCCGCTCGCCACCGGGAGTAGGGGGCGGGGTGTCTCAGGGACATCACAGCCTTCCTGGTTGACGTGTACACCCGGGTATTTGGGGTGGCGAACCCGGACGAGTTAGTGCAAGTCTCCAAACGGAGCAAGGGCGGCTAGAAGCTGGTCGTCGGCGTCGGTGCCTATGAGCAGACACTCGATAGTAACCTCGACGTGTTGGACGCCAAGGTCGCGGGCGGAGCAGTACCTGGCCGACAGATCGACCGCGATGGCAGGGGGCTTTTGCTGGGCGAAGCGCCAGCATGTAGAGAATGCCGAGGTGACCTCTGTGGTGGCGCTAGGGTTCGAGCATCACTGCGACGGTATGAAGGCGAGTGCCAAAGCGTCGACGGCTGGCAAAGACTCGGCAGTAGAGCCACCCTTATCCGTTGCGTGCACGTAGGCTCTGGAGGAATGGCTATGCCATGGCTTTCAGGTATTTGGACTAGTTGATGCGGTTGTAATTGGCTACAGCTCATTCCACACGTTGTTGCAGCTCATGGTAAAGTTTCTTCGTGGGATACTGGGCGCTCGCTTGCAGCAGTTTGGCCTTGTCGGACTTTATGTCTTTCGATATTCAATCCAGAAATGTCCATACAGTTGGATGTTGACAGCTGAATAGTGATTGCAATGCACTGTATCATCTCTCGCACATTTGGTTAGTTTTGGCAAGTCTACTAGCCCCATCATTTCTCTTGTTTCAAGTTGGAATACTAAATGGAGACCAGTCACCAGTTCTTCAATGCGTTCCTGTTGAGGCATGCCTTCAACTTAGCTCGTCAAGGGCATCAGCATCATCATTTTCAGGAACAAATGTGAGACTTCATAGGCATCTCACTAACTGACAGACCGTGTCATCTGTATCGTATGCAGTTTTTAGTTCGAGCTCTTGAACTTTCCTGAAAACACTTTGCGTCCGTTGGAAGTAGCAGCCAGTTATTGTAGCTGTAGGATATGCGGCTTGCAAAGCGTTCATTGGCGAAATTCCGAAATCCGTGAATATGACCTCAAGAGCTTCTTGTGGCATGCGATTTGTGTTGACGCACATCAACCTTTAATAACTTGCCTGCGTCTTGTCAGGCAACAAAGAGTACAGTGCATCTAGGTTTATGCCCGCCCTCAAAGACAACGTGAAAGGTGTGCAGTTGATAGAATAATGCTGGAACAACTTTGAATGTGCCATCAACTAGCCACTGCTTGGCACGCATCATCGCATCTACTACTGTGCGATCGCGGACAACTGATTCTCGGCCCGTGTGTGTCACCTTGCGAATCATGGAACATTAAGTTTACCAAATTGTTCCGGTGTTTCAAAGGTCGCATTCGTTGGAAGTGGTAGTAACATATGCCCATCGTTTGCTTCACTTTCTACTTTGCTTCTATGCCGCCCCAATGCACGAGACAGTGTGACCTTCCGCAGGGCGAAGATAACTTGATCAGGTAAGGTGGACATCACAGCAGCTTGACTGGTTGACGGTCGAGAAAGAGCATCATTCATCTGCTCTTTCATTTCCCCGAAAGCTTTACGCGCCAATGACTTTGACCGATGTTCTTCATGAGTTTGATCATTGAATTGGTGTAGAAGTCGTCCAGTGTGTTCTCTCGCACGGCACTTTAACGACGTTAACTTGCAACATCTCCTTACCACATCGTTCTTCATAGTCTGCCCGTAGAATCAGTATTCGTGATTACCATAAAGCGAAGTTGTCTTTCCTCGTTTCGTCACTCCATATTGCACAGTACCCACCATTACCACTGTATCACACATGCACAGGCAGGAGTAGCTAGATACGCCTACAAAAAGTACAGAATGTGTCTGGCAGCACCTTGAGTGCTTGTATTTCACAGGCACCATCTCTTGTTCCCTCTTGAATATCTTTTTGCGTCTGAGCCTGCCCTGATGTCTCTTCGGTTAATGCCTGCATGACTAATTGCTTTAGCTCAGCTCTTTTCCAAAAATTGTGCCAAACCACTTACCGTTTTTCATGTAAACGGCAGTGGCTTTCAGTGCTTACCTTGGCCTTTATTCCTCCATGCTCGGGTTTCTTCCCGGAAGAGGTTAAGTGCAATTTTTATAAACGGAAAAAATACGGTTGATATTGCTGAGGATTCGGCGATGTGCGAGCATCTTTTGCAGGATGCCGGATGTACAGTTGACAGATTGGAAAGCATTATAATATGGGATTTAAATACGGCAGGCGACTTTATAATACATTCAGCATTCACTTGAGGGACTGATTATATGTGTCTACTCAAAATTTTGTATTAAAACCAAATTTCTATCATATCACTGAAAGTGATCACGTCAGTCCAAACGTGAGTGCAAACGCCCGTGGTTGAAATGGACCGGGACGAATCGTCCGAGGGGCCAATAATCCAAGGGTCAAATACTCGCTGGGTTCAGTCGCTCGGGTTGAACACACGAGGGGTAAAACAGCCGGGGTGGAAAAGTCTGGTCACCATATCTTTTTGCATCTGAGCCTTCCCTGATGTCTCATGGGCCAATGCCTGTTTGACCAGTAGCTTTAGCTGAGCCTTTTGCCGGAAAGTTTTTGCCATTTGCCAAAACATTTGCTGTTTTCTATGCGAACGGCAGTGGTTTTCAGTGCTCAGCTTGGCCTTTATTCTTTCCCGCTCGAGTTTCTTCCTGAAGAGGTTAAATGCAATTTGTATAATCGGAAAAAATAGGATTGATATTGCTGAGGGAGTTGGCGATCTCCAAGCATCTTTCGCAGGATGCCTGATGTACAGTTTACTGATAACAAAGCATAAGATTCAGTGTCGGTTTTGATGACCAATATTGAGACAACCATATGTAGAATCTTACCTGCTTAGTAGGCAGTTGAGCTGTTGACGGACCTCGTGACTCTTGATGATCTGTCTCATTCTGCCCGCTTTGCTCAGCCCCCACTTGAGGCATGGCGTTACAGTTGTGCCGGCCCTCCAGAGGCTCCGACCGATGCTGAAAAATTAAATTAAATACTAGCTGATTTAACGGCCTATTTTGTATAGCGACAGAAGATCCCTGACGGCTATCAACACTGCTTGCAGTGGCAATACAGGATTGCCCACTGCAGGGTTCGAACCCTTTGAAATCTTGGTCCCGAGGTCATCAACAGCAACCGCTTTACCAAGTGTGCCTTCACGGTTTATGCCACGTGCCACACCCTTCTGGGCCCACGCACCACTTCACGCCACCGGAAATCGCCGGCAGGTACTCAATTGTTGGCCTATAGCTCAGTAGGCTCATAGCTACTTTTTCAGTAGCTTCGCCCATTGTTTCCGGCATGCCAACAGCTCCAGGACCTTTTGCCATAGAGACGTTGATAACTTCAATTCCTTCAACCGTTTAATCATCGGTGCTTGGAGAGTCGATCGTGATTGTCTTTGCCCCCGGAAATGGCTCGACGGTTGGCCGAGGGCTGGTGATGCTCATGGGTGCTTTTACAGCTGCTTCACCCGGGGTTCTGGCTTGCCATTAACTCCAAGGCTTTCTGCCGAAGAGGTGCTAAGAACTACAGTTTCCTCAACATCTTGATCATATATGGCGGGCGAGTCTTTAATGAGGTCTTTACATCCGGAAATGGCTGGCAGCTGCTAGATGGCCGAACCAGTGCTCTTGCTATTCCAGCAGCAACTTTTAATCTAACCTGCAGCTAATGCTTTGCAAGGTGATGAGCTAAAGAAAAGTAGATTCTTGCTGTGCTCCAGACAAAAAACATACACAGCTGCTTGTCAGTATGTTCGTATTTAGATCTATGCATCAAGTCTGTAAATTATTCTATTGAATATATAATATCATTTATATATGAAATGATCCTAAATGAGTCTCAAGTCTGTATAACAAACTGACTGGAATGTCCAAAGGCAGGCCAATTGCAAGTACAAGAATGATTTAGACCATTTGGGTCGGTGCCATTATAAATGATGATGCCTAATTGATCCTACAGAGCAACACCACTCTTCACAAAATTGCCTTCTTTCTCGTGTAGCACCTGTCCTGTGTCATCTACGATTGTTAAGGTCTTTCGTTTTCTTTATCGCATTTTTTGAGTCGTTTAAATTGATTTGTGAAGGCGCTACAGGTCCAGTGTCACACAAGGGTCGTAGGGCTGCCTTTCCCTCATCGGCCTGAGTAACCACAGGCATTGTGACGTTAGCAGAGAAAATCAGCTGTGAAGGTTGGAGCAGCAACCAGTAGGCAGGAGTGAGGAGTTGGAAGGGGCTCATTGCAGGTAAGCATGAGAGCAATTGTGCTCAATTATATGCATATGACCATCGAAGATTTCCCGTTGGTACATACCACTAGTGCTGCTCATACTGGGGGTAGCCTACGAAAATTGGGTACAAAATTAAGTATTTTCGTAAGTGGTCTTTTAAAAGGTAAATATCTCAGGAATGCAATCCCAAATTTTGACGATCGACAGATAACTGGTAAGTTTAAAAAAATCAAAGGCCCAGATGTTGTCTAACCGGAAATATACCGGAAGTGAGTAACTGGCGTTCTTTGTTATGATTTTCGCTCTGAATTCTGCATGATTTACTTTACCAGACCGATAAATACACCAAATTGTAACTTTTTCGCCATAAAAATGTAGTAAATAATGGTCATGCATCATTAATCTACCCGTACAAGTAAATTGTGTGGGGGCACCTGCAAGGTCCGATAACAGTTGTAACAAGTTTGACCGCATAGCTATACGCAAGCTGCCTAGCTACGCGACAATCCCTGGTGGTAACATCACGGCCAAAGCCTGTTAATGCAATGAGTTCCTTGACTGTACTGTTTCCAGCACAGCTTCTAACATATTTGTATTATGACTGAACCGGAAGTTATAAAGGCGGCGTCCCCCAGACGACTGTAAAGCTATAGCATAATCGCGGGCAGGGAAAGCCGCAAACAGCTGTTGCTATGGAGGTTGACCTCTGAGCCGGATGCATACAGCCAATCCAATATCCACTTCCGACCCCTTGCATCTGCCCCCATTTCATCTAACAAACACGTGTTGGACGTTCTCCCACAGGCTTCCAAGATGAGTGGTTCAACGCAACGCTAGCGTCATTCTTCAACTATTGGGCAGGGCACGGCTGGTGCTGTGAGTGCAGGCCGTGATGCAACTCGAGGTAATGAAGGAGTTTTGGTGAGTAATGTAGGGGAATCGAGCGGCCCTCGGAAACGTGGACAATCTCGGGAACTGCCGGTTAGACCCGCGGGTAGTGTCGCCACGCCCACACCCAAAAAACGACGGGTAGTAAAAAAGAAAGATGAGAATGAGGGTGATCATTTCCCGTTTGGAAATCGTATTTTTGATGTTGACGCACTGGCTACGGCGTTGGTGGCTTACGCTCGGTGCCCGGCTTGTAATAGCCAAGTCTATTGTAGGGAATCGGACCTAGTGGGTCTGGGAGTACGCTTGTACTTAGATGTAGGAGCCGCATTTGCAAAAATAGTCAGCTTAACATGCCTTTCTATCCTTCCGTTAGCAGGGAAGAGATGAAAGCCTTGCGAGCTGCAAATGAAGAAGGCAGTGAGAAGATGATGGTTGCCAAGATAGGTCGTGTAAGGTCGACAGAGCCTGAGCTGCCCTAAACATTCAGGCAATTTATGCTGCTCGGAGCGTTGGGCTAGGAAGAGCAGGGGCTGAAAGACTTTTAGATTTTTTAGATTTGCCTCAAACTATTCGATCTAAGCGCTACACAGATTGTGTGAAAGCAATTGCAGCTGCAGCTACGAAAGAGGCTGAACTGTCAATGGTGAGAGCTGTTGAAGATGAGAAGGCTTTGGCTAACTCGAGTAATATAACCATCACCGTCGATAGCACGTGGAGGACCCGTAGCTTTCAATCGAAGCACGGATTAGCAACAGGCACTTCCTTTAAAACAGGAAAGGCACTAGATGCAGAAGTGCTCTGTGTAGCATGCAAAGTTTGTGAAGCTGGTAAGCGAGGAGAGCATGACTGCGATACAAATTTCAGTGGCACAAGTGGTGCAATTGAAGGGTAAGGGGCAAAACGTATGTTTGAACGCTCGCTAGAAACCCGTGGTGCACGTTATCTTATGTATCTAGAGGATGGGGATTCCAAAGCTTGGCAAAGTGTAACTAAAGCCAAAACGCATGGAGAGACATAAATAACAAAACTGGAGTGTATAGCCCATGTCAGCAAGAGGCTGGGCACTGCTTTGCGAAACCTTAAAAGAAAGAAGGCAAAATACCCAGAGGTTAAGGACTGGTTCGGTGGACAGGGTGGGCTAACTGGCCAAATGGCTAGTAGGTTGCAGCAACACTTTGCCCGTGCGGTGAGAGAGAATACGAATGATCTAGAGGGCTTGAAGAAGGATATATGGAAATCTTTTTATCATACTTTCTCCACTAATCAGGAGCCAGATCACAGGTTCTGTACGAAAGGTGAGTCGTCTGAATGTCCCTATGAGAAAGCTGTAGCAACTAATACGGTTTACGACTATGCAAAATCAAGACATCACGTGGAAAAACCAGGGATAAAACAAGCCGCAAAGGATCTGTATGAGGATAAACTTCCCGATGACCCTTTAAAAAAATGTTTGCATGGTCACTCCCAAAATCGCAATGAGACCCTCCCTCCATAACCTTACCTGGAAAGAGGCTCGAAAGACTGAATATACAGTTTGTCAGCAGCTCTAGTGGCAGTGGCTGATGCCTGTCTACAGAAGAATGAAGGGATGTGTGGTCGTATCCCAGTTTTCAGAAGGTTAGGCATTCCTGTGGGCAGGTATATGAGGTTGTTCATGGAGGGATACGACAGGAAATCCAAGAGAGCTGTTTTAGCACAGGCGAAATACAGCCTCAGGAAGAAAAGTGTACGTAGGAAGCCTGTACAAAGGCAAAAAAATGATAAGGCATACTGCTCAGGTGATGGACCATTTATGTAGGTAATTAGAAAACCTCGAGAAAGTAAGCCGAGTTGCTCACGTGCCAGTCTGCCACTGTATACTGTCTGAGCTGAACAGAACGACTGCCTTTTTCAAGGCAATTGTCGATATGTGCATTATGCAGCTTCTGCTGCAAATATATGCCAGCATTATTGGTCTCTTGGTTGTCGGTTGTCTTTGTTTGCACTCGCCAAAACTTCCGGTTCTGACAATGGAGGCTGCAATGATGGATGCTGGCAAAATGTTGTCAAAGCACAACTTTCATCCATATGGATGAATGCTGAGACTCTGAGCTCCTCCAGAAAGTTAAATAAACATCATCTGCAACTGGATTAACCACTGAATGCACCACGGACTTCCACTTACTCCATGTTCATTCTTGGTCATCGTAGTTGCTTGTTACCACTTTTTGCCTTATAAATTTACAGCTTCGTCAAAACTCGGCCGATCGATGTAAAATCGGAAATACATGCTCTCAAGTATGTGTTTAGATGTTGTATGGCAACAAATATATTAACAATCTTGTTATTCGTCACCTACATGCTTTGGAAGCTTCAATTGGCTTGTCTGAGTGCTGTCACACAAGTAGTACTTGGTACCTGGTACATTGTACAACTTGGTCGATACTGGTCGGATCTGTGTAAAACTTGGAATAAAGGTGGAGCTCACCTGTCTACACACTCCCACCCCTGTGCATCTAGGCATGAGGGGTGTGAATGCATTTAATTTGCCAGGCACAAAGTGTCCTTGGGCTGTGTTCGTGATGACAGTCAACAGTATGAGATGTCTAATTTTTTTTTTAAAGTGGTTGTAGGGGGAGTGTGCAGTGGAATGTCTTGCTTTTTTTGAGTGGTTTGCTGTATTTCTACAAAAACATTTTCTGGATCGGAAGACTGGAGCTGCCTTTTACCAGCAGTGCTATACATGACCTTGGACTTTAAAGGTCAACAGAAAGTCAAAACATTAGCTATATTATATCAAACGATAGCTAATGCTACCAGTGTTCTCTGTGCCAATTTTCATGCCAATCAGTTGACCGGTCTTCCTACAATATTTTTTAAACGTGCTTTTGGAGGGACAACTCCCCTTATTGGCGGCCATTTTGAGGGATAACTCCTACTACTGGCCGACTTACCCCCTGTGATAGCATTTCTGTGTGCCAAAGGTAGGCTGACGTATTGGTTTTAGAATAGCTAAATCGAGTAGTATTATGTTGTTGGTATTTGCTAGTCTCAAGATACTTGCACATCCAGTTAGCTGCAACTGCTCAAAAAAATTTCACTGGCACTGGCACAAAGCCTTGCTGTGATTGCAGGCAAGTTTTACAAATCATCTGTATGAAATCCGACCAATGAAGTCACAGCATCGTAAATGATTCCCGGCCGTAATCGAGACGCTTTTTATGCTGAGCAGAGGAAACTTCCTAGAAGTAAGTCTATAAATATAACTTCCGATATTTACAACTTTGCGCCATACTGATTATATAGTACATGCAAATTCTTACATTGTAGTTACGTTGAGCACCCCCCTAAAGAATGAAAAGTCGCTCCTAACTACATCGCCAGAGACGGCAGGCATGTTGGTTTGCACGAGCCTGCCGGATGTGGCTCGTTCCACTTCGACTGCAGACAGACCCGCAGCTTTGGATTAACTAAACTTTGTGGTGCCGTTTTTGGATGCAAGGGTCGTATTATTGACGGAGGAATGTTACTTAAGTCACTGCCGTCGAACTTTATTGCTGTTGGCAGTCAAATAAGACCCACTGCTGGGGCTTTCGATAGGATGTGTATTCGTAAATCATTTGTAATGCTTATGGTGGGTGCTGTTGTTTGAAAGGCGGGGCTAATAAAGAAACGCCAAAGAATAGTGACCCACGCACACAGAGGGCTCTAACTATCGCTTGTCGTGCGATGCAATTTGTTCTGGATCCTGGCAAACAGAATGCACGTGCTTCTTAAGCACATTGCAGCTAAGCCATGTGCTGCATAATAAATCGCTTTCGCTTGTGCACAACTATCTTCTGAATGGACACGGGATGCCGCAGGGTATTGCTGCAAATACAACTCAGGTCAGCATCTAGCACACACCCAGGAAATCACAGCTATCAATGTGCAGAATCGTGCAAGGATAACCTTATTTTACGATTATAAGTCGCAACCAAGTTAAAGTTGCAAGGAAAATCTAGGAACAGGATTACCTTATTTTACGATTATAAGTCGCAAACAAGTTAAAGTTGCAAGGTAAATCTAGGGACAATTTTTTGGAAAGATTTTTATTGGAAAATTTAATTACTTATTGAATATTCATTTTGCATTAACAAAATAAGTGTGTTTTAATCATTGAAAGAATGTCGCGGCCAGTATTGCTGCTAACATCTTCGTAGTCTTAATAATAGTTTTGTATTTGATATCAGATAACTCGACCACTTTCTAGGCACTTGACATTTGCTGTGAAGAAAGCACAATCACATGCATGCAAATATGATTAGTGGCAGCATGTGAGCACATAAGGGACCATACACAGGGCTGGCTAAATGCCGTGGTAAAGAGATATTTTAGTTTTTTTTATAATTTGCTTGAGTCAGGACGTGTCTCGACACACGTCATGACTGAGTTCCCGGCTTTCGGAGCATACCAACTAAAGGCATGGGCTCCTAAGGATTTGAGGTATAGCTTAGATTCTAAAAAGCTGGCGGTACTGTGCCTAGCCTGTTGGAGTAGTGGATCTCATAGCTAGGTTGGGGCCAAAGAACGAAGCGACCTAAGAGTGACCTACAAAGCCTTGGAGTAATTTCCTTGCTTGTTTGGGAGCCACTGCATGTCGGCTAGAAGCCGTGTGATTTGGTACCTGCGAGATTCACGACAGACCAGCCAAGTGGCCGAATTTTGCAACAGCTGTAGCACCTGATTGCACATGCCGGTAGCAAACAATGAGTTAGAGTAGTCAAGACGAGATGTCAGAAATGCATGGACCAACTTAGATGTGCCACTATTTAAACAAGCCAGAATTTTAGCAATGTTATTAGCTAAATGTAGGCCGACTCGATTGTGGAGCGAATGTCGGGGTTAAACGAAAAGTTAATTTTGAGACATGTCATTGCGAACGATGACCTAACCAATTCGCAAGCACCTTTGGCTTGCCCATTGAAGGGAAAGCCTAGGGATACTCTTAGCAATCCGTAAAAACAACTGGACCAAGCACGACACCTGCATTACTTCATCGTTTCCTTTGATGATATTTTTATTCACATCAATACTCAAGTCTTCTGCAGACAAAATATGAGTTGAACTTAGCAGTGCAGTGCCAGTGATGCCCAAGAGAGGAGCTAAAGAAGGACTCGAAGCTCACTAGTATCGAAAGCCGAAGAAAGACTGAGTGAACTTAGTGGATTTAATTAACCTTAGCCTACATTAATGGGTTATACACCCAAAACAGCACCTAACTACGTTATTCTTGATGTTTATCGAGAGTACTACCAGTAACCATTCGATCGTGCTTCCATGGTAAACATATCACTGCAATTAGGGGTGCCTAAAGTGCTTCCAATCGGCAATCGGTAGACCTACTCTTAAGAAGCCTGGATTGGAGACAGAGGTCCTAGCCAACTATCGCCCAGTCTCCCTTTTTCCGTTCTTATCAAAGATTCTTGAAAAATTGTTGCTAAGTAGCTGGTTGAACATATTGTAAATAATGGAGTGTCAGGAACATTTCAATAAGTGTTCAAGAGGCAGCACTCTACTAAACCTGCAGTCCTCCGTGTTAGCAGTGACATTGTATGCAACGACGACGGGAACGTCACTGCCCTAGATCTGCGAGATACGTCTGCTGCCTTCCATTGATCACGAAGTTCTGCTTGAACGATTGAGAACAACGATCAGTCTGGTAGAAGAAGCACTGGCGTGGTTTAAATCATACTTGTCTCATCGTGTTCAATCCATGTCGTGTGGGTGTCAGGTCTCAGACACGAGAAGGCTCACCTGTGGAGTCCCTCAAGGGTCTGTACTCGGTCTCTTACTTTTCTCCATTTATACACAACCTCTGGGAATTGTGATTAAGGCCCTTGGAATAGCATATCACTTTTGTGCGGACGGTACTCAGCTGTATTTGTCATTTGAATCGTCGGAATCTGCTGCAGCAACTGAGAAACTGAATGCTTGCCTTGCCGATATTCGATCCTGGATTTCGGAAGACTTCCTGAAATTAAATGACGATAAAACCAAACTGCTGCTCATGAGACACTCTAAGAGTGTGGCTGGATTAAAATGCTTTGCTGTTCTAATAGGTGATGCTATTGTGCGACCTTCACCTCGTGCTCGTAATCTAGGTGTCGTGTTTGACAGCTGCCTCAATTTCAAAAGCTTCATTCAGAAGACTGCTTCTACTGCTAGCCATCACATCCGATCCCTATCCAAGATTATGAGCTGTCTCCCACGGTGGCTTGTAAAAAAATTAACTAGCTCTTTAGTTCTGTCTCGGCTGGATCATTTTTGTTCCCTTTTGGCTGGGCTGCTAAAAAAAAGCTATAATGCCACTACAGCGGACTATGAATATGGCCGCAACGCTGGTATTTAAGTCCGAGCAGTTTGAGGACGTGTCTCCCTTGCTGAAAGAGCTGGGATGGTGACCAGTTGGGCAAAGGATACAGAGCAAAGTTCTTACGCTGACCTACAAGGCCCACCACGGCTTGGCTCTTTTGTACCTAGCTGAACTGATGCATCAGTTTCAGCCTGTTCGTGCCCTGAGGTCCAGTGTGGACAATAAATTAGCTGTCACATTCCTCCGCTTAAAGACAGTTGGCGACAGAAGCTTTAGCTCTGCAGGTCTTAGACTGTGGAACTCGCTTCCACAATTCTTGTGCAACGACAACTACTCTCCTACTGCCGATTGTGGCACATCTTTTTCAGTGGTCCTATGCTGCTACTTCTACACTACTTACTACCTGAACTGCTCTCCTGACTCTGCTATGCTTTCTACTTCCTCTTTGTTGTGTGAAACGAAGTCTGTTGGCCACCGAATGCGTACCAAAAGCCGCTTAGGCTGTGAGTGAGCTATACAAAACTCTCCTGCGTAACACCCACCTAGTCTTTATGTAACACGAACATTCTCTGTATGACTTTGTGAAATTACAGATGGAGATACATTCTTGCGATAACTTTATTAGGTGCCTATGCGTTCTGACACGGTTGCATTCTGCCACTATCATCACTTGCATGCTGATCCTGTCTGTTCATGTCGTCCATAACCTTGTTTTTCTTGCTTCTTATTGTCATGCTACCAGTAGCCATCTATGTGGTCAACCTTACTTTGCAGCAAATTTATAGTGCCTATTGAAGATATTGAGTCCTCTGTGGGCGCCATATCAGATGCCTTATTATTATTAAGTGCTGCACAAACTGCCGATTATTTCTATGCCTATTACCATAATAATCAATACTTAAATATGACTTCCTCATCAATCTACCCGTCTCTGTACATGCGGCCTTTACAAACCTATAGTGCGGCTTAACTTCCCACGGTTACAATTTCGATCCACGTTTTATAATAAATTGACATTTAGAGCGACTTCCGAGGTGTATTTTATGCCTCTCATCGGATCTCCACACACTGTCTGAAAATATTGCCTCATTCAAGAGGTCATGGCAAAGTGTATTTGAAATCGTACTAATTTCTGACGAGAGCCAATCAAGCCTGCCGAGGGCCGCATGCTTGACCCCGGGGCAAGATAAGTCTAGCTAAGTGAGAGAGACGCCTCGGAAAAGTGGTTTTGACGGAACGGTACCCTGACTTGACTTCCGGGTTTATTCAGAGGTGTTATGTGCGCCTGTGGCTTCTCGTGTGGCTGGTGGTTGATCCTTGGCCGTCAGCATATCGCCCACCACAGATACCCTCCTGCGGCGGGTGGTTGAACAAAACAGCCTTCGACGTCAGTCAGCATATGGCCCACCACAGAGGCACTCACGTATCTGTGGCGAGTCAGTCAGCCCCAGCTCGTATATGTAGCCGCTGTGGGAATAAAGATGAGAGTTTCGTTCATCGCTCACGTTCGCCCGCTCGTGTCTCCGTGAGACTCTACCAGCTCTGCTGCAGCCGGAGACCCAGTAACGTAACAGAGGTGTTTATAGGCTCACCGCTTCACGGATACTATGAATTTAAAAATTATAATTATTTTTAGTGCACGGACCAACGGGGTCAACACATTGCAAGCTGCCTACAGGATTTAGCAAAGTGTGACTGCCTCCATTGTCTCGCTGGCGCCTCTTGGGCTCCAGTTGACTAATAAGCTAGCGAGCTTGCCTGTCGCCGTTATTCACGCGTCCAAGTGAAAGTTGCTCCAGCTGGAATGCTCGCAAATAAATCCACTGATCATGTGACCCTAGCACAAAATTACCTTAACGGGTGCCACAGAAATCGCAATTATATCACCCTTTTTAATAAGTGTTACTAATGCTGCAACGCATATTAAAATAAAGTCGAAGTTCGGTACACAAAGTCATACTGACATCAGCAGATCGGGACAGCAGTTAAAAATGGCTGCTGCCTAACGAAGAGTGTATGTCTTAGTCCTTAACTCTGGTCGGAGCGAGCACCTTAACCACTGGTCCAAACCCGGCGCACCCTTAAGCTAGGTCGGGTGAAAGCACGTCACTGGTTAGGCGACGCCAGCCGTTTCTCCAACCGTGCAAGCAACTGGCTGGCTGTGACCTTACGCTGTGTTGTTGTTGGGGTCAACGCATTTGTTGCTGGTGGTTTGTTAGGTTACGGGTTCCCCAAGTTATCACTATTAAACACAATTCATACTTGCTAGGCTTAAATCGACCTAAGTTTGGCATTACCGAGGTCAATTTTTGGGCGGATATTTTTTTACATTTTTGGATTTATATATCCACCAAATTGCCTGTCATTGTTTGACGTCAAGCTTACGCTGAAACGACGGACGCCTGTAAGGCTATCCATAGCAACCTACGGCAATCTATTTAATTCGCTTTAACTCCACCGTAAATCAGCTTTGAAATACTTCAAAACTTTGGTATGTCAAACTAAGCTGTGCGATAAATGTAGCTAGAAGCTTTTACGCGATTTCTCTCCCGAGTTCGCATGAAGTCCACTAAAATAAAATAGTAGCGGCCCAGTAAATACCGCAATCGACACCTTTTCACTGCTGGCTCTCGGGCAACGATAGAATACCTCTTCGGAAAACGCATTTTTTATTGCATATAATACAACAACTTGCGAAAATTGTACTCATACAATTTTATTTACGTTTTCGCTGCCGCTCTCGTGCAAAGGGCTGCACTCGACTGCAATAGCTCGGGAAAGATATCATAATCTACTCCAAACAACTGTATCCACCGCAAAACGACTAGATATATATATATTGCACAGAGCTATACCTTCCATTCCTTAGGCAACGACAACTACTCTCCCATTGCCGACCGTGTGCAAACAATTTTCCGCGGTACCCAGGTGCTACTTTTATGCTCTCCCTAGCTTAACTGTTCTGATGACTCTGCTATGCTTTCCACTTTCTCTTTGTTGCGTAAGACGAAGTCTGTTGGCTACCGAATGTGTACCGAAAGCCACTTAGGCTCTGAGTGAGCTATGCAAAACTCTCCTGCGTAACCCCCACATGGTCTTTATGACTTTGTGGATATACAGACGGAGATTTATTATTGCATGTTAAACTTGACTGCGTTGTATTAGGATGCATTTTTAAATAAAAAAAATATGCATCGACACACTCTGGCAATGGCAGCCAACGCCTGAAATAACCTGAGCAAATAGGGCGATCCAGGCTATTCCACTGCAAATATTCTCAAATCACGACTTTGAAGCTGTAATTTACATTGCACATAAGAATAGAGTCAGTTTAAAGTGCAACCACAAAAATTGCACTTTATTTTGGATACGGGTTCTCATGCAATGCACTGCATTCAACTGCAATGACCTGGTTCCATATTTTAAATTTACCTCAATTTATAAGTGAGCGCACAGTGTGACGTGATAACTGTGAGGAGTAATGATTATTTGACATGTGAATTACATCTTCTAGCAGCCGTTTTCTAGTCAATTTGAAATGGATTGATGTAGAAAAATGACCATTGCCGTCGATTGCTACGATTCTCCCAATTTTGTATGTTCACACGTGTTTAAACGGACGCGGTTGCACTTTTAATGCAATTTGCTGCTATACGCAAGCGAAGTTAGAGCTGCTCTTAGCAACCGTCGGTCCATTTATAACGGACCGTTACAGATTGTCGTAATTTTCCGGGCCAATGCCTGCAATTGCATCGCATTGCCGTCAATTAACATCTCATTATGAGTGAAATTCTCCTGCGTAACACTCACACGGTCTTTGAGGAGTTACAGACGGAGATACATTACATTACATTACTTAAGCGCGTACTATATGTTACGTACGCTGCATGGTATAAATAGTTTCGCGAAGCCAATCTTGTCAACTTTCGATCACTCTCTAGTGATTTACAATGGATCCAAACAGATTGGCGTATGGCTTGGACCAATACGTGGATTGTAATGCACTGCCAGAGATTGAACGCACAGCGAATCAAAAGTATATCAGCGTCGCTCTGTGAGACGTTACGCGGAATTGCCATTGAAGCTCGGTGCAGGTGATTTCTCGTTGATTTTCCACGGTTTACTTTACTAGCCTCATTTACTTCACTGAATTGCGGTGTATTGCATGAATTTTCTGGAAAATAGCTTGAAAACGCTATCGTTTCACTCTAAACATAATAAGTTGTTATTTGTCATAATAATAATAGCTTGGCGAAGTCATTTGGCGGTTTATTTGCCACGGATAGTAAGGCGGTGCTGCTTCATATCGAACCATAGCCGTAGATTGCCATGCATTGCCCTCGATTGAGGAACGCAGTTGGTCAAAGGTTATGTGATATCAATGTAGACATAGAGCAGGGAGGACTTAGAGCCCTGACTAAGCTACCGCTTTTCATGGGAACAGCTCCGTTCAAGCGATGCACCAGCCAACGGCTCCACTCAGCAGCCGAAACGACTTCTGGAGGCTGCAATCTGGTTTGACGCTGTCACAGGCAATACACTTCTATGAGCAACCAAATGCCCGAGGACCGACGCGTTTTCTAGGAGGGAGATAGCTCAATTCCAATCGATTATAAGCAGTTAGGGAGATAGCGGTATTCTTGTCATGAGCTGTTAGTTTTTTAGCGACGAAGGCCTTCGCTGAAGCGAAGTTGCGGTCTTGGAGCGGCGGTATATCGGTCGGTTAGCAAAGCTCCTGCGAATGAGCTGCTGCGCGCGAGCTGCTGAGCGTCAGCTTCTGTGCGAGTCAGCGGGAAATCACCAAGATCTAGCAGCATTAGAAGACAGGCTTTTGTGTAGCTTTTATTAGTACGGCGGTGTTGCTAGCGTGGCGGCAAAATATTCAATAGCGAGTTTTATCGACGGCGTAATGCTAACTTAAAGACTTGGCCCGTTGCACGCGTTTTTACTCTACGCAAACTCGTAACTTTTGTTGCGTCATTACATTAGCGTCTGGGGTCGACAACCTGCTGTACACACTAGCCAAGGCGAGAGTGCACATAAATGTGATGGTTTGTGCTTTCGTGGTCATACGCCTCGGCTTAACGCGTATAATCAACAAGAGTCTTTACTTTCAAGTCAGTGTCTGAGCACCCAGATCGTGCTCATAAGGGTTTGTATTTTTTTCAATTAAATATACTAGCAACATATATGCAATATAAATATAAACAATGAGATATGAAATCAGTTGAGTGGCTAATCGCTAGCAGCCGTTGGCCGGCCCAAGCAATCTTGTTTTCAACGATGGCGCCGACCTTACCCGAGACTGCCGAAGCACCTGACCACGTTTTTTCGCGCTCTTCATAAATTTAGTTTATCATTACCCGCTGCTTTCTATTGGATGAACGCCCAAAGCCGAAGTACAGTCACGCGGCGTATCAGTCAGCACGATATAACACAAGCTATCGCTTTAAGGTTGCTTAAAAGTTTTTTTGTGGCGACGAAACCGTTCGTAAATTTTCGAACACACCTCGCACATTTCGGCGGTTAAACTAATATGGAAAAATCGTGCTCCAGGGTCGCTATTACCGCATCGCCGCTCTCGTTTGCGTCGCACTAAATGCTGTCTCTAGCTCTCAATTAAGCGGAGCATTGCGTACAAGCAGCCAGCCGCAAGTGACATTTTCCAATGACCGTAATGCAGCAACGTAGGAATCTTCGCCGCGTTGTGCAAAAGTTCTAGACCTTAATATGGTCAACGTCTATAAATACTTGTGCGCGTGCACCTACAGTCTATGATTGTTCAGTCAGGGTCGCGTTTTGCCGTACTGGTCAAACGGTAAGCGGTTCAACGTCTGACGTCGGGTCAGCCGCACATGAGTAGCAGCCACCGAGGTTTACCGCGTAGCTGCTTGCCATTTCTCAAAATGCGGTTTCCTCCAAATGCTTGTGTGTACTCAAAATGCAGATATCGTGACGACGCTGACGGGCAAGACTATAAAGATCGAGGTCGAGGCCTCGGACAGCTTTGAGGACCCCAAAGCAAAATAACAAGACAGAGAAGGGAAATCGTCCTCGGAGCCGCCCTTCCTTCGTCTATTTCGTATGATCCCGAGGCCTGGAATACACTCCCGACTTCCGTCATTTTATCCCAAGGCTGGACCAAATTAAAACAAATATTGAAAACGCACCTATTTATCGCAGCAATTAGCTGGTTCCTGCAATTCGTCCATTATGTACTTATGCGTTGTCAAACTGTTGCATTCTGCCACTAACATCACTTGCATGCTAACCCAGTG
Source organism: Cristatella mucedo (assembly GCA_009760855.2). NCBI lineage: Eukaryota > Metazoa > Bryozoa > Phylactolaemata > Cristatellidae > Cristatella > Cristatella mucedo. Next base: position 1,579,088 of record WPIO01000086.1, read on the forward strand.
CCTGTCACCCCTAACCATGCTATTCTTGTTGTTTATCGAGCATACCCATTCACCATTTGATCGTGTTTCCTTTGCAGCCAATGTAAAGCGTCGAGAAAGAGGTTGAGTTTTCTAAGGGCGCTTTTATCAAGTGTGTTATTTTTGTTATTATTATGCCACGAGGTAGCTAACTTCGTACGCAGGTGGGCTAGCAACGTCCTTTTATGGCCGGATAGCTAACTCTGCGTAGGCGGAGTACCTTCTTTAATTGGCATATCCTTACGTAACTGGGCTATAGCTCATGACTACAGGTCTTACTCTATTTGCAATTTTTTTAGATTTGACGAGTTGAGCTTCCTGCGTTAAATTTAAAATAAAGAAAGAAAATTCGTTTGTATAGCGCCACAAGGGAACTTAATCTCTATTCAGCCGCTTCACATATGCCTCGGCGCTCGAGCCCACGACCTCAGCCAGACCTTGGTCAGGGTGAGCACCTTAACTCTGGACCAACCTACGTTTCATATCTTAAGCTTTCCCCCTGAGCAGCAGCAGCTCATTTTCGCTGGGTAGCAGTTAAAAGATGGCCGCAAGCTGTCGACTACAACGTTCACAATGAGTCGACAATTCACCTCGTTCTCAGGTTTAGAGAAGGTCTGCAGGTATTCGTGAATACACTCAATGACAAGATGATAATGCTCGAGTTCGAGCTGTTGAACTCGATTAAAAACGTCAAGGCCAAGATCAAAGACAGAGAAGGCATTCCTCAAGGTCGCCAGCCACTATTTTGTGCTGGCTATTAGCTGGGAAACGGGAGAACGCTATGAGGTTACGATATTCAAAATGAGACGTCACCATTCACCTTGTCCTGCCTCTGATAGGAGGCAACTAGGTTCACATAAAAGATCTTAAGATACGAATTTGTTCTATATTTTATGAACACACTGTACTGCAGTAGATTTAGTTCTCTCATGCTGTCTACCTATTTTCTGAATAGATCCTTTTGGCTGCAATTTACCGGTTTTTAGGTGTCGTTTTCGACAGCCGGCTAAATTTGAAAAGCTTCATTCAGAAGAGTGCTTCTACAGCTAGCCATCACGTTTAGTCCCTATCTAAGATAAGGAGCTTTCTTCCACAGTGGCTTGCAAAAGATTTAGCTAGCTCCCTAATTGGGTCTTGGCTTGGTTATTTTAATTCTCTTTTTGCTGGGGTACCAAAGAAGCAACTAGGCAACTGCATGCGGCAACGAACATATTGGCAAGGCTAGCTTTCAAGCGCCTGACGTTTGACCACGCGTCTCCATTCCTACAATAGCTAGAATGTCGAGCCGCGATGGCTCACTAGGTAACGTGGTTGGTTTTCACGACCTCGGCCGCGAGGTCATTGGTTCGAATTCTGTGGGGGCGATCTTTTATTGCCGCTGCAAGCGGTGATAATAGCCGTCAATGATCACCCTTCGCTATTCAAAAGAGGCTGCTAAATCAGGTAGGATTGCTGCCAGTTGATCAACGGATACAGAGTCGGGTTTGTACGCGGACCCGCAAGACCAACCACGGGTTGGCTCCTCCATACCTAGCTAAACTGCTACCCCAATTTCAGCCTCCTCTTGCCCTCAGGTCCTGTGTGGACAATAAATTAACTGTTCTATTCCTGCGCTTGTAGACTGTTCGCGACAGAAACTATAGCTCTACAGGTCCTAGACTGTAGAACTCGCTCGCACGATTCTTACGAAATGACAACTACTCTCCTGATACCGACTGTGGTTCATCATTTCCAGCGCTCCTGAGCGGTTACTTAGATGCTACTCCCTACCATAACTGCTCTCCTGAATCTTCCATGCCTCCCACTTTCCCTTTGTAGCGTGAGATAATGTTCTTTGACTACCGAATGCACACCAAAGCACGCTAATACTGTGAGAGGGCTATGCCAAATTCTCATTCGTAACACCTTTAAGTCTGTACCTAGGCTGGATTCGGTTGGCTGGGACCGGACGGCTATAGTGAGGGTTAGGGTCACCAGCTAGGCCGGGGTAGGACCTACGGCACGGCCGAATGTATGTGGTGACATGAGATCACCGGGGCTCTTGGGTACGGAAAGTTGGCAAAGTAAGTCGTGGTTTTGGAGACTCTCGGTCTCGCTGAGTTATGCACCTGGATTCGTGCAGGCGTACTCCGGCGATGCTGCCACGCACGCAAGGCAACGAGTACCCAAGGCGCGAACGGATCTGGATAGCTCGCTCGTTATTGACTTGTTTTTATTCCGCGTTCCCCGTGTAGCTTGTTCGTGACCCCCGTGTGTTAGCGTCTTTCGGCGGAAGCTTACGACTGTGGTAGTTATCGACTCGGACTAGCCAGCAGTTACTCAGCCTGCCGGGTTTTGGACGGCGTACGCTCGTACTGTTGGATTTGGAGTCGGTACAACGACAGGACTGCAGAAGCCGACTGACCCTAACTAAGGTCACCACCACCGCACTCTCTCCCTTGTGCCGGGCGCCGTAAACATTCTCCTAATATTCTCCGCGGCGGCCTTTGCCTGTTCTTCGGAGAAGAACTCGTGCTCCGCGTGTCGGAGTTCCTTGTCTTCGAACACATGGCGCACTCGTTCACGCATCACATTCTCCGGACGACAGCGAACAATCTCATCCTGGTTGGTGCCCGTGTAGCCCTTTATCACGCTGGCACTATCGCTACCAGCAGTTGCCACTTGTCTATTGAACCACCATAGGGGTGAATCCCGGGCGTCATTCGGCGAATTGGGCCACACCCGCATATGACTTGACAGGTGAGCTTCCCTGCCCGGTCAAGGGGGCCGCGCCTGGGCTAGGGTGTACGCAGGCGGGTGGAGTGGGGGTCACGCGGAGGTCAAGAGGCCATGCCTTCTGGCCTTAGCACCGACGCCTTGTGTTGTGTTACTGTGTCTCCGGCTGTAGCAGCACTAGTGGAGTCGAGGATACACCAATATACGAGCGGGCGAACATGAGCGGTGAACGAGACTCCCTTTATTACCCAGCGGGTACATATATATAAGCTAGGGGCTGACTCAGTACAGATAAAGGAGGGCATCCGTGGTGAGCCCCAATGGTGGGCCACACGCCCATATCAAAGGCCGCACCAAGCCAACCGCCCAACGTCAGTCCACATCAAAGGCCGAACGGAACCAACAGCCCAACCACCCACCAAGAGTGGGGCACACACCAGTGGCAGAGAAGCAATAGGCACACACAACACTTGGCACTGAGGGCTGAGGGCTCGGAGAGGGGATACACTGCTGCCCAGCCCGGTGGAAAGCCACCCTAAGCTGCTGGGGGCCTATTACCTCGATACCACTAACGTTCTTGGCGGGCAATGGAACCTTTAGGGGGCGGGCCTGGTGCCCGCCGGACAAGAAAACGCTAAGACTAGGCTCCAAAAGTCACAGGCAGGGGTCCGATATCCAACAACTCCACACTAACATAAAGAGAAAGCAATTAGACGAGCAGAAACACCAAAGTAGAACATAAACCAGCTGGAGGAATGACAATAAGACCAAGACCACGAAAGGGTGGGAACCCGTCCACAGCATAAATTATTCCAAGCACGATATACCTAACTTTGAAGATAAAGAGTATCAACACAGAAAGCTAGTATCTGACGAAAGCGGCGGTACAGTCTAATACACCAAGATCAACCATGGACCGCCTCCCCCCCCCCCGATTCGGCTCAGAGACCAAAAAATCATGGGGGCAAAACCGCCACTGCAAGAAAGAGGCGCGTTGAGGGCACTATCCCGAGCCCGTGAACTCTCCCTGGGTGGCCCGGCAGTGTTCCGCCTGCCCATCTTTCTATCCGGTGCACTAATTTCTCAGGGCCAGATAGTTTTAACTGCTTCTGGCCCTGTGCCAGCCATGCTTCCGACATGACCCGCACCTCCTCGCAGAAGGCGGGCTAGTCCGAGAAGTCCACTCTCGCCGAGATACGGTCAAGCTTCGTAGGGACGAATGCGGCCGTGTCATCGCGCTCTATCACGGGTGAGGGTCCAAGGCCTCCTCCACGTCCGATTTAGCCGTGGCAGGCATCATAAGGCGGAAGGGTCACCTGGCCCAGCCTTCTAGCCCCCAGGACGTGAGAAGATGGGCAGAAGTGGCGCAGCATTGCGAGAAGCCACCGTGCTCTACTCACCCTTAGTATCACCGGCCTTCGCGACACGCCCCTTTGTGGTAGACCGCTCAACCCTGCCTGCACGGATCGCGCTGGGTGCAGGCCTCCGCAGGTAGAGCACTTTGGCGGTGACTTTGGGGGCGGCCTTAGAGGCTCTGAGTGTATCTTCCTCCCGGGGCTCCTCCACCTCGTCTTTGTTCTCTAGAATGGTCACCTCAACCGCAGTGCTCACGGGGCTGGTCGAGGCCTCCAGCTCGGGATTCAAGTCCAGGTCTGGCACCGACTTCTGCGAGCCCAGGGGAGGGTAGTCGCCGCACAAAACCACCCCAAAGACCACTGGCGCCTCGACGCGACTGGTCATGTGAGGGTGCCTCTGAGAGGCGCCCAGCTCTCTTTTAGATCTTGCCACGATAGCAAATAGCTCCGCCACCCCTACCTCCGACTCCCACTCTGCTAGCAGGGGAGGCCTTCTATTCGTCCTAGCCTTGGGGCACTCCCTACGGAGTTGCCCTTCGCATCCGCATCCGCCACACCTGGGCTTCCTTTGAAATGCGCTTGTCATATGCCTGACCATCTGGCACCAAAACCGCAGAGGTTTAGGCAGTGCCCCTTACCCCCACAATAATGACACGCCCTGTTGCGGCACGCAGCCACCTTGTGACCACTGGCATTGCACAGTGGGCAGGGAGAGGCATCCCAGGGTACCTCACCACCACCGGGGCTGAGCACAGGGAGAAGACAAATGATGCCGGCAGAGGTTCAGACCACCTATCCCATTCAGAATGGTCGTGCCCGGGACAACCCACTTCATTTGTGACTTAATGCGGCCGTAGTTACCCAAGGCCTCCGCCACCGTCTGGGGGGTCAGAATTTAGCCTTGTTGATTAAGCAGTGGCCTCCAGTGGACGCACAAGGCGATTGTCAGCTTGCTGTACCTTAATTTCTTGTAGGTTCTTGAGCAGCCGAACTCAATGTAGTTTGTTGCTTTGAGTCCAGTAATAGCTGGCAGCCCTAAATAGCAAACCCAGTGCTATTTCCAATGATAATTATTCCAGCATGCTAGCCATTAATTATATTAATTGTCCGACTTAGTGCAGCCTTAAAACACTGTCTTCAACGTGAGAAACTAGAGTCGATATCCATGAAAGCCGAGAGTAACAACCCTTGTTATTTTACTGTGTCTCCGGCTGCAGCAGCACTGGCGGAGTCTCACGGAGACACGAAGACACGAGGGCGCGAACTCGAGCGGCGAACGAGACTCGCTCTTTATTCCCCAGCGGGTAATGTAATGTAATGTATCTCCGTCAGTAACTCCACAAAGTCATAAAGACCATGTGGGTGTTACGCAGGAGAGTTTTGTATAGCGCACTCACAGCCAAAGCGGCTTTCGGTACGCATTCGGTAGCCACCAGACTCGTCTCGCGCAACAAAGAGAAAGTGGGAAGCATAGCAGAGTTAGGAGAGCAGTTGAGGTAGTGAGTAGCATAGAAGTAGCAGTTCAGGACCGCTGAAAAAGATGTGCCATAGTCGGCAGTTGGAGAGTAGATGTCGTTGCGTAAGAATTGTGGAAGCGAGTTCCACAGTCTCGGACCTGCGGAGCTAAAGCTTTTGTCCCCAACTGTCATTTAAGCGGAGGAATGGGACAGCTAATTTATTTTCCACACAGGACCTGAGGACGCGAACAGGCTGAAACTGATACAGCAGTTCAGCTAGATACAAATAAGCCAAGCCGCGGCGGGCCTTGTGGGTCAGCGTAAGAACTTTGCTCTGTATCCTTTACTCAACCGGCAACCATCCTAGCTCTTTCAGCAAAGGTGAAACGTGCTCAAACTGCTGGGACTTGAAGACCGGCCTTGCAGCCATATTCATAGCCCGCTGTAGTGGCATAATAGCTTTCCTTGGTAGCCCAGCCAAAAGGGAATTACAATAATCGAGCCGAGACAGAACTACAGAGCTAGTTAAGTTTTTCACAAGCCACTGTGGGAGACAGCTTCTAATCTTGGATAGGGATCGAATGTGATAGCTAGCTGTAGAGGTAGTCTTCTGAATGAATTACATATATAAGCTAGGGCCTGACTCTACACAGATAAGGGAGTGCATCCGTGGCAAGCCACGGCGGTGGGCCACAAGCCCACATCAAAGGATGCACCGAGCCAACCGCCCAACTACCCGCCGAGAGCGGGACACCGCACGCCAGTCACCGAGAAGCAACAGGGACACACAGCATCCCTTCTCCCATAGAACTTGAAGAAACCACATTGTCAGCCAGCCTGACAGGGGGCCTGCGCTCGCGGCCCAAAACTCGTACAGGCTACGTAACCGCCACTCGCAGGAGGCTCACGTCAGCTCTGCCCCTCGCGAGCAGCCGGAAGAAGATGCTGCCCACCTTAAGGCAAGGGTTGGGCACTGCTCCCACTGTCAGATGGTTCCCGTAGGTCACATCTATGCGAGCACCGATGGCTGGTCGCATGCGCTCGTCGCCAGCCGATCATGCAATTTGAACACCACTGCGGCTCATGATGGCCTCACCGTTTTCGGAGTTCCACTCCTCCATCTCGGGGTCGTGCTGCTCTTTGCTCAGCACCGAGACACTCTCACTGGTGTTCTTTGCCGCCGCAATGCTCAAGCTGTTGTTTTTCGCCGCAGCGAAGCTCTCGCTGCTTCGCTCGAGGTCAATCTGCACCTCGTCACAGGCTACTTACGCCTTGCTGTTTACTGCTATCTCGAGGCGCCCCTCAGCGCTCTGCGCAGAAACTCTCGTGCGGGTGCTCTTCAACAACGAGACGCTCTCGGCGCTGCTCTCCGCCGATACGTGGCTCCAGCTACTGCGCTTGGCGGCCAAAACGTTGGTCTTACGGATGCATGTCGCTGCTGCCGCGACGTTCTTGCTGTTGTGCCTCGAAGCCAAGTCGTCACTTGCATGGGTCGCAGGCTACTGCCGCCTCGCCGCTGACCGAAATCTCGTGGTGCTCCTCTGGGCTCTGGGTCGACATGCTTGTGCAGAGGCTCTCCACAACGAAGCAGCTGACGTCACTGAGCTCTGCAGCCAAGACGTCGCTCTCTCTGGGCACTTTATATTGCCGAGATGCTCTCCGACGCTACGAAGCTCTCACTGCTACGCTTCGCCGCCGAGACGTCTTTCGCTTGGGCCGTCTGCGTCTTTTTGCAAGAAATTATCTCATCGCCGCTGCCCATTACCACCTCTCCGCTGGAAGCCGTCGCGCTGCACCTCCATATTCTCTGGCTGCGGCCGCGGCGAACTTGAGTTGTTTTGGGGCTCTTCGGCTGTTGTGGCTCCAATGTTGTGAAGCGGTCCCATACTCGTTACCTCCACCGTTATTGCCCTCGGATAGCTGTGGCAGCCGAATAAGTTCCGCTCGCCTGTCTGAATCTGGCGGGCAGTTGACAGTGGGGTTGACCGGTGATGCAGCTGGCTCGTCGCCTGGCTTTGTTCCGATCTCGGCTCCGGCGAGCGGCTTCTGCTCCAGCCAAAACCTCTCAGCCTCAAGGTCGGCGTCATCATCCGTCAACCACGAGAAGATAAGGATTAACTCGTTTCGCAGCTGTGGTAATCTTGCTTTACGTTGGCCGGCTGATCACCCCAACTGTGTATGGCGTTATCAACCTGACTCACCGGCACAGCCTGTTTCAGCGGCATCTAAATCTTGAGCTTTGCTACGGCATTCTCTAGCGTTAGAAGCCAAGGCATAAAGTCCGGTCCGCCGTTGTACATTTCGTACCTCAGTATAAACGTCTCATCTACACCGTAGAGGGTCTGGTACTCTTTTCGGCTCGAGTAAACCATTCTCTGCTACCAATAGTTATGTTGCTGCGTCTCTGGCTGCAGCAGCACTAGTGGGAGTCTCACGGAGACACGAAGACACGAGCAGGCGAAAGTGAGCGGTGAACGAGACTCGCTCTTTATTCCTCCAGCGGGTACATATATAAGCTAGGGGCTGACTCACCACAGATAAGGGAGTGCATTTGTGGTGAGCCACGGTGGTGGGCCACAAACCCACATCAAAGGCCGCACCGAGCTAACCGTCCAATCACCCGCCCACATCAAAGGCTGCACCGAGCCAACCGCCCAACCACCCACCGAGAGCGTGGCACCGCACACCAGTGGCTGAGAAGCAACAGGGACACAAAATACCCTTACAAAGTTCGAGTTTGCTGACCTTGTCATTATAGAGTATGAGAAGACAAACGAAAAGATACGAATGTGAGAACTGCTTGTAATAAATGGCTTAGCTCTAAGTGGTGTAAACCACAAACAGACTTGATTCCATATTGTACTCTCAAGAGGTCTACTTGCTTGAATGATTGAAGCCTTGGCTAAGAAACAGTCAGGATTGAGGAGCTGAATGAGGTTCATTGAAGGTACGTACGAGCATAATTGTGCGCAATTATAAGCAGACGACCTGCGAAGATTTCCCGTTGTTTTATATATGGCCGATGCTGCTGCAACTACCTCAAACTGCAACAGCATTTTGGCCTGGTAAAGGTTGGCTAACGTTCTGGTTTTAGAACAGCTAAATGGAGTATCATAATTTTGGTTGTATTTGCTCGTCTGAAGGTACTTGCTCATCCCGTTGGCTGCTACTGCTCTAACATTTATCTGGTGCTGGCACAAAGCCTTGCTGCTCTTGCAGGCAAGTTGTACAAATAATCACCAAAAAATCCGATTATGAAAAACTCAGCAATTGTAAATAAATCCCGGCCGTATTCGAGACGCCTTTCCTGCGGCACAGAGGAAAGTATCTCGAAGTAAGTCTATAAATACAACTTCAGACAGTAAAGCGTTTTGCCAAGCTGATAATTGAGTTCATGCAAATTCGTACCTTTGTAGTTACGTAAACCACTGATGAATGGAAAGTCGCTACCATCGTCATCACCAGAGACGGCAGGCATGTCGGATTGCAGGAGCCTGCCGGGAGTTGCTTGATCCACCGACTGCCGACCTTCAGCGTTAGTTTGATTGGACTCTGTGATGCACAATATCCCTTTGTCTACGTGGAATTTGGCTGCGAGGGTCGCATCATTGACGGAGGAATATTCCTTAAGTCACTGCCGTCGAACTTCATTGCTGATGACGGTCGAATGATGCCCACTGCTGGGGCTCTGCGTGGAATGTGTGCTCGTATATAATTTGTAACGGTTATGGTTGCTCATGGTGCTGTTCTTAGAGAGGACCGCATAATGAAGCCACGCAAAAGAATAGTGGCCTTTGTACAAAGAGGTATATAGCTGTAGCTTCAGTCATGCAAAGCAAGTTGTTCTGGATCCTGGCAAGCAGAATGCAAAGCTAAATGCCTGTGCTCCTTACTCATATTGCTGCTAAGCCATGTGGTGCAGAATAAATCGCGTTAGCTTGTGTCTACAACTATTTTCTGAATGGAATTGGAATGCCTACGGCTGCTGCTGCAAAAAAAACTATCAGATCGACATCTAGCACACCACCCGGAAATCACAGCTATCGATGTGCTGAAAGGAAAGTGTGACTGCATCTATTGCTTCGCCGGCGCTTCTTGGGCTCCAGTCAACCAATAAGCTAGCGAGCTTTCATTGTCTCTGCCATTAATGCGCCCAAGTAAAAGTTGTTCCAGTTGGAACGCAAATATATCCACCGATCATGTGACACTAGCACGAAATTACTTTGACGGGTGCCCGAGAAATCGCATTTATCAGCATCTATCGGGCCCCCTTTACTTAACGTTGACAATGCTGCAGCAGCTCTTAAAATAAAGTTGAAGTACGATGCCCAAAGTCATTCTGACTTTAGAAAACCTGGGCAGCAGTAAAAAATGGCTGCAGCCCAACAAAGAGTATGTCTTTGACCTTAACGAGAGCTATATTCCATGACTAAAGATGGGTTGCACGTGCATGGCGCCTACTGCATCGTATGGCTAACTTAAAATTACTAGCCGTCTGGCTTTAACCTAGTGAACGAGGCCCTGGCCTTTAGCTACCCAGGTCAAGACGCTTGCATTACATGACCAAGGTCGTAGGTTGAAGCCCTGTAGCTGAAGCAAAGCGCCTGAGTAGATAGTAGGGTGCTTTAAAAAATTCAATAAGCACAAGAAGGTACAACATAGGACATAGGATTACTCCGCCTGTAATAATAACATGTTCCACGTACCAGATTTGTCTGCGCGTTTTAAGCAGTTGGAACTCCACGTAAATAGATATCGGACAGAATAGGAGTTGAGAAAGTCAGTCGATACACTTACGTAAAGCCCTTCCTTATGCAAAAATTTCCAAAGCGTCCCTGGGATGAGTGCGATACTTGGCCCACCACGCCCTCACTTTGCTGCCCAAAGGGCTACTGGCGTCACGTTTGCGTTAAATTAGTAAATTAAAAGAATTATTTTTGTAGCGACCTAGGAGAACTTAATCAATAGTAAGTACTTTACGTATGAGACGGCAGTCGAGCCTAAGACCTCGGCTAATCTCTGATCGGGGCGAGCACCTTAAATACTGAGCCAAACCTGGGGCAGCCTCTGGCTACCTCGGGTTCGGCGCCTGCACTAGCCGTTTCACCAACCATGTAAGCTCTTGCCTGATTACGACCTTTCGTTGCGATGGTCCTGGTATAAACGCGTCTGTTGCTGGTTGGTTTGTAAGTTACGGGTTCGCCAAATTATAACAGTTCACCGCAATCCACACTAACTAGCCTAAAATCGACAAAGAATTTGCATTACCGAGGTCAAATTTCGGGCGGATATATTATTATATCTTCTGGTTTATATATCAACCAAATTGCGTGTCGTTATCGCTGGCGAACTAATGCATATACGCTAAAACGACGGACACAAGAACTGCTAACCACTGAAAACCTCGAAACTCCACTTCAGTTCACTTCAAATCCACCAAAAATCAGCTTTGCAAAGCTCCAAAATTTTGGTAAGTCAAACCAAGCTGTGCGGGAAATGTACCTAGATAGTTTTGACCGATTATTCTCTCGCGTTAGCACGACATCGACTTAAATAGAATACTAGCGACCCGGGCAAATAGCACAATCCACAGCCTATCACGGCTGTCTATCTCGCAACGACAGAAACCCTGTTAGGAAAGCTCTTGTTATTGTATATGATAGTAAACCGTGCAAATAGTTTACTCAGAAAATTTCATTTACGTTATCACTGCCACTCTTGTGCAATTGGCTGTACTCGACTGCAATAGCCCGGGAAACGTACCGTAATCTACTATAATCCACTGTATACACCGCCAAACGGCTAGAAAAATGATGCACCGAGATATAGTTTTTATTGCACATTATTGTTGACTGCATTGTGTGAACATGTATTTTAAATAGAAGACAACTGTGCACCGACGCACTCTGGCAATCGCAGCCAATGCCCGAAATAATCTGGGCAAATAAGGCAATTCAGTCTGTTCCACCGCGAATAATCCTCAAATCACAACTTTGAATTTGTAATTTACTATATAGGACTAGACTCAGTTGAAAGTGAAACCACAAAATTTCACTTCATTGTGGATTCTTGTTCTCTTGCCATGCACTGCAATCAACTGCAGTGGCCCGGTTCTATACCAAAATCGACCTCAATCCAACGTAAAGCGACCACAGCCCGTATATAAGCACACAGTGAACGTTATGTGTTATGATGTTATGATAGTTACAGCTTCCAGTAGTTTATTTGAAACGGATTGAGGTAGAAGATGGGCCAATGCAGTTGATTGCCATGCTTTCCTCCTGATTTTTAAGTTCACATAAGTTTTAAAGGACTCGGTTGCAATGTTAGGGCAATTTGCTGCATTATGCAAGCGAAGTGGGAGGTTGTCTTAACAACCATCGGTTCATTTGTAACTGACCGTTACGTGCTGTCGTATTTTTCTGGGCCAATACCTCTAATTGCATTGCATTACCGTGGATTAAGTTCACATGATGAGTGCATTTTAAGCACGTACTATACGTGACGAATGCCACGTGGAATAACCGTTGCGGTTTCTACTGGGTTTCTAAATAGGTACTACTCCTGGAAAGAATGTTTTAAGATAATTTGCATATGCAACAACTTTTCCAGTAGCTGCAACAACAGGCATATCACCAGGTGTAATTTGTTGAGACTGAAATTTATTTTCTGTTCTTCCATTAGAAGTAATATTAAGACCTAACATATCAAGATAAAATATACTCGGATAAGTGCCATTCCAACCGAAGTAAGTAAATGTTAATTGTTTATTAGTATCAACATATTGCTTAGTTGCTACATCAGAAACTTTTACATTAATAAGAATTATTCTTATTTCCCATATCAGGCGATTGCAGCTGGTGCAAAACTCGGCAGCTAGACTTGTCTGCCGTGAGCGTCGCAGTTGCCACATTACTCCACTTCTAGCCGACCTGCACTGGCTACCAGTCAAGCAACGGATTGACTTCAAAGCTTTGTCGCTCACTTTTAGTTTCCTTCATTGTATTGCTCCAGCCTATCTTTCAGATATACTACCCCATCAGGCCAAGCATCGTACCACCCGCTTTTCGGAATCCAACAGTCTAGAAATACCTCGTACAAACCTTAAATCCTTTGGAGACCGTGAATTTAGCTCGTATGCTCCCACAGCCTGGAACTCCCTCCCGACCTGCGTCAGAACATTCCCTGACCAGACCACATTTAAAAGGAACCTATAAACACACCTATTTAGGACAGCGTTTAGTGGGTCCCTGTGATTCGTCCTTGATGTGCTTCTGCGTTCTGACACTGTGCATGCTGCCACTAACCACATTTGCATGCTGACCCTGTGCATGTCACCCCTAACCATATTATTCATTTCGTTTGTTTTTCAAGCATGATTTTACTTACCATTCAAATGCATTTCACTTTGCAGCAAACGTAAAGCGCCTGGAGAGAGATTAGGTTCTCTGAGGGTGCTTTATCAAGTGAATTTATATTAGTGTTATTTCATCAATACTCGACGTTGGTTTACCTTGAAACTCTGCTGTCATACTTTTAAGTAGTCCATAGTTTATTACTTTATAAGGTCTGAAATCTGAGTAAACAGTTCCATCTGCAGAATATCCAGATATACCGTAAACATGATTTAAAATCAATTTTGACATCATCTTTGCTTTTTTTTAGGTAACAAATCAGTTAGAGCTGATACTTTGGCTATTTCTCCTGAAGGATTACTAACAACATGGTTACCAGCACTTGAAGTAAGAACATAATCCGATCGTATAGCATCACCACTGTTGACAGGAAATCCTAAATTAGTTATTCTATTGTTATTTGCATCAAGATTGGTATACATATTACCATTACCTTTTCTAAATTTTTCCATCATATTATAAGTAATGAAACAAGTAAAGAAAGGCAAAGGTGTTGAAGAACGTTTGAAAATGGAATTAAAACAACTAAAGAAGTTTTAGAAGGTGCAAAAACTGCAACAAATGTAGGTGAAAAAGTTGTTACAAAAGTATCACCAAAACTTGCAACAAGATTATCATTAGCTGCGTCTGAAAAAAATGCAACAGCTGTTCCTAAAGTATTACAATATCTTAAAGCAATTAGAGCTAGTACAAAAGTTTTAGGAGGGTTTCTATCAGTTTTTACAAGATTAGTTGACCTAAGTCTTTTCATAACAAAAATAGTAGATGATACTACGAGTGGGAAATACGGACGTCTTTTGGAAGACAATTTCAGAAAAAAGAAGGATTGCAAAAGATGATTGAATCTTTAGAAATTGGTCTTGCAATTAACGATTTATTACTTGCTGCAGAAAAAGATAATTATCCTTGGCAATGGAACCCAAAAGAATATTAAAGTGAAGTGTTTGGTCAAGAAGTGAATTGGGATGCAAGTCAATTAGATCCTAAATCCTGGTCTAAGAATTTCTTAGAAGTTAGGTCAGGAGGATTTTTGCCTGCAATCCCTGCTATTATTGCTGCAATTGCCGCAGCTGTTGGTACAGCAGGAACAGTTATTTCAATTGGCGTAGCTGTTGCAGGTTTAATAAAGAAACATAATAGATAATACTATGTTGACTGGTAAGGCTCCAAAAATTGAAACACACGAGCAAAGAATGAATGCACTAACATAGCAAAGTGAAAGACTCACGAATGCAATTGAAGATTGGAAGAGTATGGTAAAACTGATTGAACGTGGAGTTGACATTGATGTATCAGGAAAAGTGCAGAATAGTGAGGTAAAAAATCACTTGGATTATACAGACCATGGAAGAAAACTAGTAGAAAATGGAGGTGTGGACTTTGCACCTGAATTAAAAAGAGATATAAGAAAGTTGAAGCAACGTCACTAGGAGGAAAAAAGCATTGTTACTATAAGGCAGAGAGTGCTATGTTGCTTTCTATACTTTATAGCAAGGGGTCACACCAGAAGTAATTGATCGGTAGATTAAATAATTGTTAGTAGAATTAAAACAAAGGTGCAGTAATTAAAAATCGGTGTATCGAACAATTTTATTATTTTCATCTAATGTATAATTAAATTTTAATCGTGCAAATTCTATACGAGGCTTTATTGCAGCTAAATCATAAGTGGCCGCTGCATCATCCTCATTATCAAAATATCCCGAGTGCTTATTTTTTCCATTTATTCTAATAGACGCTCTTTATTTATTTGATTTCTCACACCAATTCACACCAATAAAAATAGATGTCAATCCTTCTCTCTTTTTCCATTTCTCATATTTTCTGAACGTGTAGCAAGTCTTAAATTAGTAATTGCATTATCTAGGTTATCTAAATTAATGTGATCTATTTGAAAGATAGGCATTTCTTTGTAAACAATTAACCATGCAAGTCGATGTAATTGATATTTCTTTCCATCAATTTGTATATTTTTATATCCATTTCCGTTTATGCTTCCAGCTTCTTCACCAATTATTGCTTTTCCACGATTTGTTTAATTTGTGAATTTTCCATTGAAAGCGTTATTAGCTAATATTTCCATAACTCTCTCTCTAAATTCTGCAACATTATCAACAGTACTACAATCATTATTATGAGACATTTTCGCTATACTGTTTTTGATCTGTTTAAATAATTTTTATTATATATATAAATTATGTATCACGAAGCAAAACTATCACTGTCCAATCATCAAATAAAACTAATTCGTACTTCAACAGAACCAATATCAATAAGACTTAAGCATCAAGATCTTTCTGGTTGTGTTTCTTTACTGGTCACTAATACACAACTAAATAAAATTGAAAAAAGTAGAAGTGCTAGTCAAGGATTGCAATTGAATATTTCTCTTCAACAACTAAGAGCAAATGGAAAAGTTGGCTTAGGAATATCAGATATTATAAATAAATTAACTAGTAATCGTGAAATGCATATGCACTGCTTACTGACCTCCCAGCATGTGCAATTAGGTGATTGCAGCTGGTGCAAAACTCGGCAGCTAGGCTTGTCTGTCGTGAGCTTCGCAGTTGCCACATTACTCCACTTCTCGCCGACCTGCACTGGCTACCAGTCAAGCCAACGGATTGACTTCAAGGTTTTGTCGCTCTCTTATCGTAATCTACTCTAATCCACTGTATACACCGCCAAACGACTAGAAAAATGATGCACCGATATATGATTTTTATTGCATATTATTGTTGACTGCATTGTGTGAACATGTATTTGAAATAGAAGACAACTGTCCACCGACTCACTCCTGTAATCGCAGCCAAACTTTGAATTTGTAATTTACTCTATAGACTCATTTCAAAGTGAAACCACAAAACTTCACTTCATTGTGGATACTTGTTCTCGTGCAATGCACTGCAATCAACTGCAGTGGCCCGGTTCTATACCAAAATCGACCTCAATCTAACGTAAAGCGACCACAGCCCGTATATAAGCGCACAGTGAACGTTATGTGATGTGATAGTTACAGCTTCCAGTAGTTTATTTGAAACGGGTTGAGGTAGAAGATGCCATTGCAGTCGATTACTATGCTTTCCTCCTGATTTTGTACGTTCACATAAGTTTAAAAGGACTCGGTTGCACTGTTAATGCAATTTGCTGCATTATGCAAGCAAAGTTGGAGGTTGTCTTAACAACCATCGGTTCATTTGTATCTGACCGTTACGGGCTGTTGTATTTATCTGGGCCAATACCTTCAATTGCATCGCATTACCGTAGTTTAAGTTCACATGATGAGTGCATTTTAAGCACATACTATACGTGACGCATGCCACGTGGAATAACCGTTGCAGTTTCACCAAGCCAATATTGTCAACTCTCCATCACTCTCTAGTGATTTACAGTGGTTCCTATTAGATTGGCACCTTGCTCGAGCCAATATTGTCGCTCGTTATGCACCACAAGAAATTGAACGCACAGCGAGTTGAAAGCATGTCAGCGTCTCGCTTTTAGACCCTAGATGGAATTACCATTAAATGAACCTCAGTGCTGGTGATTTCTCGTTGATTTGCCTAGGATTGCTGGATTGGCTTAATTTATTTCTCTCAATTGTAGTGCATTGTGTGTATTTTTCCGGAAAAATAGCTTGTAAACGTAATGGTTTCACTCCGAACAAAATAGGTTATTATTTGTAATAATGAGAGGAGCTTGGCGAAGCCATTTTGTGATCTGTTTGCCACTGATAGTAGTGTGGTACTTCTTCATGCCGAGCCATAGTCGCAGATTGCCATGCATTGCCCAAATTTTAGGAACGCAGCTTGTCAAAGGTTATGTGATCAAAGCGCAGAAAGAGTGCAGGGAAAGCTTAGAGCCATGACTAAGCTACACATTTTCACTAGGACGGCTCCGTTCCAGCGCGGTGCCAGCTGCCGGCTCTACTCAGAAACCGAAACGACTTCTGGAGGCTCCACGCTAGATTGAGGCGCTCACAGGCACCGTACGTCTATGAGCAATCAAATGCCCGAGGACAGACGCATTTTCAAGGAGGAAGATAGCGTAATTCCCCTCAATTCTGAGCTATTAGCTTGTCATCGACGAAGGCCAGCGCCTAAGTGCAGTTGCTGTCTTGGAGCTGTGGTATATCAGTAGATAATCTGAGCTACTGCTCGTGAGCTGCTGAGCGTCAGCTGCTGTGCGAGTCACCAGGAAATCATTCAGGTCTAGCAGAATTATAATGCAGGCTTTTGCTTAGCTTTTATTCAAACGGCGTTGCTAGCGCTGCCTGTTAAATATTACGTGGTGAGTTTTGTCGTCGGCGTATTGCTAACTTCAAGACTTGGCCCGTTGCACGCGTTATGCCTCAGTGCGAACTAGTTACTCTTGTGCCGTCGTAACATTAGTGACTTGGGTCAACAACCTGTTGTATACACTTGCCAAGGCGCGAGTCTACATACATTTTATTGTTTTTTCTTTCGTAGTCATAAGCCTCAGCTTAACGCGACTAATTTATAGGTGTCTTTATTTTCAAGCCAGTGTCTAAACATCAAGATCATGCTCGTAAGGACTTCTATTAAAACTAATTGTTATCGTCAAAATTCTAACTAAAATTCCTAGCAATACATATAAAATATAATTATAATCGACGAGTACTGGATTTAGTGAGTGGCTTTTCGCTAGAAGCCGTTGGCTGGCCCAAGCAATCCTGATTCCAGCAATGACGCCGACCTTCCCCGAGTCTGCCGAAGCACCTGACGACGCTATTTAATGCTCATCTACGTAGTTTATCATAAAGTGCTTATACAAATTATCATAATGCTTTCTTTTGGATGCACGCCTGAAGCCGTACTGCAGGCACGCGGCGTTTCAGTAAGCACGACACCTCAATGCTATTGCTTTAAGGTTGTATACAAGGTTTTTACGGCAACCAAATCCTTTTTAAATTTTTGAGGAAGCATTCCTAACACTTTGGTGCTTCAATTAATATAGAAAAATTGTGCTCCATGGTTTCTATTGACGCTTCGCCGCACTCGTTCGCGTTGCACTCGGTGCTCGTTCTAGAGCTCAATTAAGCTACGAATCGATTAGAAACAGCTAGCCGCATGTGACATCGCCCCACCTACCCTAATGCAGCAACGTAGGAATCTTCGCCGCGTTTCTTGAAAGTTCTAGATCTATGTATGATCACGTCTATAAAGACAGGTGTGCGTCCAGCTGTAGTCCGCTCTTGTTAAGTCAGGGTCGCTAGTTGCTGTGCTGGTCAAACGGTAAGCGGTTCAACGTCCGACGTCGGGTCAGCAGCGTGCGAGTAGCAGTGACCACGGTTGGCCACTTGCTAAGTAGCTGCTTGCAGTTTCTCTAATTGCGGTTTCCTCCAAATGCTTGCACGTGCTAGCAATGCACATATCACGACGGCGCTTACGTGCCAGACTATAACGCTCGAATTCGAGACCTCGGACAACGTGTATTTCGTATACTCCCAAAGCCTGGACTTAACTCTTGACTTCCTTCATGATATCCGATGACTGAATCACATTTCGAATGATATTAAAAACGCACCTATTTATAACAGAAATCAGCTGGTGCCTAGGATTCGTCCATTATGTACTTCCTGAAACTATTGCATGCTGCCACTGACCACACTTTCATGCTGACCCTTTGCATGTCACCCCAAACCATGTTATTCTTGTTGTTTATCGAGCATGCTATCACAAACCATTTGATCGTGTTTCCTTCGTAACAATTGGGAAGCGCCTCAAACGAGATTGAGTTAATAATAATAATAATAATAATAATAATAATAATATTGCACTTAATAAAGCGCTCTCAGAGAACTTAATCTCTTTCTAGGCGCTTTACATTTGCTGCAAAGTGATATGCAATTGAATAGTAAGTAAAATCATGCTTGAAAAACAAACAAAATGAATAATATGGTTAGGGGTGACATGCACAGGGTCAGCATGCAAATGTGGTTAGTGGCAGCTTGCAGTGTCAGCACGCATAAGCACATCAAAGACGAATCACAGGGACCCACCAAATGCGGTCCTAAATAGGTGTGTTTTTAAGTTCCTTTTAAATGTGGTCGGGTAATGGGATGTTCTGACGCAGGTCGGGAGGGAGTTCCAGGCTGTGGGAGCATACGAGCTGAATGCATGGTCTCCAAAGAATTTAAGGTTTGTACAAGGTATTTCCAGACTGTTGGATTCCAAAAAGCGGGTGGTACGATGCTTGGCCTGATGGGGTAGTATATCTGAAAGATAGGCTGGAGCCATAGAATAAAGAGACCTAAAAGTGAGCGACCAAACCTTGAAATCAATCCGTTGCTTGACTGGTAGCCAGTGCAGGTCGGCGAGAAGTGGAGTAATGTGGCAACTGCGACGCTCACGACAGACAAGCCTAGCTGCAGAGTTTTGCACCAGCTGCAATCGCCTGATCGCACATGCTGGTAGGCCAGTAAGCAGTGAGTTGCAGAAGTCGAGACGGGATGTCACGAATGCATCGACCAACTTGGACGTGGTATCCTTATCTAAACAAGCCCTAATTTTGGCAATGTTATGAAGCTGAAAGTAGGCAGATTTGACTGTGAAAATGATGTGGTCGTCTAACGAGAGGTCGCTTTGGAATATGACACCTAGATTTCGAGCTCATTCAGCTGGAGATATGCTGGCAGAGCCAATTTTAAAAGTCAGCTTTTCCAATCTCTGAATCACAGTGGGTTTGCCCATAACTAGTAAGTTAGTTTTATTATCGTTTAGTTTGAGAAAATTTGCTGCCATCCATGTGCGGATATCATCAATGCATGAGTTCTCTAACGGCGTCCTATCAAGTTTGATGGTATTACTATTTTACCACGAGGTAGCCAAATTCATATCCCTGTCGGCTAGCTAGGTCTGCATAAGCGGAATTTGTACTTTTATTTGTATACCTTTACGCAACCGGACTATAGTAAATTAGTGCATCTCTTAGTCTACTTGTTAGTTTTTGACGCTTTGGCGAGTTCAATTTCCTGCATTAATTGCTTATTTCAAAATAGTACTCATATCCTACGTTTCATATCTTAGGAATTCTGCTTGAGCAGCAACGGCTCATTTTCGCTGGGTAGCAGTTGAAGGTTGGCCGCAAGTTGTCCAACTAAAACATTCACAATGAGTCGACGTGTCACCTCGTCCTCAGGCTTAGAGAAGGTCTGCCGGTCTTCGTGAAGACACTCACTGACACGAAGATAATGCTCGAGGTCAAGCTGTTAGGCTGGATTAAGTGAAGTCGAGGCTAAGATTCAAGACAAGGAAGACATTCCTCCAGATCAGCAGGAATTAAGTTTGGCTGGCTATTAGCTGGAACACAGGTGAACGCTATTGCGATTACGACATCCAAAATGAGTCCTACTCCTTCACTTTGAGTTGCCTTTGCAAGGAGGCAACTAGGTATTAATCAAAGATCTTCAGCGACAAATTTCCCCTCTATTTTATGAACACTGCTGTATTGCATTAGATTTAGTTCTCTTATGTTTCGTACCAATCTTCTGAATTGAGCCTTTTAACTGCAATTTATCAACATTTTGGTGTCATTTTCGACAGCTGCCTCATATTAAAGCTCCATTCAAAAAAAATGCTTGTACAGCTAGCCATCACGTTCGATCGCAACCTAAGATAAGAAGCTG
This sequence comes from Cristatella mucedo, assembly GCA_009760855.2. Taxonomy (NCBI): domain Eukaryota; kingdom Metazoa; phylum Bryozoa; class Phylactolaemata; family Cristatellidae; genus Cristatella; species Cristatella mucedo. The sequence continues at coordinate 1,599,693 of WPIO01000086.1, forward strand.
TCTTCCATAGTAGCTTGCAAAAACATTTAGCTAGCTGCCTATTTGTGTCTTGGCTTGATTATTGTATTTCTATTTTTCTGGGCTACCAAAGAAGCAAGTAGGCCACTGTATATGACTATAAATGTAGCTGCAAGGCGAGGTTTCAAGTCCCAGAGGTTTGATCACGTGTCTCCTTTGCTAAAGCGCTAGGATGGTACGCCATGATGGCTCACCAGGTAACACGGTTGCTTTTAAAGACCACGGCCGCGAGGTCGTACGTTCCAATCCTGTGGGGGTGATCCTTTATTGCCCTCGTAAGCGTTGAGGATAGCCGCAAAGGTTCTTCTTTCGCTATGCAAATGAGGCTGTAACATCAGCTAGGAAGGCTGCCGTTGGATCAACGGATACAGAGCCACGTTCGTAAGATGACCCACTTGGCCCGCTACGGCTTGGCCCCTCCTTACCTAGTTTAGCTGCTGCACCAGTTTCAGCTTCCTCGTGCCCTCAGGTCCTGTAACGACATAAAGTTGGCTGTTCTATTCCTGCGCTTATAAACCGTTGGTGTCAGTGACTTTAGCTCTGCAGGTCCTAGACTGCAGAACTCGCTTTAACGATTCTTACGAAACGACAACTACTGTCCTGCTGCCGACTGTGGCTTATCATTTCCAGCATTCCAGGACTGCTACTTCCATGGTACACACCACCTTAACTGTTCTAACGATTCTGATATGCCTCAAAATTTTCCCTTGTTGCATTACATAAAGTCTGCTGGCTACCGAATGCATACCGAAAGCCGATGAGGCTGTGAGCGAGCTATACTAAACTCGCCTGCGTTTTTATTTAAATGCACGAGAGCGTTTCTGTCGGTGCCTTTATATATGATGGAGGACAATTGATTGTGAATAGTGCTATTAGTCGTCACAAGTTTGTCTCCTTTCTCATGTAGCATCTATCGCTGACTAGAAATATTGATCGTGGAGATCTTACATTTTCTTTCGAGTCTTTTTTAACTTTGACTGTGAAGGTTTTAGCTTTTCCTGACAATAGTGACAGAGTATCAGCTCATCCAGGTTCATAGTTTAATTAGCTGAAACTGGCACTGAGGATATGGCAACCGTTTATCGTCCGCCGTCCAAAAAACCGGTTTAGGCAGTCCGCCAGCTGATGTCCCTTCTCCTCCACCAAAGGCATATCCAGTGAGGATCAAAATTGACCTAGGATTACGAATACCTTCAAAATCGCTTGCTTGGCAACTTTATGACCTCAGCATGACCTATGAAGCTCAAGTTTAAAGGTTTCAAGCTGATAAGAACAGATACATGCACTTCATTCGGTTCAAAACATATTTACACTTGGCTAGAGGTCCGCCAGGACAACACTCGGACGTGACCCATCTATGCCAGATTCGAAATTCTCATCCGCCCTGCACTCGGGTTGCTTGTTCCACTAGCACCTCACCCCTCAATGTCGGCATGGGGTGCAGAATCAAGTCCCGCGAGCGTGCAAAGCCACAGTCACACGGCCATCACCCGGCCCTAGGCTATCGGCAATATTCACTGCCTGAGATAAACCATAACCTTTCTGGGGCGCTGCAATAGGGTGTTCTTAAGGTCGGCATCCTCGAAGGGCGCGACGAGCGATGCCGCTCCCCAAGATGGGATGGACGACATAGCAGCACACAGCACGGGCGGGTGAGGTGCCACCGCCACCACAGACACCTACGAAGTGACAGGACTGTTGGATCCCAGAGTGGACGCCTGTCCAGGGCCAGACTGAGCGACACCCTGGCCTCCAGGGCCACGGCCATACAACTCTGTTCACCATTGGACAACCGCACTCCTGCAAACTGCTTTGCATTCTAACAAGGTGGCCACAGGGTGTCATGTGGTGACGTACCTGGCATCAGCAGGCGAATGATCCCATAACCAGTGATGTATGAGCATGAAAGCTGACCAATGATCTTTTATGACTTCATAAAGGCTTGGTCGGAAAATGTATTACCACAATCCATCCTTTGAAGCTTAAGTGAGAAACAACAACCTGCGTTTTAAAGCTTAAGCGATCCGATACGTATCTCAAAGAAATCAAGGCTTTCACTTCTATGGAGATGACATTAAGTTGTACCTTTGCTTTGATCCCTCCCAGCCTTTGAGCACCCCAAATTCTCTCAACTCACTTGCTGCATGTATTGATGAAATCCGCACATGGATGGCAGCAAATTTTCTAAAACTAAATGACGATAAAACTAACTTACTAGATATGGGAAAACCCAGTTTCAATCACAAATTAGAAAGGCTAAAACTCAGCATCGGCTCTGCCAGCATATCTCCAGTTGAATCAGCTCGAAATCTAGGTTCCAAAGCGACCTCTCGTTAGACGACCATATCAGCTCCACAGTCAAATCAGCCTATTTTCAGCTTGATTTCATTTCTAAAATTCGGGCTTGTTAAGATAAAAATACCACGTCCATGTTGGTCCATGCGTTCGTGACATCCCGTCTCGACTTCTGCAACTCACTGCTCCCTGGCCTACTGGCATTTGAGATAGGGCAATTGCAGTTGGTGCAAAACTCTGCAGCTAGCTAGGCTTGTCTGTCGTGAGCGTCGCAGTTGCCACTTTACTCAACTTTTTGCCGACCTGCACTGGCTACCAGTCAAGCAATGGATTGACTTCAAGGTTTTGTCGCTCACTTTTAGATCACTTAATTCGTTGGCTTCAGCCTATTTTTCAGATATACTACCCCATCAGACCAAGCGTCGTACCACCTGCTTTTCGGAATCCAACAGTCTACAAATACCCCGTACAAACCTGAAGTCCTTTGGAGACCGTGCATTTAGTTCGTATGCTCCCAAAGCCTGGAACTGCCTCCCGACCTGCGTGAGAACATCCCCTGAACTGACCACATTTAAAAAGAACTTAATAACAGCACTATTCAGGAAAGAATTTAGTGGGTCACTGTGATTCGTCCTTCATGTGCTTATGCGTGCTGACACTGTGCGTACTGCCACTAGCGACATTTGGATGCTGACCCTGTGCATGTCACCCCTAACCATCGTATTCATTTTGTTTGCCTATCAAGCATGATTTTGCTCACCATACAATTGCATTTCCCTTTGCAGCAAATGTAAAGCGCCTAGAAAGAGATTTAGTTCTGTGAGGGCGCTTTATCAAATGCATTATTACTATTATTATTAATAAAGGATCGTATGATATTCTGAAAATTTAAAATTGTCAAACTGGTTTTGCAAGTGCTGAGGAGCTTAAAATTTTTGTGATTTAAGTATCTCTACCCAAAGGGGGAGGTGATCTTTCCCTGAAGGCACTTCAATACAAGGTTAAACCATGGCTAGGCTGAGGCAAGCCTAGCCATGGTTTAACCTTGTATTGAATAATGTATGAATACCTCAGACACATTACAATACCTTGTATGAATACCTCAGACACATTGCCGAGTTCCAAAAATCCGATTAATTCCGTACAAATCCGACGGACTATGTGCCACATAATAAACTGATAAAAGCAACTTCATGTATGTTTACGGGTATCGATAGGATTACAGGCGGCAACAAATCGCCGGGACGAAACCTGTGCGAGATCCTACCATTGCAAAGGCAGACTGCCCCTCTGCCTGTTCCGTGCACGGGTGGCTTAGCTTGCCAGCACCGCTCAACGCCACACCGACCTGCAAAGCTGGTGGCGACCGGCGCTCGTGCTTAAGAGCTGGTATGCGCCGAAGCTCGGCTCATGGCATACCACCATTACAGCCACGTGAGGCGTTTCTTACAGCATCATTAGTTTCACTCCAGCCGGCTCTAGAAATAGGCACCGGCAGCAGGTGCGATCTCGAAAACCTTGCTCCTCCAGATGAAGCCACCATCCTTATAGAAGGCATCACCGTCCGCCAAACCATATCGTAAGGTCTCGCCACGGGAGACGCAGACACGGCCGTTAACGGAACGGACACCTGTGCAGAGCCTTACCGGGCGACAATCAGGCCAGCTAGAACGACGGGCACATCAAGCTGTCTGCCGTTTACGAGGGCCGCCGGGATTCAACCGCCCCACGTCCATCGCGGGCGGCTCCACAGGCGGCCCGGCAATCGGAACCAACTGTAAATCCGAGGAGGACTCTTTCACCAGAGACCTCCGCTTGCCCACGAACTCTCGCCACACCACCGAAGAGCCGTTTAACGCTTCGCACACGCAAAGCTTCTGGAAAAGCTTTCCTGTAATTTACACGGTAGCTGTAATTTACACGGAGGGCTGTCGGCGTCCCCTCGTTCTCACGGTGCCTCATCATGACCTCATTACAGCCTCGCCGGTATCGCGTAGTGCATTCTAGGTCCCAGCATTATCGCACTGCAGCACTGAGGAGGAGGTCCAGCCTTGAACGAAAATAAATCTCCAGGACGCGAACGACATGCCCAAGCCAGAAAAAGAAGTGGGTACAGCTCGTGTATTTGTTTGTCGCCAGGTAGCCTGCCACTCTCCCCTGGTCCTGGTTGGCAAACCATTCCGCCTCCTAGCCAGCCAGGACATTACTACGGATGACCTGAACAATTTTGCCCACCTCAAACTGAGGAGAAGCGTGCTCTTACTTCTTCTAGCCCAGAGCTATTCATCCATCCATAAATGTAACCGCCAAACGAAGACTTCCTAGGGCCTGCTGGGCCTCTGAACCACAGCGTACGGGCACCACGATGAGCACCCAGTGAAAAAGAGCTTCCAGACAAAAACTACGACCGAGCCTAATCCAAGGGAAGACCCTGAAGGACGTTTACCGCCTTGTCCAAGCCTTCACGGGCAGTCCATTTAACTTCAGGGTCAACCGAGTTCATCATACGGCAGGCCTGAGTGGTGTACAGGATGTCGGCCTCTTGTCTAAGGGGAAAAAGCTAAGCCCCCCCCCCCAGTGCACGAGCGTGAAGCATGAACAAAGGCAGCCGTCGTGCGAAAAGGGATACTGCATGTTTGACTGCGAATGTCAGTCGCAGCCACACTTACCGGCTGCAACACCTTCTTCTGGAGCTATTTGTTTCTCACCAGATACTATAGATTCCTCAGTAAGATGGTGCACACAACATCTGGTTTGGTCTAGCGGTTAAGGTGCTCGCCCTGACCAAGGTCTGACTGGCTGAGGTCTTAAGCTCGAGCCCCGAGGCACATGGGAAGCATCTTATTAGAGATTATGTTCTCTTGGGGAGCTATACAAATGAATTCTTATATTATTATTAGATCCGACTTCTGCCAAGGAGTTAGAAACGAGCCCTGTACTAGGGTCGTGTATCAGACAAGGCATGACACCGCCGAGGAAACGTCAACCCTTGAATAAGCGAAGCCCTGAGGGGCACCCAGGTAGATGTGCGACTTTTGATCAGCCAGCAGCGGAAAATAGCCATCAGCAATAAATATCGAGCGGGGGCTGGCCCGACAACGAGACGTTCCGCGTGAGGATACGAAACTTCACAGGGTGAAAAAGGCCCAATCCTCTCCGAGACATACTGAACCCGATCCAGAAGCCTTTGCAATGGCTGGGGAGACTTGGCAAAAAGAGCCAGGTCATCCGCCAGGGCACAGACAGACAGAAACGACAAACCAGGAAGGTAGCCGTGCCTATCCGGCCTCGCAGCCAACCTACGGACCGTGGGCTCCATTACTGCGCCAAACAGGATGGGAGAGAGAGAGCATCACCCTGTCGGACTGCAATTGCCGCCGGTAAGGGAAATATAGAGGCTGAGCAAAGGCGTAAAACCACCGACCAGTCAATGTAGACCCTTTTAACGAACTCTAAAAAATTCTGTCTCAGAGTTTCGAAGGGTGCAACTTGCGGCACACTCGAGAATCACTTATATAGGTCCAGAAAGGCACCACACAGGAAACGCTTCCACTTGACTGCATCGCCCAAGGCCAAATCAACGAGAAACAATTGCTGACAACATACCTCAGAGCCAGGGAGAAACCCTTTCTGCTGTGGGGAGAGGAGCCTTTTGTCACGCACGAATGCCGTTAGCCGCGACGCCAGACAGCCCGACAATACATTATACATTGCAGTGAATAACGAGATTGGGCGGAAATTGCCCGGAACTTCGGATCACCATTCGTGTAGATCAAGACCGTATGGCATGTCTTCCATGGTGGGGGTCATGACCTTTGTGGAGTTACAGAAGGAGATACATTACAATACAAACACCAAGCAGCTATTCAGAATAACCATCAGCAGGGCACAACGAGCATCTACCGCTTTCAAGTGACGGTACTCAAAAAATGGTCAGCAACGGAGACGTGTTATTCACCCTGTGAAGTTTGGCCACCACCTCTGAAATAAGCAGGGGGCAGTCAGCACCGGATCCGTCGGCGGAACTCGCAGACCGATAGTATTAACAAGCGTTCCTTGGAGCTTCACGGCATTCAGGGTTCTCACACTAACCTACTGCACCCAGAATAGCCCACAGGCATCAGGATCACCCGCACACTGGAAAGGGTTCGGCTGTAGGATAGCTCTGAAATCCTTATCCTGATTGCTACCGTACAGCATCTGAATCCTTGAGGCCCGTTGGGGATTTCAGCCCTGCCCCGGGGAGCCCGAATTGGTCCTCAAGGCCAAGCGGCCCTATTCCCCCTACACTCGCTTTTCCATGCAACCAGCGCTCCTTAACAAGGCGTCTACCTAGCCACAGTCATTCACCCGACTGGATGGTGACCTTGTCACAGAAACGAGGCAAGTTATAAGCGACGATACATGCTCGGAAAGCAATGGACTATTTATCCACAGACATCGAGGGCTCATCAAGGTCCGGCACAGGAAAATAATTCCATTCCTCCTGAAGGTCCAATGGTGGAGCAGAGGACATTGTAACTAATTTTTCTCAGGGGCCACGGGCTGTTTGTGGTTGCCGGCCCAGCCTTTGGGCCTGCTGAAGAGCGAACCTCTCATCCCGCTGATTACGTGTAGTGGAAGAACTCCCTCTGCTCGCAGCCGACAGCTGTGTGAACAGCTCATCCGAGCTCTGGGCAGGGTAGGGTGGATACACAGCCCACGAGTGCGTGGGGAGGGTGAGACCCAGCCCCACCACCACTGTGACACTGCGACCAGCTTCTAAGGGCTATGAGTTATCAGTCTCCTCAACATCCACATCCACCTCCTGACTGGAGTCCTCATCAATCGCTCGAGGCTGAGGAGAGCGGTTTGCCTCTTCCACCTGCCCGGGAGACCCCGGCTCGGGGATCTCTAACCTAAACGTCACTACTGAGGACGCACCTGTGGGGCATCGGTCAGCGCTGAGGTCAGAGGCTGATAGTCCACCGAGGGCAGGCTCTGACCCCCGTTTACCTGGCTCTCCTGAATGACCTGCAGGGAGAGGGTGTTATCTACCTTCTCCGCCAGCCAAGCCTTCTCTCGTTAATAAGGGTCAGCTCTCCTAGAGTTTAGGGCATCCTTGCGTTTATGGGCTTTCTTGTGGTCACGGTGCGTACGGGCGCGACAATCCATTCTACAGGAACTACAATTCGGCCTGGCCGGGCAGAGCTTGACCATATTTCCCACCCAACGGCATCTGAAACATACCACAGACTGGCACTGAGCCATAAAGCTACACTTCTGGCCACAACCATGGCACTCCCTATCTGGTCACTCTATCGCCTTATGGCTCGCTACCCAACAGTGACCACAGGGGGTGGCATGCCCGGGTACGGGCCATTATAGGGTCCTGAAAGCCTTGAACCGGAGAGTGGCCTGCAAAGCCTTCTCCGAGACACTCAACAACTGGCAAAAATTATTCATGATGTTCCTGTTCCTGTGAAAACTCTGTTTGTCGGAGAGCATTGTCCCAAACGAAGTGATAGCTGGTATCAGGTCCGCAACCGGGATACCCGGGTGAACCCTTGTCAGGGTAGCAAGTGTGGACCTATCCAGTTGGCTTATCGCCCACGGGTAAGTCTTCACCAGTTCCCGCACTACCACGAGAGTCTGGGCGTCCGTCCAGAACCCCGGCTCGATGAATTTCCTCAGCTTGCTGTCGAGGACAAACTTAACACTGGAAGTGGGGTACCACCATCTGACAAGGTCGCAGTCAATGTAAAGTTGTGCCAGTCGATGGTTTGTAATTGATCGCAAATAGTAACACCCGTCTTCACATCATTGTCAGCTTTCTCATCTAGCACCTGCCGTTGGCCAATATTGATTGTGGAGGTCGCACATTTTCTTTCGAGTCTGTTTAACATGTAACTATGAAGTCTTTAGCTTTTCCTGACAGTCGTGATAGAGTATCAGCTCTTCGAGGTTTATAGTTTGATTAACTGTAGCTGGCCCTGTGGAAATGGCGACCATTTATTGTCAGCCGTTCGAAAAGCAGTTCGAGCATTCCGCCAGAAGGTGCCGCTTGAAAGTGCACCCATGGCATGTATAGTGCGAATCAAAGGTGACCAAGGATAGTGAATACCTTCGCAATCGCTTTCTTGGCATATATATCACCACAGCACTACCGATGAAGCTTAAGTGATAATATAACAAGCTTATAAGAACAGATACATGCACTTTATTTGGTTCGGAATATATTTATTTACACTTGGCAGCGGTTTCCCGGGACGACACCCGGACGTGACTCGTCTATTGCAGAGACAAACTGCGCCTGTTCCGTGCTTGGATGTCTTATTCCGCCAGTACTTTGCCCCTCAACGCCGGCCTGCATTGCAGGTTCTAGTCTAGCGAGCACCGCAGCCACGGTTGCAGGGCCACCCATCGGACCTAGGCCAGTAGCAATGTTCACTGCCTGAGGTAGACCATCCCCGGTCCAGGGCACTGCACTAGCCTATATTAAGGTTGTCATTCTCGATGGGCGCGACCCGGCGATGTCCGCTACCCGGATGGGGTGGACGACTGAATTTATTAGGCTCAATTGAGTCACTTTCTCCAGTAGACTCACAAGTTAAGTAGTCAACCTCCTCTCCCTTAATTTTTCCAAAATTCTTGAGCAGCAGAACAAATAATAATAATATTAATAATAATAATGTACTTGATAAAGCGCCCTTAGAGAACTTAATCTCTTCCTAGGCGCTTTACCTTTGCTGCAAACGAAAATGCAATTGAATGGTAAGAAAAATCATGCTTAAAAAACAAACAAAATGAATAACACTGTTAGGGGTGACATACACAGGGTCAGTATGCAAAGTGTATTTTGTTGCGTTGAGTCCAATATAAAAAAAACTACTAGCTGATTTAACAGCCTCTTTTTGTATAGCGACAGAAGAGCCTTGACGGCTATCACCACCGCTTGCAGTGGCGATAAAGGATCTCCCAACACAGGATTTGAATCCACTACCTCAGGGCCGAGGTCGTGAAAAGCAACTGCCTTACCTAGTGAGCCATAAACATTAAGATTTGATATACCACCGTCCGAAAATTTAATATATTTCTCTAGGCACTTTACATTGTGGCAGTGAAATGCGAATCTACGGCTTTTTAGTGTAATAATAATTTCGGCATGCGGCCATCAAGTGTATTTCATGACCAAGGTTGTCCAGCCTTTAAACACTGTTTCCTACGTGAAACACTAGAGTCGATATCCATGAATGCAAAGGGCCAACTTTTACAAAGTTGGAGTTTGATGATGTTGTCATAGTAGAATATGAGGCAAGGTAGAAAAAGATATAGTTCGAACATGATAGTTGCATATTTTTAATGGATTAGTGGCACGTGGTGTGAACTGCTAACATTGTTTGTGTGTAGTCTAAATTGGATTCTCAAGGGACCGCTATGTTTTACGAGCCATCCATACCATATCTGCCAATGGAAGGCACAGCATTGCAAATAAGTCTCAGCCATACTCGAGACAATGGTAGTGATTCACAAAAGAGAAAATCTCAAATTAATTCTATAAGAATAGCTTCAAAGACAGTCCAACTTCCTGCAGAGCTTATTTTCAAGTTAATGCAAATTCATCCCTCGTAGTTACTTTGCTCGCCAACATGAATAGAAAGTTGCCAGAAACTTCACCACCAGATACTAAAATTTAGGACAGAAAGTTCCTTGACTTGTCACGGCTGTCTAACTAAGCTGTCGATGGCAGTCGAATAAGACTAGTTCATGGAGCTCTGCCTAAGGTGTCCATTCTTATATTGTTTGTAATGGTCATGGTTGCTGATGCTGCTGTTCTTAGAGGGGGCTACCCAGTGAAGGCGTGAAGGCTACGGAAGTGTTTCGTACGTTTCGTTTTCGTTTCGCAAAGGTTTAAAGTCTATAACTATCGCTGTATCTAGTAAAAACTTTCGGAAAGTTTTTATTGAAAAACATTTCTAATGAATATATCAATCATTTTTTTACTAATCCAAGTTGTTTTTCATAGCAAGAAAGTCGTCGACAGTATCATTGCTAACATCTACATAGTCTTGCAGTAATCAAAATACGTTTAAAGTAGCGTCTTTTAAGAGCTGGACGTCTTTCTTGGCATTTTACGTGTGGTGCGAAGGTAGCACGAGATCAAATGGACGATAAATGTTTAGACGCAGTTGCACAGGTCAGCACCCAAGCACGTAAAACACAAGTCACAGGGACCCAATAAGTGCTGCGGTAAATAGAGGCGTTTTAGTTTCTTTTTAAGTATGGTCGAGTCAAGGGTTATTGTGTACCAAGTCGGGGGGGGGGGGGAGTTCTAGTCTTTTGGAACATAAAACTAAAGCCACTGTCTCCTAAGGACTTGAGGTTTGCATGAGGTATATTTAATCAGTTAGATTCCAAAAAGAAAGTGGTACAATGCTTAGCATGGAGGGGTTAGTTGTTTACAGAAGTGGGTCCTAGCCAAAGAATTAGGGATATAGAAGTGTGTGACAAAACCTTAGAAGTCGTTGGATGATTTTGGTTTAATGGGAGCTAATGCAGGTCGATTAGAAGTGGTGTGATGTAGCAAGTGTAATGCCTTGGGCCGACAAGTATAGCTGTATAGTTTGGCACCAGCTGTAAGTGCCTGATTGCACAGGCTGCTAGACAAGCAAGAAGTGAGTTACAAAAGTCAAGACGAGATGTCACAAATGCATTGAGGAAATTTGTATGTGGTATCCCTGTCTAACCGAGCTCGAATTTAGCAGAGTCAAATATGAAGCACCTAGAAAGAGATTGAATTTTCTGCGGACGGCTTATCGAGTAAATTATTATTTATTATTATTACGCACATATTCTCGAGTTTTGCAATGTTATGTCCCTTAATGTGCAACATTAACTGTTAAGTGTATATGGCTGTCTGATGATTTGTCACTTTAGAAAATGACAGCTAGATTTCTTGCTGATTTAACAGCTATGCTAGTGGAGCTGACTGTGAGCGTTAAGTTTTTTCAATTTTGAGAACTCTTAGTTTACCAATAAAAGGAAATGCCTTGATTTGTTGTACCAATCACGAAGACAAGAGGCAGAATACAAAACGTGAAAACGACTGGACTAAGCAAGGGTCCCAGATGTTCTTCAGCCATTGCTCGGATGATATTTGTATTCACACAAGTAATCCGTCTTCCAATGAAATTGGACGAACTTCGCAGTGCATAGCCAGTGATAAGCAGGGGAACCAAGAGGAGCTAAAGAATGACTTGGAGTTTATTAGTGCCGAAAGCTGCCGAAAAAGTGGAGCGTAACAAGCAGAGATATTGACCTATGCCTGTTTACCTGAGCAGGTAACATACACCATAAACGATACACCTCACCACGTTATAATTGTGGTTCATCGAGCATGCTACCAGCAACCAGTCGATCTTGCTTCCATGGCAGCAACGTAACGGGCCTAGGAGGAGATTTCTTTCTCTCAGGGCCCTATGTAATATGTATCATTATTTTAATTACTAAATCCGAATCTGGTAAGATTAGATCCTTAATCGGACTGAACATTACTAGCAACGCTTTGAAGTTAATGTGTCATTTTACGTGGTCTGCCTTAACGCGTTCCAGTGCCTGTGATACGAATTTTTAGTATAAGGGTGACTAAGGAAATGGTGTTAAGGTGTTTTTGGTTTCTTGCTGCTTTCTTGAATTATGGTCTGACTACAGCATTTTTGAAAGGTGCGTACGCATGACCTGAGGCAGCTGATATTTAACGTACGTTCGGCATTGCAGCAGCAGATCTATGCATCGTAGAAGCGAGACAGTTGATATAGATTCCGGAAGGCTTGTCTGCCTTGGTTATTAGGTTTGAGACTTCAAAAGAGGTCACTAGTAACCAACTTAAATGTAGATATTCAAGTGCCGCATGGAATTGAGCGACAGGATTCTAGTGGATGCTGCCACCTTAATTGATCATCTCCTTGATCTCGTCTTTCTAGTTGACAAAGAAGCTAAAGAAGCGATAGGCAGTTGCGAGCTCGAGGCGGCACGATTCAATCGCAATGCATACTGGTAGTAGATCGCGGCGACCGTTCAGCTCAACGCTAACGGGAGGGGGAGTGGGCTTCCCACCCGGGTGGCCTGATACGACGCAAAACCCCAACGAGACTGCCCAACCGGCCGCGACTTGTCGTCGACCACCGCATGACCGTCGCATGAGCGGTCGGTCCCTTGACGTGCATCTGTCCTAGATCTGCGAAGCTTGAGCGCCGCGAGCAACGGAAATTGAATCTCTACCAGGGCCACTTCGAAAGCGGGCGAAGGGGAAATCACGCGGCGGCTGAGGTGAGCTGATCCTGTTGCTGCGGTGGGGGCGATGACAACGACCACGGCGACGGTGACGCCGTGCGAGACCACGAGACGAGAGCAAGAACCAAACTGAAGAAGAAGAATGCAAAATTGAAGAATGTGTGCCCCGCCGCCGCTGCTGAACGCCTTCGACCTTGCACCGCGGGTAGCTCAAATACTCGTAGGCTTCAGATCGACAGCTGACCCTCTCGCCCCCCTTCTGCTCCGCTGCAATGACGACCCTTGCCCTCACTCTCCCCTTCAACCCTCACTCTCCACCTCAACCCTGACTCTCCGTAGCTAACTCTTCCTGCTCGCGTGCGAGCGGAGGTCTCCGACGACGACGCCACAAAAACATTTTCGTCGTATTTCGGCGGCCGCAGGCATGCGTCGCCGACGTGTGTCGGTCGGTACTGGCAGCCACCGGGTGCATCGGCGACAAACAACCGGATGCTTAAGTCAACTTTTTTAACTTTAGACGACAAACAACTGATCACATGACAATAATTCTTAAGTATTAAGCAAACCTGGAAGTGGTTGAGAAATTGTTGGACCCTAGACATCAACATTTTAAGATTATACACCTGCGATTAAACCATGTTTTTATAGAAGCTAGACTTGGCCTTTGGTAGCATCAAGTGGTACGAATAACGGCAGTCCTCGTAAGATTATCAACGGACATTCAGTCCCGGTCTCTTGTATGCTTTTTATTGCTTGTGCTTAGTACACCTAGCTAGTTTATTGTCTGCAGTAAACCATAAACCTTCTGGGCGAGGGCTCACATCGAGCAAGTCAACCAGTATCATTTTGTAGCAACCTTTAAATGATTACTGGTCGGAATTTTATTTGAGCTGCAGAGGCAAAAACGACCTTCTCCCACGGACACCATCTATGTCAAGAGTGTTGAGATTTTTCGATTCATTTACGATTATAGACGAGGAGGAGAAGACACATTATGGACTGAAAGATATCTGCTTGAGGTCACCTGAGCAGAATTTATTAATAATTGGTGATGGTATTATGCAGTCAGTTTTTAGAGAAGATTTTATGCTCAATTATTAAATATAATATTTCTACATAATGGAGTAGATGGTAATTGGTCCTGCTAGGCTTATTTGAAATGATCCCAATACAATTATTGATATCGCTTCAGATATGAAGTTGCAATAGATAAATCTAAATAATATAGAGGGGGAAGCTGTGTTCAATAAAACTATAATATACTAACTAGTAGAAAACACGGTTGCGGCATATTTTATTGGATTACTAATAGAGTGAGGAAAGTTGCACCTGTAATAGCAGGAATAACCAACATAGGTGTAAACATCGAGAAGAAAGGTATCGAGATGCATCAGCTCAGAAAACATTAGTTAAACTTCAAAATAAAAAGAGGATTAACTACAAGCACTTGCAAAATCATTAAGAAATAGATTATGAAGCAAAAGAGATACAATTTGATTAAAAATTTCCCTGCATACCAAGGCCTCGTTATGTTAATCAGACAAGCCCGTTCTTTAAAACTCTGTGCTGCTGCGTCTGCCTTTCTCTAATCGGTATACTTGTTACTAAGATCAGTCATATTCTATAAAATAAAAGTTCAATTATATTACATATTTTAATATTCATATATACACTTCAATTCTAAGTGTAATGTTGTTTTCAAGGCTACATATTTTTCTCAAAATATTCTCCGTTGCCTGCCCCATCTTGTAGGGTTCCATCATGTCATCAACCGTATCGAGAAGGATCTTTTCATAGAAACCTTTGTTAACTTAATTAACTGGCAGGAATTAAAACAATTAAGTGTAAAACTAATTTATTTATAATGAGATTTTGCTATACGATTATATATTTATTTATTTAGAAAGTCTGCATGCATACTCCTTAATTATTTTCCACAGAGTCACGTTTTACTCATCACTGCCTTCTCCTCGTTCTGTTCTCAGAGTTTCACTTTTCCTCAGCTTCAACTTTAAGTATACTAGATAAAACCCCCATGATCAAATGACTCTAATCTTGAATTATCTGAAAACTTTTGATGTGTCAGAAGGAAATCTGACGTAATACAATTTAACACATATATTGTACTAAGATAAAAAAGTTCACTTTTTACAAAACCATGATAGGAATTTAGAACGATTTGGTATTTTGATAGCTTTAGGGTCAATCCTCGACAGTAATACGAAATCAATGTTATAAAGATTCCTTGCTGGTTTCGCTTGTCTTTCAAACTCACTTTGTGTACTATACAAACTGTTCATAAACAACTTAACTAAATGCTTGTTCATCTGTTGCGTTGATATTAGCCAGACAGCACTTAGTGGTATTTCCGGTTGAGCAAAAATTCGAATCAAAAGTCTGGATATGTATATTTCTTCAAGAAGTTTACTCGACTAGACGTTGTTTCAGATCAAAGCATAATAAAAAATCGTCTCCAGTCTTCTGCCACCGACGTAGCAGTGGTCCCGCCTTAGTTGCCAGTACAATGTACTGCCGAAATCAGAGCCCACAAAAGCGGACAGCAAAGTTCCGTAGCATCACTCATTCCTTCTCTGAATGCCTGCAGGGAAGTATTTGGTTCCTCAACTGCCGAATGAAGGAGATGAACCGAAATAGAACAAGGGCTGATGAGGCCGCATCCTATATGTCGGTGGCTGTGCTTGGCGGCGTCCCCGAATGCATCCAGGACGGTTTTAAGTTTCTGGTGTCTATCACCGCAGCAAGAACTGCAGTCGTTTGAAGTGGCATTGACAGTGACCATCGTGATAAACAATTGGTAGCTCCAGCCGGTGCCGCGACTACGGTGGCGGCTGTCATTTGCTCTGCCACCGCAGTGGTCTCGGCGTTTACGACTTGCTGGCGCCTGCTGCTGCAGCGGCGGCCAGGGCGTGCAGTCGTTGTCGTCAGCCACTGTGGTTCAGGCCTGGTGGCGCTCGCACCTGCTGTGGGCCCCACCGTCACCACAGCATCGTGTAGCATTGCTGGACCGTACTACCCGCCAACCATGTCAGGCGGCCGCTGCGTGCGCAAGGAATAAGTGCGAAGTAAATTCGTGGAACTAAAAGTCGTAAACTCAAAGAACTGTTGGGATCGGAACGATTATTGATCTTGCTACCGCCGAGGGTAAGGTGATCTAGTTGCAGGCACTGAGAGCGCTGTGAATACCGTCAACCCTTGCCGCGTTAAACCAAACTGCCGTTCCCACTCCGCTCTGTTTGTCAGTGCCTACTCGGATCTATGCAGTGACTAAGATTAGTAAAACCTTAGATCGTTAGACCATAATCCCATTTAACTCTTAAACCGTGAAAACTGTACAGCGGCAGTAAACTATAAAACATGAACTACCAGCCACAGTAATCCAAATATGGGTTCAGCTCTGATGCTGCCAGCCTAACGTTGAATGGACATTCACAATTCACTAAAGCTGTCATCAGCTCTCCGATTTCCATTTTTTCACTGCATTTAGCCGTAGTTTTATTTCTTTGTGACTGCACTGCTTACTAAGTGCTAACTTTGATATCAACATTTGACGGAGTTATTTTGGCGCAAATTATAGCGACAAGTTTGTCTCGAAACGCTAACATTGTTAACATGTACTGTTTCAGTGTGAGTAAGGTTTGTATGTCCGTCTGTGACTCCTCAAAGCCACATTAGTTACATTGGTATCATATGCGAAACTTTCACATGGCCTTTGAAATCCAGAGTGGCTTAGGTCATGCATTCAAGCTGCTATAAGACTTCATGCTAAGAAACTGAGAAAAATATAGATGATAGTTGATTAAGGAGAGCCTTTGAGGCATTTACCGTACTTGGGAGCTGGTGAGTGGTCCCTTTAAGTAAAAATTAGTTCCAAAGTCTGGAACCTGTATAGCAAAATCCTCCATTGCCAACGTTCAATAAGGGATGATATAGTCAAACTATTTTGAACAAAAGACCAAGGCAGAAGTTAACTAAAAATAGTGCAGCAGAATGGCTTCACATGAAGGGCCAAGGAGAAACTGGCATCTTAGGTCGCCTTTAGCTTATCAGTCAGTATCAGAGGAAATATTTCTCGAGCTTCTCAGTATTGTTTCATTGAGATTATTGTAATTCTCTCCAGACTGGACTATTGAGAAAGTCAATAGGCCATTGAAACTGGCTAGTAATATGGCAGCAGCACTTTTCTGAAAATCCTAGAGGTCTGACAATACTTCTGCTATGATGACAGCCAGATAATAAAACGGATACGGAGCGAAGTTATTACGGTTATTCGCAAGGCTCCTCACCGCTTGGGTCATGCCTACCTAACTTAACCACTGAACACGTTTCTGCCTCCTCGTGTACACTAGTTCTTTGGAGACAAACAATAAGCTGTTCTATTCTCCGATGAAGACAGTTGGCATCGAAAGCTTTTGCTCCGGAGGACTCGGAAACTTACATGCACGATTCCTGCACCACGATTACTACTGTCCTGCTGCCAATTATAGAACCTCATTTCCGGCAATCCTGAGCGGCAACCTCCTAATTGCTACCTCAACTGCTATCACGACTCTGCTAGGCTTCCAACTTTCCCTTTGCTGCGCTACATAAATTTCGATGCATACCGAATGGCTACTAGGCTGTACGGGGTAAAGGACGGTAACAAATAAACCACCATCCATGTACGCTCTCTTAGCCAAGAGGACAGAAATTTAAAAAAGTCCTACAGTGCCGCCTCTATTCTACAGCTAAGAAGATAAAGTTAAAATTGAGAAACCATTATATCATAGGAAAGTAGGAAAACATGAAAATTAATTATAACTTGGTACTACTAGTTTGATCTTTACTAGAACCAAGTGAAGGAGAAGATGAAAAGGAAACGCTACTGATCCAATTTGGAGCTTGAATAAGCACATTGTATTTAGGATAGTTGTAATCAAAGTTCAGCCCGTTGGATTTTTCTTAAATAATCTTAAGAGGACTTTAGTTAGGGAAAAGCTGCAAGTGATTGAACAGCAGTTTCTTTTGGCTGAATTTAATCAGAGTATTTTATAATATACTATCAAATGCTTCTTTTGCTACAATAGATCTGATGGGGCATGTAATTTTTGAAATATCTTAGAATTTCACTCTAGATCAGTGTTTTTATCAATCTCTAAAAGATCTCAATCAACAGACATTAATATTGATTATAAGGCAGCAAATATTCGCACAAAATGAACTAGATCAGAAAAATTAAATGAATCTGACGTGTTATATATTTTATAATAAATATGAAATTTTATACTTGAAATAGATTTTTTATAAATTCTTAAACATGAAACACTTGAATGCTTTGTCAGTCGCGTTTATGTAAGTCATGTCGAATCAGCTCATCCGGCGTGGGGCAGAACTGCAGACCACTTCAAAGGTCACAGCTGCCGTTGTTGTGCATTTCTTTCGAAGGCAAAGGGAGACGCTGTGTGCAAAATTTAATAATACTCTGAAGACGAGAATGATTGCTGAGTGTACCAAAGAGCACATTCGGTGCAGTGAGGCTTACATTCGCAAGTAGCAATAACAATCTACTAAGGTGTTGGGTCCCATGTACCGTAGTAGTGTCAGAATGCGTCAGGGGCACAATTGCTGCTTGTGGCTGCGGCTGAATTTGGGCCATTTTATGATACTTTCCCAAATATCTCGAGCTTTGGCAAGCTATTTTCTTTCAACACCCCATACTCTATCTAGCCTTCACTTTTCAATCTGCTTTAGCCTTTGACTAATCTTGACGTGGCAACGATCACTAAATTGAAATGTTTTACGGTTGAGAACCGTCAGGAAGAGTAACCAGTAAAAGAAACAGCTATGTCAGTCAGGTCGGCGAATGCAACATTTTTAAGACACCGAGATGGTCAACAATGTGCTTGCTTTACAAACGCTTTATTGTCAAAAGCAGATTACAGCAACGGAGCACGGGAAACCCATGGCTGCATGAGTTTATAGTCGAAAGCGCTCCAACCATACGTAATGTATCTCCGCCTTTAACTCCACAAAGCCATTTCAGCCAGGTTAGTGGACTTCAAAAAATACCTTCTATGGGTAGGTGATTGTGCACCAGCGCCTTCTGCTGTTGTAATTAGCGAAGCGCCTTGACACTAATGTACATGCCTCACCTGTAGCCAATAGTTAAGCCATTGACACAGCCTAGCCTCAGGCCACTAATGCACGTTGTATTTCGTGTGGTCTGCAGCAATTGACCGAGCTCTCGTATACTGACGAGTTGAGAGGAATAAATACAGAATCTCCTATATGGCGAACGTTTGAAAGATGTGTCTCCACGAGACTTCCAAAAACCTGCGTCCGCCAGTGCCACTGTTGCATGCAACTTCCGATTCTCATTCTGAGCCCTGAGCTGCAGCCCGAAATCTCAGCCCGCCCACTCTTCGTGACTGAGGTCGTGGTTCGTATCCTGCAGAGGATGATCCTTCTTTGCTAACCAAGAGCGATGGTGACAATCTTAAAGGCTCCCCTATTTTTATACAAACGAGGCTGTTAAATCAGCTAATTATATACACAGTTAAATGATGGGACGAGAAACCCAGCTTGAAAACGTTGAACCAAGGAGGTTCGGATTGATTTGCAGCTGTAGTACCATCTTACCTAGGAAGATCGTGTCTTTTGAGGAACAGAAGTAAATTCCTGGCATGCTAAAATAAAATGATATGTAGGTTAGTAAATTATGTAATTGAGAACAGCCTACAGACCTCTATTTCAACAGCCTCTGACAGGATCTGACTAGCAACTCACACCGGTGTGACAATGGCCGACAAGGCCCATGCCGATGGCACTGCCGAAAAGAAGCTTCGCCCCATTTATGGTACGTACATGCACAGAGAGTCAATTAGGATTTAAACATGAGCAAATGGTACAGACAATTATTTGCTGTATCGTGCAGTCTGAAAATGGCTGTGAATCGACATCTTGAGTCGCTGGTCCCGGCAGCCTGGGCAAATTCGAACTAATACTACGTGGTCTGTGGCAACCAACAGAGCTCACATTTCGTTCAATTTGTCATCACTCCTCTTAGGCGACGCACCCGAAAGTACTCCCCGTTCATAAGCTAGCAAAGTCTACTTACTTGCCCACCGATCGCGTCTGCTCGTGGCTGCCGGGACCTGGCTGAAGGGGTAAGAGCTCTTAGACTCTTTCGACCCCACTGCCGCAGACTGGCGGTTCGAGCCGTGTGAGGAGCTGCTACGTTGCGGATCGGAGGCAGTGGCGAGGATGGTGGGATCGCCGACGTGGTACCGCGGCAGGCAGGCCATAAGTGGTTGTTCGGCTTTGCTTCGACTAAATTACAAGCACCCAGCGCCAACAACCAGCAAGCCCTTTGCGAGTAAATATATGGCGACCTACTTGATATTAGCCACTATTACGATCTCTTTTAGGAATAGAGCCAGCTTACTTGTTGCTATAGATGCAGTGCCTATAGCATGATGCACAGCACGATCGCCATCATCTGTTATTA
The DNA here is from genome assembly GCA_009760855.2 of Cristatella mucedo. Lineage (NCBI taxonomy): Eukaryota > Metazoa > Bryozoa > Phylactolaemata > Cristatellidae > Cristatella > Cristatella mucedo. Next base: position 1,619,782 of record WPIO01000086.1, read on the forward strand.
TTTACGCTAGTTAAACACATTTTATAGCTATCTTGACAACTTAGGGTTTACAAATTTTGGTGTACTTGCTATGGATTATACGTTTTAAGGGCTAACGGTTTAAGGTTTAGTGGCTAGGATTCGTGGTTGTAGTGAATTCAAGATTTAGGTTCTGGTTTTAAGGTTTAAGTGATAAAATCGAGGAAGATTTAAATCTCAAGTGTGGTTATGTAACATTGATTTCAAAGAGATTTTAGGGAGTTTGTTCTAAAGCTGCATGTGCACTGTCCTCTTAGCAGAAAGTGACCGGACTGAATGCTTACACGACACCCTATAAGCTTTTTCTAAGATGACTGTTATTGGTGACTGTATTTCCTTCAGTGTTCTTAGCCGAGTGAGATTAATCAAGTCTTAAGCTTTGCATTCACTGCCTTTTGCACCTTAATTTGCATATTGCAATCTGCTGCCTACTGCATTTTACAGGGAAATACGCCGTCTATGGTAGTAAGTTGTGCCGTACGCACAGTTACATGGCGAGTAGCCAGCTCAGCTAGGACCATCCGATCGGTTCCGGTTCTTTTTAGGTTGATTTTTTCTTGAAAGTTAGATTCATTATCATCCGCTGGGGTGGGCCTCTGTACCGACGAACGCTCCTGACATGGTGGAGACTACTGCTTGGAAACCGACGGCTAGAATAAAGAAGCACGTAGATACAGTTTTGGATCGGCCGCGTCTCATTGTGTATTGGTAATCCAAAACCGAATATCAACGAATTCAGTGCGCGATTTACTAGCGTTTGCGTGCTATTGCTTCTTATTTCTCCTGAGCTGAGCAAGCTAATGGTGAAGTTGACAGTTTTGTCCTATTAGCAGAAGCTTGGGGCTCGTGTAGATTCTAGAGAAGAACTGAGTAGCAGCTCCTTGTCGCAACAAGTGTGAGAATTAGACTGCTTAATAAAGAAGGGAAAAGTAACTCGGTGCATTCAGAGAGCACTTTGTGGTGGATAGTAAAGCTGTTTTAGCGAAGCTAAAATATCGGTGGTTGATCCTTGGGCCAGTGGCAGTGAGTAGACCTTGCTTGTAGATTATGGTTTAGCATGCTCAGGCATCTCAACTTCAAGGCATTTGGAACCCAGCACAGCTCTTTGACGGTAGTCCTTTGTTCAGACGTCAAACTCACAGTTTACAATCGAGGACATTGTATCATGCGCTGCGTCCGTGGCCGCCCACGTCTTAGCCATGCAACGGCGTTCAGCGTGTAGCAAAATGATTCTCAAGCCTTCATCTCTAGTCGAGGAAAGCTGTAAGATAGCTAGACAAATGTCAGTGTCTTAATTGGGCATCGTGGGTACCCAATTGTTGGACATCACCAGCCAGAATGACAGCAATGGCTTTGGTTGGAAAGTTGCATTTACTCGACTCATCTTCCAGAGTTGTTGCTGGGTATTGAAGAAAGTAGTTGCCAAAATGTAAAGTTCACGTTGCTGCACAATTTGCAACTTTTTAGTGAAGCTATGCTGGTTAGATCAACCTTGTTTAAGAATTTTCGCAGCCAGAGTTGTTCATGTCCAATGGTTGCTCATGCATTACTTAATGTGACGTAATGCACGATCCTTTTCAGAACCACGATGGCTATGAAGAAAGACATGTGTGCCAACATTCTTTGAGCTCTCTTTGGCAGAAAATGTAGGCAGGCAAAAATCGTATAGTGCTTCAAGCAAACAAAATATCTGTAGAATCACTTTACATACGCTGAAAAAAGGATTACGTTTGAATTGTTAAGTGACACAATGCACTGCTACACCACGGATGAGCACACAAAAGACTATTCACACGGATCTAGCAAATGCTGCAAGGAATATGTAAGTTATTTAGCTTCTTTTTAAACGTCAGCAAGTCAGGGAATTTCCAGATTTCGGTCAGGAGTGAGTTCCAGGCTTCGAGAGTCACGAACTAAAGATACGGTCTGTTAAGGTTTTTAAAGTTGGTTCGGGGTATAGTTGAACAACTAGAGTAAAAAAGTGATTGGTGAACTGAGTAGTCCGATTGAATAGTTGCTCTGATAGGCAGGCCAGTAAAAGAATAGCGGGACCTAAACCTAAGGGTAAAAACGTTGACGTCCATTTACTGCTTGATAGTGAGTCAGTGCTGGTCAGTGAGAAATGTTGTACTGTGACAATTGTAACATTAAAGAAGGACAAATCTAACTAAAGAGTTTTACACCTAATATATGCACCTACTTCCACCGGCCAAAAGAAGTGGGGCCGTGAGGTACTAAAGTTTAGTTGAAATGTTAAAAATGTGCGAAATAACTTTTCCAAATTCTGAGTTGCACTACGTTTTCCATAAACTATCAAGTTAATTTATGATAATTAAAATTGAGATCGTTTGCAACCATCTAGGTGTGAACATCTGAAACGCTTTTTTCCTGACTGCCTAACCAAATGCTGTTCTTGTGGAAACCCTTGCCAAACCTTTTCACATACTCGTGTGTTGGTCACCGGCCGGATGTTCAAGGTAGTCGTAGCAAGTTCGATGAGTATTTGATGACATCCACTTTCTCTAGCACGGCAAAATGAACAGCCATGAGTAGCAGGCTATAATTTATCTCCGCCAGTAACTCCACAAAGTCATAAAGACCATGTGGGCGTAACGAAGGAGAGCTTTGTATAGCTCACTCACAGCCTAAGCGGCTTTCGGTACGCATTCGCTACCCAACAGACTTCGTCTCACGCAACAAAGAGAAAGTGGGAAGCATAGCAGAGTTAAGAGAGCAGTTGAGGTAGTGAGTAGCATAGAAGTAGCAGTTCAGGACCGCTGAAAAAGATGTGCCATAGTCGGCAGTTGGAGAGTAGGTGTCGTTGCGTAAGAATTGTGGAAGCGAGTTCCACAGTCTCGGACCTGCAGAGCTAAAGCTTCTGTCGCCAACTGTCTTTAAGCGGAGGAATGGGACAGCTAATTTATTGTCCACACAGGACCTGAGGGCGTGAACAGGCTGAAACTGATGTAGCAGTTCAGCTAGGTATGAAGAAGCCAAGCCGTGGCGGGCCTTGTGGGTCAGCGTAAGAACTTTGCTCTGTATCCTTTGCTCAACCGGCAACCATCCTTGCTCTTCCAGTAAAGGTGACACGTGCTCAAACCGCTGGGACTTGAAGACCAGCCTAGCAGCCATATTTATAGTCCGCTGTAGTGGCATTATAGCTTTCTTTGGTAGCCCAGCCAAAAGGGAATTACAATAATCAAGCCGAGACAGAACTAAAGAGCTAGTTAAATTTTTTACAAGCCACTTTGGGAGACAGCTTCTAATCTTGGATAGGGATCGGATGTGATGGCTAGCTGTAGAGGCAGTCTTCTGAATGAAGCTTTTGAAATTGAGGCAGCTGTCGCACACGACGCCTAGATTACGAGCACGTGGTGAAGGTCGCACAATAGCATCACCTATTAGAACAGCAAAGCCTTTTAATCCAGCCACACGCTCAGGGTGTCCTATGAGAAACAGTTCGGTTTGATCGTCTTTTAATTTTAGGAAGTTTTCCGACATCCAGGATTGAATATCGGCAAGGCAAGCATTCAGTTTCTCAGTTGCCCCACCGGATTCCGACGGTTTAAATGAGAAATACAACTGAGTATCGTCAGCATAGAAGTGATATCCTATTCCATGGGCCTTAATCACTTTTCCCAGAGGTTGCATATAAATGGATAACAGCAAGGGACCAAGTACATACCCTTGAGGGATTCCACAGATGACCCTTCTCATGTCTGAGACCTGGCCCCCACACGACACGGATTGAACACGATCAGACAGGTATGATTTAAAACACGCCAGTGCTTCGTCTGCCAGACCGATTGTTGTTCTCAGTCGATCAAGCAAAACTTCGTGATCAATGGTGTCGAAGGCAGCAGACAGATCTAGCAAAGCTAGGGCAGTGACTTTCCCGTCGTCGTTGCCACGTAGAATGTCATTGTTAACACGGAGGAAAGCAGTTTTGGTAGAGTGCTGCCTCTTCAAACCTGATTGAAATGTTTCTGACATTCCATTATTTTCAATATGTTCAACTAGCTGCTTAGCAAAAATTTTGTCAAGAATCTTAGATAAGAATGGAAGAAGGGAAACTGGACGATAGTTTGCTAGGACCTCTGTGTCTAATCCAGGCTTTTTAAGAATAGTTCTAACGATTGCCGATTTGAAGAACTTGGGACGATCCCGTTTCCCAAAGAAGCATTAAAATTCTTGGTTATGCAGAGCTAAGTTGGTCTGCAAGTAAAGACCACAGAGATGAAGGTATAGGGTCTTCAGGAGACCAGCTCTTTTTGCTAGACCTTATTAAGGCAGCCACATCACAGGCAGAAACATCAGAGAATCTTTTAAGAAAGATCACAGGTTGAGGAACGGAGATTGCTTTGGTCGGAGGGGGCTTAATGGAAGCACGAATGTGCACAATTTTTTCAGTAAAGAAGGCTGAAAACTTTTCGGCTGAGCCCTTAATATCTGGGGAGTAAGACCCTGACAGCATTGGCCAGTAAATGGTTTACTGTCTTATAAATCTGTTTAGTGTCCGACTGGCAGGAATTCAGTTTCCTAATGAAAAAAGAAGCCCTGGCTTTTTTAAGCTTTCGTGTGTAAACACGAAGGAAGTCTTTAAAATTGACTAGGTCTGCCTCAGACCCCGATTTCTTGAAACGACGTTCCAGCCTGTGCTTAACACGGCGCATCTTAAGGTTTTTTTGTAAATTGAAAGCAATCTCGACGACTTTGAGCACAGATAGAGCGAACGGGAGCATGCTTGTCAAGAGCACTTCTGAGTGTCATTATCATCGCATCTGTGAGGGTATCGAGGCTGCCGGTCGAGTCTCAATGCAGATCAAGAAGGCCTGCATCACAAACAGATTTCAAAAACTTGTCCATGTCAATGCTTTGTAAGTTACGTCGTTTGGAAAATTCGACATTGCCCTGTACGTACGAGGGAGCAGGAACAGTAAACGAGACCGAACAATGATCTGAGAGGGTCAGTGGGCACACCACAAAGTCAGTGGGGAGGACATCCTTAGTGATCACGAGATCCAGAATGTGGCCACCGACGTGGGTGCTATGATTAACGTGTTGGGCCAAACCAAGATTCTCCAGAAAGTCAAGAAATGAGCGGACCTGGCTGTTGCTAGGGTTGTCAACGTGAATATTGAAGTCTCCTACAATCATTAGCGGCCTGTCACACACAAATATTTTAGCGAGGAACTCTGAAAACTCCTCTATAAACAAGTTTAGACAGCCAGAAGGAGGCCGGTATATCACAACGGTGAGAGGCATTGTCTTTTATGAGGACCTGATAGCAACTGATTCAAACGATGACCCATGCGAGAAACTGCACATTTTATAGCCAAACGATTCGCGAACAACAATTGCAACCCCGCCACCTACCTTGTCAGAACGCATGGACTGATAGAATGAGAACCCGGGTGGGGTGGTCTCAGAAATACAGCTACTGGAACAAGGCGTCATCCAGGTTTCGGTAAGCAGAAATATATCTAGCTTCTCCTGGACCACCTGATTGCGGATAAGTAACCCCTTGGTTTTAGCGAGCGGACATTTAGTAGGCGGAATTTAAGAGGCTGTCCAACAACTGGGCGACGGCGATGAAGTGGCTCGTATTCTCTACCGTTTGCGTCCGGCCCGGCGGACGCTGGCTCTTCGAATTTGAATTGGACCTTGGTAACGGCCGTGGGACGACGTTTCACAACGTACAGCGGGTGGGCTACTACCGCAACAAGTAATATTTAGCGCTTTAAACTTACGAGTCGTAGGTTTGATTGCCGAGCTGTTGATGGGGCGAACGCAGGATGCAGGTAAGTTCTTACTGACCCGCCGGAGAAGGCCCGCCGGCAGGTATCGACTAATGGCGACATCGCATCTTATGCTAAGCAGGTCCTGTTTTGTGTAGCATATCCGAGGACAGCTCATAAATAGTCACAGCGAAAATAGCAGCGGAATACCGGAAGGTATTACGGAGAAATCAAGTAAAGGTCCACACCACGCTAGGAGTCGCCCGAGGCCGCTCTTTAGCGCTGGGTGGCTGCATGGACTTCGAAAGTATTTATTTTACACACACACACACACACACACACGCACACACACGCACATATATACATATATACATGTATAAATATATATATATATATGTATATATATATATATATGTGTGTATATATATATATATATATATATATATATATATATATATATATATATACATATATATATATATACATATATATATATATATTTATACATGTATATATGTATATATATATCTCGGACGGGCAACACAGTGAACGTTAACTCACACAATTGAGTGCTATGCGAAGGATCATGCGTCTTTAAAGAGGAAGTATCCACAGCTCTTCGTGCCCAGCGATCAAGGAACATCCGATTTGAATATGGTGGAGAGCACTGTAGCGCCGCGCTGGCCTCTGCATTATTTTAGAGCGAACAAGAACTATTCGGCGGGCAAGAAATCCATTTTCCTCGGACAGTTGAACAGAGAGCAAGCTGCTTTCACTTTAACTTGCAATTACAGAAGTCCATTTTGGGGCGAGAAGCCATAAACCTGAAAATATAAGTGAAACTTGTGAACCAATATCGCATCGACAAATATAAGTAACATACCAAACTGACTGAAAAAACGCCGTCACATACTTCTTAAGAATTGTCGGTTGCTTTTCTTCATCTGACTTTGGGAGACCCAGTTCCTGTAGGGGTAGATCATGCATATTACTTTCCTCAACTTCTCTAGTTTCTCCGTCAAGGTCACTGAGCTAAAAGGAGCTTGCATACATTAGCTGCAAACAAAGTGACGGGAATAACTTAAATTACTTTAACATAAGGTAGCCCAATTTAGATTGATAGTACTGCAGAGCCACAGCATACAGAGCCTTTACTTCTGGCAGGCTAGTAACGGTGCATCTGGCCACGAAGGGAAGCCATAATCAAGTTTGAAAATTTCAAGGCAAAGAAGTACAATTGAATCAATTTAAACTGCCAATAAGCTTCACACACATAACTACTTTCTTAAGCTGATGGAAGAGGCATGGGAATGTTTTGGGTTATAGCCATACAGTAATAAACTGCCAGGTAATAAACGAGGCCAAATTATTTTGAGTCCTGGCCTGGGCACTTAATTATTAACCAACTGCAAGCAGATCTTAAATAATGAAGACTATTCTGTTGCTTCATTGGACAAAGTTGTTCGGGTAGGCACTAATTAGCTTTAAGGAGTGTTAATCTTGAACTTGCACAGGACGACGAATCTTGAAACACTTAAACTGATAATGCTGGCCGATTTAGAGGGGTCAGGAGTCTGGTAGCCCCATCAAAGCCTATATACCTATGACTGTTTCAAAACAGATGCAACGACATCTTTCATCTCGTCACATTTACAAAATTCACTTGGCAACTAAGCTATTCCAGCTACTGCAAACTGATCCAATAGAGCACAACGTGCAGAGAAACATGCTGTTATTTATCTTCTACATATAAGTAGGATTGCCAAACTGATTACAAAAGGAAAGAGATAAGTGCCCAAGCTTCTGCAAATATAGTAAAATGAGTAACAAGCTTTTGCGAAGCAAGGAGAGTTCTAGTATAACCGAACACATGCTAACTTACGTAGAACTCAAGTCAATCGACGTTTTAAGATTTACATATGGCGTTTGAAGTGACTATCGACCGGGCAGAATTCATAGCAGTGATAATATTAATATTACTATTCTGTCGATTATCGATTTCTCAAAAGAACCATATCTCTAATCTAATCTATCTAATCCTAGTGCTTTATATCTTAGCAGAAAGAGAATCAATGATCCAAGTGATAGTGATAAGCATGATATCAAGCGTGTAAACAAATACGCTTATTCCAGCATGCTCGAGCAAGCACGAAGACAATCTACAATCTGTACACTGATGTCTTTCACTCAGGTAGAATATTACCTAGTTTAGCACTGTGCCGGTGATACCTAGGTGTGTGGATGGGGTCAGCAGGCTCACTTACTGGTCTGTAGTGTCGAAGTGCACCATTCAGAGTACAGGATACTTCAGGCGGTAATTGAAAACGTAAAGCAGGGCAGCTTTAGTAGAATCGTATGGTTGAAATCCCGATTGGGACTGGCTAGAAGATCAGATACATTGATATCAGCTATGTAGTCCATGGCACACCGATCGTTACAAATTGCCTTTGGTATGAATGGCAGGAGTAAAACGAGATCAAGGTTTGTGCAATTTTCAATATCCAGGGTAGGCGTTTTAATAAGTAGCCCGACAAATGCTGCTTTTAAAATAAAATGGGCTTAATATGATGGGATAATATATATACATATATATATATATATATATATGTATATGTATATATATAACTGTTAAAACCTTATATGTATATACATAAAACTTATATGTATATATATAACCGCAAAACGACTTATATATGTATGTATATATATAACTCTCGGCTTGGGGTTATCCTTTGTTGGCTCATACATACATATATATATAAGTTGCACTCAGAAAAGTACTACTAGCTAAAAAGAGCGGTTTCGATGACAGCAAGAGAACCAGACGTGAGGCTGCAAGCTTAGACGACAGACGGCAATGGGTCTACAGTACGTGCGATCAAGCTGTCGGTAAATGCTTTTGCAAGCAATGCTTTAGCATTGCCATGCTCCGATCTTGTGACTGCAGAACTCGTGCTTCTTCTTCTGCTGAAGCTGATATCGCCATTGCTCTTGTTTCTTGTGCATGTACCCGAACTTAGTAAATGTTGTACCAGTGCATATCAGTATCCTAGCTTAGCAGCATGTGTTTGGTTTTAACGTTGGTAGTGGCATATGGATTTCTTATTATTGGTACCTTTAGTTAGATTAGTCCTTTAAGTTAATTGTACGTATGCCACCGGTCTTTGAACTGTCCTTTAGTCTTGCGGCATTTAGTCGAACAGCCACAGTAATATACTCCCCTTCTGCTTATGCAAGTTCGTCAGCTTTATTGCTCCTGCAGTGGCCTGCTCTCACTGTTGAGGTTATATATTGTAGTGTTTTATAGCCATCCCACAATCCTAGCCATGAAATTATAAGTACATTAATTGCGAGGATGACTACTGTAACCTGACTCATCAGCATGAAAGTAAATAATTATTGCAAAAGCTCCTAGTTCGGCTGCTGATACTGGTATGTTTTGGTAACTTAAGACAGTTACTGGGTTAGGTTAAGGTTGACAGGCATTTGCATTCGAAAATCTTACCACATTCTTGGTAGGCTTTGTAATGGAGACTTGCTATTATCTTAGGGGCTATTCTTTAGATGATCAGATCTCTTATGTATACAAGCTTTTGTAAACAGATTTAGTTATTACTCACACTAATATTTTATTGTTGTTGTTGCAAATGTACCCACTTGCCTTGAGCTTGACTCAGCTGTCAGCTTTAGTGCATGATGTCAGCATTTCCCTTTGTCAGAGCTGGTTGCAACCAATGAATTGAAGTGAGGTTTTCTGAATCTTTCTTTAGGCCACTGAAATCGTAACAAGTATGAACTTGAGTTGTATTTAATGATCAGTTGGGCTTCAAACATTGACTAAACTGTCAATGCAAGTTTTTAATTCCCAATTGTTGATTTCTAAGGTTATTTTGCGTTTGGTCACATTGGTGGTAAGGTAGTGGCATTAAGTAGAAAAAGAAAGGCTTTCTGAGTTAGCATGTTCTTTTTTACTGGCAGAAAAGACTCCATGGCTATTTTCAGAGAGCATTACAGGTTTGCCGACATCAGGAGTCGAACCCAACGAGGACGTGTGTCTGGAAGGGGAACACCTAAACTCTGGGCTTAACCTGAGCCCAGGACAATTGCAATACCGCTCAAGTAAAACTTTTTGAAAAGGTTTCTTATTTCCTTAAGCCATTCACATCGAAGTAATCTGGCGCAAAAATCCGTACAAAATAAATATTTTAATTAAACATGTACCTATGTCTTGATTATTATTTGTCATCCTGGTAAGCGAAATTGAGTCTGTGACCTGAATACTAACTACTAAATTTGCAACTAACAATGATACAATGCACCTGCCTTGTATTCTCCATGTATATCTCTATTTTGGTCATGTTTATTCATGCATTTTCTTTTTTAGCCATGCTTATTGCCTTGGCTGTAGCATTTATGCTGCTAAAATTGGCATACTCATTCGATAGTCCATTAATTCCTTCCTGAATTCTTAGTTCCTAGTCTTTGAACAAACTAAATTTCAACAATGCATTCTCTCATTTTCTAGACCATAGCCACTATACACTAGTTGACATGCGACTTGAGTGCTTGAGCAATTGGTCTTGGGGCAATTCATTGATTTAAGGTTACGAAGAGATTCATTCCGATTTAAAATTAGCCCATGCAAAATTTTGGTAAATAGGTTTTCATCGGATACTTGCTCACGTATCTGTGAGATCGTATCAGTACAACGTTTGCAAGTTAGGAATGGCAATGGGTAAGGCGTGCCCGGAGGGCTAGTTATTTGTATTTTTGCACCGCCCAGCCTCTCTATCGGAGCTATAACGGTAGTTGGTGGCAGAATCGTCGCTAAAAGTAGTAGTAGAAAGAAACATTTTCTCATGCCTTTGTATGCTTTTAAAATGGTCTGTTCTCTCTAATTCCTGTTCCATACTACTGCTGGAATTTCAGATTTTCTTCTCCTTTATCCTACAATTGTATTGCATTACCTTGTCATTTTTATAAAAATTTTACTGGCATTGGTCCCTAAGCTTTTGCGTTATCCTTTCCCAAAATTATTTATATGGATTCATAATTCCATTAACTTTACCTCGTACGTTCATTCAACTAGGATGTTGGTCAAGATGCGGTCACTAATTTTTCTAGGTTTAAAAAAGCTTAATGTGGGCTTTCCAGGCGTGTAGAGTTCATTTTCCTATGCTCCCTTTTAGTTCTATTTTCTTTAAGTAAAGATAATATCATTATTATAGTAATAATAATATTGCACTTGAGCAAGCGCCCTCAGAGAACTTAATCTCTCTTTAGGCCCTTTACATTTGCTGCAAAGGGAAACGCAATTGTATGTAAGTAATATCATGCTTGATATACAAACAAAATAAATAACGTGGTTATGGTGACATGCACAGGGTCAGCATGCAAATGTGGTTAGTGGCAGCATGCACAGTGTCAGCACCCATAAGCGAATCAAGGACGAATCACAGAGACCCACTAAATGCTGTCCTAAATAGGTGTATTTTTTAATTTTTTTACAATGTGGTCAGGTTAGGGGATGTTCTGACGCAGGTCGGTAGGGAGTTCCTGGCTTTGGAAGTATAGGAACTAAATGCACGGTCTCCAAAGGATTTAAGGTTTGCACGAGGTAGTTGTAAACTGTTGGATTCCGAAAAGCTGGTGGTTAGATGATGGGGGAGTAGATCTGAGAGAAAGGCTGGAGCCAAAGAATGAAGTGAACAAAAAGTGAACGACAGAAACCTTGAAGTCAATCCGTTGCTTGACTGGTAGCCAGTGCAGGTCGGCGAGAAGGTGTGTAATGTGGCAACTGCGATGCTCAGACAGATAAGCATAGCTGTGGAGTTTTGCACCAGCTGCAATCGCCTGATTGCACATGCTGGTAGGCCAGAAGCAGTAAGTTGCAGCACTCGAGACGGGATGTCACGAGTGCAAGGACCAACTTGGACGTGGTATCCTTAACTCAACAAGCCTGAATTTTAGCAATGTTAAGAAGCTAAAAATAGCAGATTTGGCTGTGGAGCTGATATAGTTTTCTAACGAGAGGTCACTTTGAAATATGATGCCTAGATTTCGAGCTGATTCAACAAGAGATATGCTAGACGGGCAAATTTCGAGCGTCATCCTTTCCAATCTGTGAATCACACTGCGTTCGCCCATAATTGGTAAGTTAGTTTTAGCATCGTTTAGTCTGTCCGAGTAATTCATGGCGACCAACTGGCAGAGCTTATCAAGTTGTTTGGTTTACCGGAGGCTCACTCGAAGAGCAGGAAGAGTGTGCTTTTATCGGGGTGTCAGGAGCACAAGGAGCCGACCACAAAGGAGCATTGTTCTACGTGAAGTCCACGGACACGGAGTTCTTCGTCCAAGTTGGTGTACTTGGCTTCTCTTCAGCTCAGCTGCCAAATCCTGCTAGCTCTCCGTTATCAATGGGGATCTCCACGCCGACTATCACTGAATAGTGGCTGTTGTCCACCACCGTGTCCGGGTGGCTCTACGGGAACGGCTGGAGATAATTATGCCGGTCCACTCCGGCATGTCTCCTTAGTAACCAGGGTGGCGCCTCCAGGAAGCTTCGCACAACCATAAAGTGCCTCTCCTTAATCATTGGCATCATGCCGGAGAAATGGTTGAGCGCCTAGAAAGAGATTAAGTTCTCTGAGGGCGCTTTATCAAGTGCAATATTATTATAGTGTATGTGAGAGCTTTTCGCACTGCCCACAGCCCCTGAGTCAGAGAAGTTCAGACGTCAGGTAAACTTGGCCCTCGCAGCAGCCACCGGGAGAAGGTCCAGCCTAGCGCAAAAGACAAAGAGCCAAGCAGTAAGGAGACACCAAAGCCGAACAGGAGAAAGTGGGTGTTGTTTGAGTGGTTGTCTGTTCCAGAAAATCTGCCACCTCCCTGACTCGGCTTCGAGCCCGGACCGCCGCAACCCGCGAAGCGCCAGGCGAGCCTTCGGTCATAAGGATCTGGAGCCGGCATGCACAGTACTCTGCAACTACCCACCGAGGAGAAAGATCGCTTGAGTATCATCCGTAAAGGCACCCTCGAAGACATGTATGGGACAATCAAGGTCTTTCATGGCAACTGTCGTAACAACCCAGTCAGTGGAGGACAACTTTCTGCAGTCTTGGGTAAATGAATGTGTCAACGTCCTGAGAGAGCTGGACGAGACCAAGACCTCCACTCGAGCGTTGAGTGGCATGGAAAATTTTGCGGTAGCCCTAATGGGAAGGGAGCACACCATCCTGCAAAGGTCTCGCACCGCTCACTATACCGCAACCAAAAGATTCTTTTTAGCCACTTGATACGCTCTAGGTATTCTAAGCGGTGCATTAGGAACGTGGGCGGGACATCGAGCGTCTGCCATGGGGCCACAAGAGAATGCTAAACCAAGTCTATGTCCAGGGCGGGGACAGACAATGTGTTCTCACCCTCCACACGCTGACAGGCGAAGCCCTGGGGGGACACCCAGATACACATGGGCCTCATCCTCACTTAGCATGGGGCAGCGGCACTCATGTTATGGCTGCATGTCAGAAATAAGCCTGACCGGGACCCGGCACTTCTCCGAACGAAAAGATAGGCCTATCCTTGTGGCGACCTAGCACACCCAATAAAGCTGACGCTGGGGCGACGCCGGGGAACAAGCAAACTTAGCTGTCACTTAGCTCGCCATTCGAGTTCGGGGTGCATGGCATCACTTTGCTGATAGCATAGTCGTCTTCCGCTTCCATTTAATATTAATAATGTACTTGATACAGCGCCCTCAGAGAACTTAATCTCTTTCTAGGCGCTTCACAATTGCTGCAAATGGAAATGTAATTGAATGGTAAGTAAAATCATGCTTAAAAAACAAACACAATGAATAACATGGTTAGGGGTGACATGCACAGGGTCAGCGTAAAAATTTGGATAGTGGCAGCATGCACAGTGTCAGCACGCATAAGCACGTGAAGAACGAATCACAGGGACCCACTAAATGCTGTCCTAAAGAGGTGTATTTTGAAGTTCCTTTTAAATGTGGTCAGGTCAGGGGATGTTCTGACGCAGGTCGGGAGAGATTTCCAGGCTTTGGGATCATCCGAACTAAATGCACGGTCTCCAAAGGATTTAAGGTTTGTACGAGGTATTTCTAGACTGTTGTATTCCGAAAAGCCGGTGGTACGATGCTTGACCTGATAGGGGAGTATGTCGTAGAGATAGGCTGGAGCCATAGAATGAAGGGACCTAAAAGTGAGCGACAAAACCTTGAAGTCGATCCGTTGCTTGACTGGTAGCCAGTGCAGGTCGGCGAGAAGAGAAGTAATGTGGCAAGTGCGATGCTCACGACAGACAAGCCTAGCTGCAGAGTTTTGCATCAGCTGCGATCGCCCGATCGCACATGCTGGTACGCCAGTAAGCAGTGAGTTGCAGAAGTCAGGACGAGATGTCACGAATGCATTGACCAACTCAGACGTGATATCCTTATCTAAACAAGCCCGAATTTTAGCGATGTTATGGAGCTGGAAAAAGGCAGATTTGACTGCGGAGCTGATGTGGTCGTCTAACGCGACGTCACTTTGGAATATGACACCTAGATTTCGAGCTGATTCGACAGGAGATAGGCTGGCAGAGCCAATTTTGAGAGACAGCCTTTCCTATCTTTGAATTACACTGGGTTTACCCATAGGTAGTAAGTTAGTTTTATCATCGTTTAGTTATAGAAAATGTGCTGTCTTCCACGTACGGATGTCCTTAATGCATGCAACAAGTGAGTTTAGAGGCTTTGAGGTGCTCGAAGGCTGGGAGGGATCAAAGCAAAGGTACAAATGAGTGCCATCCGCATTGAAGTGAAAGCCTATATTGTGCTTTGCAATCACATCAGCAAGAGGCAGAGTATAAACCGTGAAAAGAACCGGACCTAGCACGGAGCCCTGAGGTAATCCACATTTCAGAGGTACTTCAGATGATCTTTGTCCAATAATGTCAATACTCTGAAGTCTCCCACTGAGATAGGACCTGAACCACTGCAGAGCAGTGCCAGTGATGCCCAGGCGAGATGAGAGGCGCTCTAAAAGAACTTTGTGATCGATGGTATCAAAAGCTGCCGAAAGATCGAGCAAAACAAGAAGAGACACTCTACCCATGTCTGCATTCCTAAGTAGGTCGTTGTATACCCGAAGTAATGCTGACTCTTTGGAGTGATTAGCTCTAAAGCCAGAGTGGAACTTACTAGCAAGATGTGAGGTTTCGATATGTGAGTTCAGCTGGTCTGCCACGACCCGTTCCAGTGTCTTTGATTGAAATAGTAGAAGGGAGAATAGGCGGTAGTTGCTCAAGTTCTCTTGGTCCAGTGTTGCTTTCTTGAGGAGAGGCCTGACTACAGCTTTTTTGAAATGTGCTGGCACATGAACTGAGGCTAATGACATATTAATGATGCTTGTTATGCATGGCAGCAGCAGATAAATGCAACGTAGGAGCAGGAGAGTGGGAATAGGGTCCAGAGGACTTGATGTCTTCTTTGATTGCGATACGAACTTTAGGACTAGATCACTAGTGACCTGCTTAAATGCAGACATTGAGAAGAAGCCATGAACCAAGGAACAGCATTCTAGTGAGGATATTGTCATCGCAGTGATCGTTTGCCTGATCTTGTCTATCTTCTGCACAAAGAATCGAGAGAAGCGATTGGCTAGATCATCACAAGGATTATCGGGTAAGGAGTCAGGGAACGGTTGAGGAGATGGTTTATTGTCGACATCAGCATTTTTGCATTGTGCATCTGTGATTCAACAATGTTTCTACAGAAGCTAGACTTGGCCTTTGCTAGGATCGATTGGTACGACTTACAGTAGTCTTCATATGCCTGTCGATGGACAGTTAGTCCGGATCTTGTTTATGCTTTTTCAAGCTTTCGCTTAAGAGACCTGGCTAAGCTAATGTCTGTGGCAAACCATAGGCCGTCTGTGCGGGGGCGCACAGTGTGCTTTTTCAAAGGTGCAAACTCGTCTAGCGTGTCAGCTAGTGTCGTGTTGCAGCTATCTACAAATGATGACAGATCGGAAGGAGGACTGAGCAGCAGAGGCGAAGCAGATATTCTCGCACGGACAGCATCGATGTCAAGGGTCTTGAGGTTTTGCGATTCTCAGGTTATTTTAGAGGAGGATGTGGGCACACACTGTAGATTGAATGAGATCTGCATGTGGTCAGATAAGCAGGATTTGGTAATAATTGGTGATGACAAAGTGCAGTTGTATGAGAAGATCTGGTCGAGTGTGTGACCCTTGATGTGGGTAGGGCCATGCACATGAGCCACAAGAGATAATGAGTCAGTCAATGCACGAAATTTGGTGCTGAAAGCGTCAGATAAGTTATCACAGTGAACGTTGAATTCACCCATAACGAGGAAGAATCGATTTCTTGCACACAAAATCGAAATGAGATCGGAAAAATCTGAGATAAAGGAGGTCTTAGTACCTGGTGGGCGATAGACTACTGCCACCATCAGTAGCTCGTTTTCAGGTGAGACCAAGACAATTGATTTAAAAGACTGCTTCGAGGGTACTGCAAATGGCTTGAATTTGAACCATTTGCCGTTTCCCGACTCACCCGATGAGAATGAGGAGTCTTGCTCCAGTGTCAGACTTTCTTTCGAAACCCTCCTTCGCTACCTGTGCACGTGCGCCCTGCACCCGCGCGAAGCTCTGTCAGCAGTAAGGGTACTTGCCTCTCGGCCTGAACCCCATCGGAGTGGCTAAGAAGAGCTCATTGCCCGAGGACGCAGAGTTGTCCTCGTCCATTTCCTCTTCCCGATCTCCTAAGCTAGCCGAGCTGAATGAGGTGCTCCTCTTCGAGCCCATATTGATTACGAGCATGTCTGAGCGAGCTATCTCTTTCGGCGAGTCACACTGAACCACCACAGACACTGCTTGGGCAACCCCACGGCTAGTCGGCAAAACCTGCTTGCCATCGGCTGCTTGCCGTTTCTTCGTTCTCTTGGCAATGGCCCAGAGTCCCACCTCTCTGACCACACACTCCCATTCATCTAGCGGAGGTGGCCGGCAAGTGGGGGGGGGGGTTCGTCCGAGGTCAGTCCTTTTGTACAAGGTCCTCGCTACTACTCCCATGCAATTACCCTTAGCGGGGCACACTCTGGCAATGTGGCTTATCTTCTGGAACCGAAAGCAGTGGATGTTGGGACAATCCGCTGCCAGGCGGCCCTTCTCCCCGCAGCTGTGGCTTTTCCTAATCTGGCACCCTACAGCTATGCGATCGCTGTAGCCACGAAGCATACACGGAGGTAGCATACCAGGGCAGCTTAAAAACGCCGGAACTAAACTCAAACAAAATTCAAAAGAGATCGGGAGGGCCCTTTCCAGACTGCACATCACATGCTGATGCTGTCAAAAATAGCAGTACCATGAAGCATGCCTTTTTACTGGACCCCTACTATTCCAAGAGGGCAAGCACTGCCAACACCGTCTCAAATGGCACACGTAGGTGAACCACCCCACCTAGGATCACCACTATCGTCCTGTCTGCCTGAGGTCGTCCAGTCTACATGCTGTTGGGGACCCCATCGCAAACATTACGAAATATCTCCACCGCCCCCAAGCTTGTCCTTCTGTGAGGCAATCTAACTCAACATATTTGAGCCCCTTGTCCTCAAATATTTACAACAGGCCATCCAGTAGAGCCCTCACTAAACGGCCGAACCGGATGTCGTTGGGGTTCATTCCATCATTTAAATAAAACGGGGTTTGATGCCGATCTAATTAACATCAAAGACTTCATTCAGGTTTACACCCGGAAGCTTAACGAGGCCAGGGTTCTTTTTCCACTTGAAAGCTGAATATATGACAGTGGGATCCGTAACCGATTTATAAAACAGTAAACCATTTATTGACCGATGCTGAAGGGTCTTAGGCGGTGATTGAGAGTTCTCTGCCTTATGCTGTAGATGGCGGGCCGTGGGCTGAGTTTCACCACTTGCGGCATCACTCCAGGAGTAGAGTGCCAAGCAAGTCCGAAGAGTCCTACGAGATGGTAACGATGATAAAACTAACGTACTAGTTATCAAAAACCCAGTTTGATTCACAGGTTGGTAGGGCTGCTGCTCGAAATTGGCCCAGCCAACGGATCTCCTGCTGAATCAGCTCAAAATCTAGGTGTCATACTCAAAAGCGACCTCTCGTTAGACAACCTCATCAGCTCCACAGTCAAATTTGCCTATTTTAAGCTTCATAAGTTTGCTAAAATTAGGGCTTATTTAGATAGGGATACCACGTCCACGTTGGTCCATGCATTTGTGACATCCCGTCTCGACTTCTGCAACTCACTGCTCACTGGCCTACAAGCATGTGTGATCAGGCGATTACAGCTTGTGCAAAACTCTGCAACTATGCTTGTCTGCCGTGAGCGTCGCAGTTGCCACATTACACCACTTCTTGCCGACCTTCACTGGCTACCAGTCAAGCAACGGATTGACTTCAAGGTTTTTGTCGGTCACTTTTAGGTCACTTCATTCTTTGGCTCCAGCCTTTCTCTCAGATCTACTCCCTCACCAGGTCAATCATCTAACCACCCACTTTTCGGAATCCAACCGTTTACAAGTACCTCGTACAAACCTCAAATCCTTTGGAGACCCTGCATTTTGTTCGTATGCTCTCAAAGCCTCGAACTCCTTCCCGACCTGCGTCAGAACATCCCCTGACCTGACCATATTTGAGAAGAACTTAAAAACACCTATTTAGGACAGCATTTACTGGGTCCTTGTGATTCGTCCTTCATGTGCTTATGCATGCTGACACAGTGCATGCTGCCACTAACCACATTTACATGCTGACCCCGTCCATGTCACCCTTAACTATGTTATTCATTTTGTTTGTTTATCAAGCATGATATTACTCACCATTCAATTGCATTTTCCTTTGCAGAAAATGTCAAGCTCCTAAAGAGAGTTTGAGTTCTCCGAGGGAGCCTTATGAAGTGCATTATAATTATATTATTATTACATCAACCAGAGAGGCCGAGTCAGACAGCTAGAGTGGGCCATTTTGCAATGGTGCGAAGAATGCAAGCTACTGAAGGAGCCTGTGGACGGCATTGGGGACCACCTGGATCGAGGCTCAATGCTAGACAGAACGTCCTACAGGAGGTCCGTCTGTAGCCCAGAGGCGAAATCACTCAGGAACGAATTCGAGACGGGCCCCTCTGTGAAGAAGGAGGGAAGCTGGGTGGAAACAAGTGATTGCAGGAAGTGATGAGCTCGGCGGTGGGAGCTATTTCCCTATCCGCAGAGCCTGGGAGAAGGATCTAACGAAGCAACTTGAGATTGGGCAACAGCTGCTATCCCGGCCTCAGCGACACAAGCCAGGTGTGTAAGCACACCCTTCTTCTCGACCGGGGCCAAGGAGAGCGGGATGACCAGTTTCCTCAGCTGGCTAGCTATAGGGCAGTCCTTTCGGACGGGCCCACGTTCCGGCAGCGGCAGCACTTTAGTTCGACAAGGCAGTCCCTGATGAGGTGGAGGGGCTTCTGGCATCGGACACAAACGACTCCGGGGCAGTCTGAGATGATGTGCCTCATAAGGCCACAACCATTACAAGTAGGTTTGGGGCGTAAAAGAACCCTGTGGCTATAGGGGTCGCAATCACCACATGGAGGAATCATGCCAGGACAGCTCACAAACTCCGGTTGGGGCAGTCCCCGATGAGCACGATGAGGGGAGGCGAGTTGAACTCGTATACCACCTGGCAAACATTATTCCGCCCTCTCAGCCCTCCTCCACGGACATCCCCATCTGCCGGCTGCCTTCAAGCCTGCGGACCAGAAGTTAATGGCCCTATATAACTGGATACTTCACTTCTGTTTTAACCATACGGCCGAGAAGCGATGCCGATCGTCAGTCCTTCATTGACATTATCCACCACGCTCAACGACGTTTGCGTCAACCCTCCAACCATAGCTCAGCTTCAGCTACTTGTAAGAAAACGCTGCTCCACGTGGTTGCCGAAGTCCAACCTCGTCGGCTCAAGCCATCCACCACACTGCACCACTTCACCAACTGTTTCTGCATACAGGAACTAAATGACAGATTAATGGTGATCTTTTTATTAAGAAAAGAACGTTACAACTACGTGCTGCCGGATGCTGTCATCGGCGCCGGTTTGTATTAATCCCCTAGGTCGTCCCTGCCTCTGTTTTGGGTGAACTACGCCTAGATCACCGATGATGCGATGACCCTTCGCCGCAAACGGCAGGCTCTGACCACCCAGAGCGACGTTAGGCTGCAGTCCGTTGCGCCCCTCACGGACGACGACCACTCAATAGTTTGGTTGGCACACAAGTATGAGTGTAGCCTTGGGGTTCTAGGGCAATTCGAAGCAGGACCATTCGGAGTGGACATTTCGGAGCAGATATTTCGTCGAGGACAATTCGGAGAGGACAATTCGGAGCAGGATATTTAAGAGATTTAGCAGAATATTTGCTGCCATCCATGTGCGGATGTCATCAATGCATGCAGCAAGTGAGTTTAGAGAATTTGAGGTGCTCGAAGGCTGGGAGGGATCAAAGCAAAGGTACAACTGAGTGTCATCTGCATAGAAGTGAAAGCCTAGACTGTGCTTGGCAATCACATCAGCAAGAGGCAGAGTATAACCCGTGAAAATAATATATATCTACAGCATAGTATTCGCATCACTTAGTTGGAAAATTGCTAATATATCTCCTAATTAACGCTTAAAGACGCAGCGACCATGCTCTGTGGGTATAGCTGTATTCACAGTAGCCGGTATTCAAACATTGAAAAGCAAATTCCGGCAAGTAAGTAATGGAAGCCCCTGTTGCCAACACGAAAAATCCAAGTACTAATACATTACACTTGGACAGTACCGTCACCACCGTAAGGAGACAAGGACTGCTGCATCGTATTAATTGCAGTCACATCTCTAGTATCAAAGATTGCATTTGCATTTAATATCTCATCCTGTTTGCCAAGGTCTACCTTAGGATGCACATTTGAAGTTTACATAGAGCATTTGTCAGTAGATCGATGATTACAGCACATCTCCTAAAATATCATTGTACTGGTGATGCTCACGATTAGCCACAAATAGGAGAACGTAGCAGATATTCTTAAGAAAAAAGACCATGCAAAATAGGAATCGCTGCCATGCAAACGATTGATACGCATAAAGCAATGAGCACACCACGATTGCATGAGCTGCCCTATACCACCAACGGTTAGCACAAAAGGCTCGTCTTGGAATGAACGGAATGACCGTTAACAACTATCCAAAAATGTTAAGGCATCAGCCTTCCTGGGCGGGCGATTTGTTGCCAGTTTTTGTCTAGCTGGTTGGCTCAGAAGTAGTACGAACCATACAAAATGCAACTTCCATGGGTTTTTGCTTCCCAAAAAGTTGAAGTACCCATTTCGTTACACGACAGAGATGACAACAGAAGTTGCAAGCTCTGTGGTACACCCGCTAGCTATGCGATGGGAAGAAAATGATAAAAACAATGTTTAAGACTTGCTGTCAAAAAGCAAGGCATCACCTGCAAGACTCGACCAAATAAAATAAAAAACTGCCACAAGGACACAGCACGTACTAAATGTAGAAGGCACTAGAAGGAACAATTGGGATATGTCACAATAGGTAAGGTGGTTGCTTTCAAGGCCTTGATCCTTCATCGCCACTAATAGCTGTAGTGAAAGCCGTAAAGGCTCTTGTGTTGCTAAATAAAATGAAGCCGTTTAATCACCTAGGATTTATTTTTATTTACTTAAAGTCATTTCTCTTTGCTAATTAATCACTCTTGTGAAGCAATAGGCCATGGTACAGATCCAGTGCCCACTCCAGAGCCTCGTCTGTCTTGCCATGAACTGGCAACGTGCTTGCATAAGCACCAGGACTAGTGTTTCCTTGGAAACTATCCCATATGGCTGTACCTAAATATACAAAGGAAGTCGTTAACTTGGCTGCATGACACAGCCACGCCAGAGCACAATCGCAGAGTGGCGGCCAGACATGCATAGCTCCTGCTTACCATTATTTAAGGTAGGCTTCGACATGTTTAAAGCCCTAATTTTTTTCCTGTGAATGTTGCCATTCTCAGGTTCCGGCCAAGGGATGTCCTGATTAATCGGTGTTTTACAACACCCATCATCGCTAAGTACCGCCCTCACCATTTCTGGTGAAAGTTCACTAAGATTGGGTAACGCTTCTTCAATAGTGAGATCGGTCGAATTTCATATACCGGGCGGATATGCTTCTAAACTATGCTCTTCTTCCAATGGCATACTGCCCGAGTACTCGTTGGCAATAGTTGCAGCTGATGTGGCTGTGCTGATAGCACGACCAGAACCACATGCCTGTGCTCTGCTCGGTAGATGAGCAGTATTATTAACGATGGTAGCTCCAGCCTGCTGGACCTTCGATATAGCGAAGGCACTGCTATCAATATTACAATCAACCCATGTAGCATAGTTTGAGTAATCAAGCTGTGCACGTCCTATATTCAAGCAAGTACCTTCAGGAGCAGTGGACGAAGTGGAAGCGGCCACATATTGAGATGGTGACTCCCGATCAAGTGGCGAACGGCTGTCTTGCCCTGCCGAACTGCTGGGCACATCAGTATCACAAATACCGAACTCAGAGCTGTCTGAAATTCGTAGTGCTGTTGAGCTCTTAGCTTCACTAGCCCGATTCTTTTGATTAGACTGTGAGAGATTGTTGAGATTGCCACCAATATTAGCACCACATGCCTGGTCTGCTTCGACACGCCATTATTCCTGCTTTCCATATTTGTGCCAGCCACGGTATTCTCTGAAAGAAATTGTGCATGGCTATGGGTCAGATTCTTGACATACAACATCAGCAGCAGGCACATGCTTATTCTACATGAGACTTTTCCAGCATACACAAAAACTGCAGATGTATACTGGGTATTCATTACCAGCCTCAGCGACCATGCCTATAAAAAGGCAACCAGGTTAGCATTTTTATCTTCTGCTTACCTTCCTTCTCTAGGTTAAGACCGTCGAGGGTAGTGAGACCCACTCCTATTGGGATTAGTCAGCATAACAAGGGCAGCTACGGCAAAATCAAACAAGAAACTGCACGTCCGCTTTAATTGGATAATTTACACATAGTGACCTAATTTCAATCAAATGCTTACAAAATTCAAGGACACAACTGTAGAACACTTTCGAAAAATCACCAGGAATCAAAACCAGAGGTTTCGGTCGTTAAGGTCTAACCGGACCACAGCACTTAGCCAGGCCCTGGGAAGAGTAAACAAAGCTCCCCTTTGGTGCCTTAAAAACAGATCTTTACAGCAAGTGATAAGAGGAGGAAGTCGATGATTTAAGACTCAGCACAGCAAATAGAGAAAGCCGCTTCTGCAGTCTAAGAGTGTAACTGTAAATTCTGAAACAACAAGTTCCACGTCTACAACGAGACGATAAGAATAAAGCCTACACTGATGTCTCTGAAAGTGAACAACCAAACTAAATTATGTAGCCATATTCAAGTTGTTTTCAGCCCAACGCAACAATTTGTCATCATCTAAGGCATGCTGTAACTGGCAGTTTCTAGCAAGGACCAGACGGGATGATTCAAATCAATGAACCAAAGTAGCTCAGAATGATAGTGCCGTGTCAATGGCTTTATCAAAATGCCAAGCAGGCAATAAGTAGACGATTATATTCAGAAATGCCTCGAAGTAACGCTTCCTGCAGGAAACCTACCGGTAGTTTTCACCTGCACCTAGCCGTTATGGTGAATAAAGTATTTCTTCAAAATACTGACGTTTTCTGATACTATCGATCCAGACAAGCTGGATTTAAGAAAAGGGGCCACTTCTTAAGTGCCCTGTGGTGCTGACCTACACTCACTAACAGCTATCCTTGGTAAGCAATAATGTAGTACCGCTGAAATTCCATAAGTACTTCATTCAAAGGTACCAATGAAATCGAAAAACTTTGTTCAAAAAAGAGGTGAGGGTGGAGAGACGGCAAGAATAAACCAAACTAGGGGCAGCCATTTTCGGAGACAGCCGATATCAGATCACATTCCAAGCTTCGTCTGATATATCTAACCGAGGTAAAACGGTATTGCAACGTCATTCACGACCCGTGAGATGACGCCGCAAGCGCGAAAAAGCGTGTCAGATTCTCAGTCGGCTTCCGCTTCCCACCTTCTCACGGATTCCGTTAAACCAGTACAAGCGTACGCCGTAAAAGACCCGGCTAGCTGAGTAATCTGGGATGGGCGGAGCTGATGTCTACCACCGTCGAGAGCTTACGACAAATGAGATTGAGCACGCCGTCCCAAGTTCCGGCCCTCCGGCCGCTGGAAGCTGACCCCGTGCTTTGCCCTTCCGGGGAAAGGCGACGCCCAGCCCGACACGCCGAATATCAATGGCACCGCTTACAATAGGGTGCAACAGTACAACATTTGCATCCAAATGAAAAAATGAGGATCTTCCAAATAAAGGAAACTAAACTAGAAGCATATGCCTTTAACCCTAAGTATAGGTCGACCGCTAGCAAGACGGCCCCTTGCATTGAAAACAAATACAGATACTTATAAAACGACCCATACGGTGCACGTGTGACAATTCTTCGCAAGTGCAGCAAAACAACTCTACCTACCCGTCCAATTTCGTAAATACAATTCAACATGAAAGCTGCAAGGTACCACCGAAAACAAGCGCACCTACTACGAACAGTCATGGGCAACTCCTACGCAATCCAGCCACCGGGATGAGAGACGCTTGGTAACGATAACGTGAATTGATTGACGCCGGCACCTCAGCGGAAGAGCGTCATACCTTCTAATCGCACAAGAATTCTTATGTATAACGGCGTAATATGTATTAGCTCCCTATGATTATAATCCCGTCGCAGAGCATGTAATGATAAGATTATTATTAATCGCAGGAAACTGCTTCTATTTTACATAATTGAATGCCAATATTAGGTTGAGCACAATTTTGGCTGCAGAGATTCACGGTCCGAATTTAAATAATTTGAATTCATGTTTCTAATTTCTAATCAATGGCTTGTAGAACTCTGCTATTAAGATACTTGGTATGCTCACCTGCTGAGTTTTTACCTTATAAAAGTCTCAGAGACTAATTACAGTTCTTAAGCCTTTGGCAGTAACCTCTGATAGTAGATTAGTGACAGGTATCAATGTTTCGAACAGTTGCACTAACAGATCAGAGAGACAGATAGGCTGTGTGATTCCAAGCTAGGCACTTCAACCTGCTTTCAGTGCCTGCCGCTTCATCATCTTACTCTCGGCAGCATTACTATCGATCCGCAGTGCGAATGTCCAAGTTCACCACGGGCGTTGCTGCTCTTGCGTCTAACGAACGATTAAACTTTCTTGCTTTCAAAATTCTTAAAAGACCACTTTCAACTTAGGCTCTTTTTCTTGAGAAGTCGCTTGAAT
This sequence comes from Cristatella mucedo, assembly GCA_009760855.2. Classification (NCBI taxonomy): domain Eukaryota; kingdom Metazoa; phylum Bryozoa; class Phylactolaemata; family Cristatellidae; genus Cristatella; species Cristatella mucedo. The sequence continues at coordinate 1,644,971 of WPIO01000086.1, forward strand.
TTTCCTAATCTCCACACCGCTTTCATAAAGCCGTCCGCTGAGATTAGCAGTCACTCATGGTTGGGATATAAACATTCACCTGCTAAACTTTCTACGCTCACATGTTTGGACAGTAGCAAAAGGAGGCGAACGTCACAGGAAAACTGCATCAACGTATTTAAGAGCGACGGAGATCAAGTGCACTGAGTCTACTGTAACTCTTTTGAGGTCAACTTGTGAGATGCAGTTTTAAGCACCCAAGTAGTGGAAGACTCGAAGCAGCAGTAACTCAAGCAAACTCAAAATTCATTCTTTATCGAGCCCAAGTGTTTATTTTTAAACATAAAAAGCTCAGAAATCAAGGTTCCAAGGAAGTTCAAAGCTTGCTTTCCGTCACTTGAATTCGGTTACTGAGCTCTCCAGGCGCCACCTGTATAGAAAAGGTGGCTAACCCTTTCCACTTTGCCTTCATGGCACCAGCTTGGGTAGCTAAGAGGCCTCATGGGATCTGAGCATTCGGTGTAGTCCAGACGACCGGTGGTGCTAGTTAAGGCAAATGAGAGTTATATCGTGCATTAATCGAGCCTTGCTGTAGTCGCATACCTGCAACAGTCAGGCACAACCTGAAATGGCGATGTTTAGGCTAGCCCGTGAGACAGTGGATCCTACTATAAGTAAGGTGAGGCCACAAGTTTGAACGAAAGATCGTAACAAGGCGTTCTAGGCATTACAACTGCTCGGTAGCTACACGGGTATGGCGAGGTGTTAACCGGGATGGCCATATTTCCAAAAGGGTCAGACAGAGGTGTCAGATACGTACAGCATTTACTTACAGGCAACAGGGTAATGATGATAAACACAATGCTGGAATACATTTTATATGACACCATCTGAGAACTTAATCTCTTTCTAGGCACTTTACATTTGCAGCCGGGGAAGCACGATCGAATAATTAGTGTTGGCATGCCTAATGACAGCATGCATAGCATTGCTAAAATTGACGTGCCCACAACCACCATCTAAATGTGGGCGCTTGCAGCATGCATAAGTTCAGATCATTAAGAAAGAATTAAAAGAACACTAAGTTGCCGTATGTGTAAAAATGTAAGCCCAGAACCCGTCTAGTTATGACATGAGCCAATAAGGACAGTAACAAGCGCGAAAAGAACGGTACTTGGCACAGTGCCCTCAGATACCCTGTACATAAGAGGTTCCTATCATGATCTGTGTCAATTTAAGACACTCAGTAGTCTCTCACTGAGCCAAGCCCTAAACCATGGCATTGCATTGCCAGCCATGCCCGGGCGAAATATGAGGCGCTCAACAAAGAATTGGTGATCGGTGTATTGCTCGTGAACGTCAACAAAAGAATCACCTGCTTAAAAAATAACCGCTTGTGGGTGACGTCTCTCTCCATTTTTCTACGGCTAATCCCTTTTAGTCTCACGATAGTTATCAAGGAGCTCCCAGAGCCCCAGGAGGCACAGTCAATATCTGGTTATAGCACTGGCATGCGCTCCACAATTGCACAAGCCTTACTGACCTGTTCTTTGTATACCTCCTGGCTGCATTGTAGTGGTGCTGCCACATCTGCTGCTGCTTGGGAATCTAAGCGAGTTGTTCGCCGTCCCACTACTCCTCCTGTGTATGTCTTTGACGTCGCTCGCCCCCAAAGACTCGTCAGTACCTTCGTTACTAGAATCGTCGAAGTATTGAGTAATGTCGTAGGTGAAGCTCATACCGGTACCAACGCTGTGATCGCATGTCAAAGGACTGAATTCCGAGGTTACTCCGCCCGCCGTCAAAGGCGCTCCGTATCCGTAAAATGCCGTCATTGGCGAGCCCACTCCACATGCGGCGGTCGATAGGCTGGCGTCATTGCCAGTCGTCCTGCCCGTCGGGAACAGTGACTGCTGCTACACCATCTGCAGCTGGTCGTCGCTTGACCAGAGGAAGCTCCCCAGTTAAGGCCAGCCCATTAACTGCCTGTTGCAGCCGTCTCTACCGCTATCGCTGCCACTATCTCTGCTGCCACTTCCGTCTCCTGGTGCCGATGCGCTGAAGTTGGTAACCTGTTCATCTCTCGTAGAAAACATCATATCGCCTGACTTTTTAAATGGCATATGACACAGAACGCTAGTAAAGGAAACAAATTGACTAACCTTGTGCTTGATTTGACAGCTTTCGAAATGCTGTGTCGTTGAAACGGAGGTGTGCCGGCGTACTTGGAATCAGCCCACGTCCAGCTGCCGAGCATCAACGGATCACGACTCGCCGATAGAATGGTACGAGAATGCGGCTCATGACTTTGAGAACCACCCGGATATGACTCGTGGAACCTGAGAGCCTCACTAACCGTTTAATAGGCCTGCCATTTGCTGATTGGTCGCCTTCCACATCCTTCCAGGTTGCCCGTTGAATCGCTCTATGTGTAGCTGCCAGCTATTGGTTCAGCGAAGTGTGACCATTGCCAGTCACCCAGGCGGCACAGCTCAGCCCGATATTTCTAATACTGCGACCCTTTTGTTCGTCTGATTTCGAATAGCGGCACCAACTGTTTGCTAACAGGTGAACTGCCTTGACGCCATCCCGCTCGGCCGCCTCGTTTTTAGTGGAACGGTCAGCGGTTTTCAGTAAGTCATTGTGGAACTCACTATCAATTGACTGAATCAGTCTAGTCTCTAAATACAGAGTGCTAGCCGGATTGGCAGATCGAGAAGCAGTTGCAAATGCAATCGCCAGCCAGAGTTACTCAGAAACAGCATGGAAAACAGCTGACAGGCAACCGTGACACCAGCAGTAGGAGTGGCATCGATGGTAGCCGGTACGGCAATAGAAAATGAAATACAGTAACAGTCCGTATTTATAGCTGCAGTTGCTGCCAATTTCCGGCCGTTTGGTAGCTACATCCGATGCAAAGCCGTTTTGAGGTACTCAGATTGGGCTATACTTCCAGGACGACTGGTAAGCAATCGGACTTCAGCGGAACATTTACAGTCAAATTAGTTGGATTTGTAACATGATCGGTGGTCGACACTGTGACACCGTTTTCTATGGAAAAGAAAATGAGCTGACAAAGTTTCCTGAGTTTGATTAGCTGCAGCTCCACTTTTCTCACAAGCGGCACGGAAGTTTTGGAGATGTATTTAAAAGCGCCTTCAGTATGGCTGCATATCGAAATATAGAGCGGTCTTTTTCATGCTACTCTAGGATACACTCGAGGCAAAGATCCAGGACTTTATTTTTAATTCAGGTCTCCTCTGATGGAAGAGCGTACAGGTTTGGTGGTTGATTTATTACTCCATGTCACCCAAACAAGCCAACATATTTGCGTGTAACCCTAGGGAGATTAGCAGAGCCCGTTTACAGCATAACCACCATTCGGCATGCATTCAGTATCAATTTAATTTACGTTACAAAACAAAGAGGAAGTATTTAGCCTAGCAGATTAATGATAGCAGCTGAGGTAATTCCTAAGGAAGTACATGCAGTTCAGGATTGCTGGTAATGAAGTTCTATAATTGGCAGCAAGACATTAGTAGTCGTGGCGCAATAATCTTGGGAGTTGCACAGTCTAGGACCTTCGGCGCAAAACCTTCTGACGCCGACGGTGTTCATTGGAAAAACAGAACAGCGAATATATCGTCCCTAAAAAACTGGAGGACACGAGGAAGCTGAAATCTTTTCAGCAGCCAGGTAGGTTTGCCGGCGCCAAGCTGTGAGGAGTCTTGTGATTCAGCGTGAGAACTGTGCTCTGTGTCTATTTTAGGATCTGGCAGCTATCAAAGCTCTTTTCTCAAAGCAAAAGTTTTGTCAGACCTAAGGATTGGCAAACGAGCACTTCTGCCATAGGAATAGCTAGCTGCAGCGGCATATTCTCTCACTTAATAGCCCAGCTCAACGGGGATTTCTATAATCTTAACGAGGTGGTACTGAGAATCCACTGAAATATTTCAAGAGGTGCAGACTGGTGAGCTAAAGGTGACCAAAGTGAAAAGCGACGCTTCGTGTCATCATATGAAGTAGAGCTGCTGCTCTAGTCTAGCCAGGTTCCGCTTTGGTCCTTTATTGAAATTACTTTAGCAAAGCCATTACTCCATCTTTTAACGTTGGCGGCGGAGGATTTTGCTATTCGGGTTCAAGACTGCGGAACTCACTTCCACAGTACCTAGCTTATGGCAACCACGCTCATGCTCCCAAATACGGTAAACAGTTTGCTGTGGTCCTGAGCCGCTATTGTAATCATACTTATATACTTATATTTCTCTCAGTTTCGAAGGATGAAGTATTTTATCTGCTTAAATACATAGCCTATGCCGATTTGGATTTTCATAAGCAATACAAATGTTTCGTACGTGATGCCAACACAGCCTATCTGGCCTCGAGGAGTCACCGACAGACATGCAGACCTTGTTCGCACTGAAATAGTTCTTGTTCACAATGCTAGCGTGGCGGTACATATTTGTAGTAAAAATGTGCATCAAAATGACTACTAAATGTTTTCATAGAACAGATAGCGATTGACAGCATTGCAGTCACAACGAATAAAAACTACGACTTAGTGCAGCAAAAGAAACGCTTGAAATTCAAGAGACGATAGAGCCTAAGTAGATTAGGAATGCAAACACGTGTTATGCTAGCAGTTGCTGAGGGGCAAGATAATTTAATTAATACGAGCCGTAATGGCACACTAAGTAAGGCGGTTGCTTTCACGACCTCGGTCCTGAGGTTGTTGGTTTGATTCCTATGGTGGGCGATTCTTTATCGTCACTGCAAGTGGTGGTGAGATCCGTAAAGGCTCTTCTATCGCTATACAAAAAGACGCCGTTTAATCAGCAAGGATTTATTTATTTATTATTTATGTGACTGGCAACTGCGGTTGTATATTTTATTAGGGTATATATTATGATCAGTTTATGAGTTAATTGGTATTATTGCTCAACGAGTTATTTGTTAATAGGGTGAGTCACTGCCTTCCCAGGAACTGGTGGTGGGAAACAGCGAGGAAGCGAGGTCGGCTGTATGGTGTAGTGCTGAAAGCGTTGAAGGAATGCACTAATGCGGAAGCCCCCATTGGTTTTCGCCTTTCATTGTTTCTATAATTGCGCGAGTTTTTAGCAGAGCGTCAGCATGCGATAAGTATAAGTAAATGTAGAATGAGCAACAGTAGTGTGGGTAAACTCTGCATTAGCGAACACGAACTGTTGCCTAAATTTTGTTTACTTTTCGCAAATGCTATTTAGTCATGAATACAGCTATTAGTTTGACATATATATTTGTAAATATATATATGTTTATATTGATTTCATTTGCATAGCGCTCTAAGAAAACTCTTTATCTATTGAGGCGCTTCACATACGCCTCAGATCTCGTACCACGACCTCAACCTAATCTTGGTCGGGGCAACCACCTTAAGCCCTGGACCTAACCAGCTAGGGATGCGGCTTAGCCGAGACCTCAAAGAGAGCAGCGTCAAAGAAGCACGAAAGAGCTCTGAGCTATAGCTACAGCTGTAGCTTTAGCTGTAGAGAGATATATATATGTATGAAATAGGAGTATAATTTTAGCGGCAGCAGATAGATGAAAGCGCTATTAGAAGTTGACTCTCAGTTGCCTTGAGCCGTTTTGGACACAGGTGCGTTACCAAAACAATTTCCTGTTTAAGCACGGGACAGCCGAAGCACTTAGCGATAAATAATTCTGCTAGAGTTAAGTGACGATGAGCTATGGATTGGAGCGCTGGCTTAACTCATATCCGCTGTGAGTATCGCTTCTTCCTTAATTTTACTTGCGTATCCCGAAGCCCGTATAGTATATCCGCTGAATGAGGCAGACATCTTCGCCTGTAGTAGGCCATTACAGCGTAGCTCCTCGGCGTATGATGGACTATGAAAAATGAGTGAGGGAAACAAAATACGAATCTAGAATGAACTTCGTTTTCCGGGGCAGGCCTGGAGCCAAGCAATTCCTGTCCCTAGAGAGGTAAATCTAAGGTAAGCCAAGATGATGTATTGCAGAGCCTTTTGTTGGCCAATACCGGGATTTAGGGTCGAGCCTCGTTCCTGATAGAAATGAATGATTACACCTAACATTAATTCAATTTTATGAAATTGAGAAGCATTGAGTCTAAAACCCACAGCCTGGTCTGCTGCCTTCACCATCGGTCTGTCCGATTAACCCAACGGAAGTGGGCTTCTCGTGCAGCTGCAGCAACCGGGAGCAACGCCAGCACGTGGCAGCTGGCAACCGTCAGCCGAATGTAGCAGGTCATAAATGCTGATCTACACATAGTTGTGAGCCATTCGTTCACTTCAAATTTTCTTGCCATGATCTTCAAGTGGCTGCAACAATGACATTGAAAATGTAATTACACTTAAAGCACACCCTCAGAGAATTAATAACGACCAGCTGATGTGTCTTAAGTAATAAAGGAGGCACAGTTGAACGGTTACAGTAAGTTTAGAAAGGACATGCACACGGCCTGAATGCATGCATTTTTGGTGGCGGCATGTACACAAAGGACGAATGACAAAAAGACAATAAATGCTTCGAAAGAAATTTTGATTTTTCAGGAAATTTAAAGTGGCCACATATCTAGGGACATCATGATGCCAGTCTGAGGTCACTACCCCATGTTGGCAAAATGTAAACTACAGGCAAACTTACCAAATGTTTGCTGTGTACATGCAAGCTTTGTGTAAACGAATATATTAAAGCGTTTCTTACGATGCCAAGCCTAATTACGGTGTAGATCTATGGGTAGGCTTAAGGCGAAGACTTAAAACCTAGAAGCTGGTGACCATAATCCTCATGCTAACACGCCGCTTAACGGAAAACCAGCTCGCGTCAGAAAAAATGTTCTTATCTCTCCACTAAGAAGCTTGCAACGGATAGGCTTTGCTGCACTAAAAGTAAACACCCCATTTAACTGGATCGTACATCTGCAAGCCGTGGGTTACTCATAGGAGACTCGATATCACAAATGCATCGACCGATTGCCATTTAGTATCCCTATCTGACCAACTTCGAATGTCCGCGATTTTATGCAGCTGAAACAAGATAGACTTCGCAGTTAAACCAACGCGGTTATCAAGTCGTAGGAAACTTAGAAATACTACGTGTAGATGTGAATTTGTTTGCATGCAAAAATGCACCGAATGATCGTTAAGGAGTACGATCAGTTAGGCCTCAAGTGCTGAAGTTGTACTCTTTACGCGAGGTTGACCGGAGGAGTAAATAACTTAACGTCCCAATTGAGCAACCATATACTGCATATTTCAGTCTTAGTCTTTAAGCACTAAGCTACAGTAGGTTTATCATGCTTTCAGAACTAGTCAAGATGCACGGTTCTTAGATTAAGCGAGCTCAAAATCTTTGCAGGCATCTCAGGCTCGAGTAAGTTAAAGACTGTTGCTGCATTCGGCTGCAGTCTGAACGAACTAGGCAATCTAACACTGCTGCGGGAACATAGTTCACTGCACCCAATCAGCAGATATTAGGAATTTGAGTTTTTTTGTTTTATGCACCTGAAGGCGCTCAAAAAAGTGACTTAATGTCGGAAATGATTGTGGCACTTGATAGCTTTACTCACAACCGCTTTATTGAATCGATTAAGTCTCAGTTTCCGGTATGCTAGTTATTCGCCGATGCACAATTACGTGCATTTGCGATCTCCAGCAGCTGTCGTGATTTCAAGGTCAAGCGACAGTGCCAGCAGCTGCAGCAGTGGCATAAAACTAGCCCATTTGGCCTAAGAATGGAAACCGTAGTGCCACCTCACGGTGATAGCAGCAGTTCATTTTGAGGTCGTGCCCTGTGTTCACCTTAAGCAGTGCACTTAAACTTTGTAGGCATGCTTCTTGGCTAAGCAGATTGTGTTGAATGCAAGCAAGCAGTGATGAGGCTCGAAGTGGTCAAAGATTGGGAAGAACCTCGTTAGCACCCAACTTCATTTTATGGAAATCTGTCAAAAAGGTCATAGACAGCTTTTTAGTACCTGTGAGCACGTTGTAATTCCAGCTTATGATGTCACCTAGGTCTTGCGACACCTCATGTTTGAGTGACCAGATTTAGTTATATTATCAAAATGGGACTATTTACAGCCCCGTTTGCAGATAACGACTGCAGAAAAAGGGCATGCATTTTTATGTAAACTGCACAACGGTTACCCAGCACACCTGGGCTCTCAGAAGCAAGTGTTGCTTACACTGGTTTGAATAATCATAAGAGTGGCGTGACGTCACCCTAATCTAAATCTTAAAAAATTCGATGACTAAAGGAACTGCTAACTGGCAGCCGAAGACTCGAATAAAGTTACTTAATTATAGCAGTATCCAAGCTTGCTTTGGCGGCGAGCCACTGGTTCCTCAACAGCCATTTGACTTCTTTTTGTGGCGATCTATTACTGGTATTGCTTATTTGGTCACGAATAAAAATGGCACTGCGGAAGGTTTTGTTCGAATCTTTAGCAAATATCTACTTCCTGGTCAGGGATAAGCCTACCCTGACCCCTACGGTTGAGGAAAAGAGCATTAGCGGGGGTTACCCAGCGGGTAGAGCTTTCGCTCAGCTTGAATGCACCAGATAGGTTTTACTGTTATAGATTTATGTTTCTTTCTTTACTGCTGTTTCTCTTAGCAGTAATACCACTATCCTGACACTTAGCAGAGCACACCATCCTGTAGAGGTCTCACAATGATCTATAAACAGGGACTAAGAAAATTTTCTCCAGCCACTTGACACGCCCTATGTATTCTAACCTGGACATTAAGAAAGTGTGTAGTACGTCAAGTTTCTGCTAGCGATTTGAGAGAGATTGGTGCACCAGGGATATGTCCCTGGTGAGGAGAGACACTACGTTCTTAACCTGGGCACGTGGGTAGGCAATGCCCTGGGGGCCCCGTGATAAAAGTGAGCTTCTTGTTCTAAAAACATTGGACATTTTCCCCCAGTGTTTATGAATGAGCTGCCTTGCATTTCGGTCACATGCCTTACCAGGGTCCCACATTTCTTGGGACCTTATAACAGATCAATACTGGTGGCAACTTGGTTGGCCCTGTTGAGCTGTCGCCGAAGCAACGCCGGAGAACCGGCGAAAATAATGAGGTCATCGGCTTAGCCAGAGTCCGCAAGATTGGCCAATCCAAGAACGTAGTCATGTCAGTTGGTCTTTGCCGCCAGTTTGCGTACCAGGGAAGAGAGTTAGTGGGTGCAGATTCCCTGGCGGGCATACGCCACCGCCTGGAACGGGTCGAGTGAGTAAAAGACAACCCAAAGATCAATCGAGGGGCCAGCATGTAAACCTATAACAAAGTGACAAAATATTCGCCCTAACCGAGATGGGACGACGACGCGAAGAACTGCTGCATCAGTTTCAGCCTGTTCTCGCCCTCAGGTCATGTGTGGACAATAAATTAGCTGTCCCATTAACCCGCTTAATAAGAGTTGGCGACAGAAGCTTTAGCTCTGCAGGTCCTAGACTGTGGAACTCTCTTCAACAATTCTTACGTAACGACAACTCCTCTCCAACTGCCGACTATTGCACATCTTTTTCAGCGGTCCTGAAATGCTACTTCTATGCTACTCACTACCTCAACTGCTCTCCTGACCCTGCTATGCTTCCCACTTTCTCTTTATGCGTGAGATGAAGCCTGTTGGCTACCGAATGCATACCGAAAGCCGCTTAGGCTGTGAGTGCGCTATACAAAACTCTCCTGCGTAACACCCACATGGTCTTTGTGACTTTGTGGATTTACTGACGGAGATACATACAACTAATCACGAGGCCAACTGGGGAACTCGTTCTTGAGGCCAAGCAACTCACCACACACTGCATTTTTCCTCCTGGCCGCATCCCGTAGGACCAACTATACAGAGAAAGGCTGTTCCAGGTAGCCTTCGCAGACAGGGACGAAGCCCTTCTCCTGAGGATCTTATTTTCAGTTGGTAATAAGCATAGCCTTGCCGCTAGGCAGCCTATAAACCGCTTATACATCGTGGGAAGCAACGATACTGTTCGCAAATTATCCGGGACGATTAGATCGCCTTTTTTTGTCTTAAGACAGCGTAAAACATCTTCTTAATAGAGGGACATCGCCAAACTCCCAGCACCCATTCAGTAAACACACCAGAAGAGTGCCCTGGGTGTCGTTCTCCTTGAGGTGACAGTATTCCAGGCGGTCTGACCGTGGTGACCTATGGCTGGCCCTACTCCGTTTCACGACCGTCTTCGTTGGGCTCAGTGGGATCATCAAGGTGGGAGTGTCCGGCTGCTGTCTTTTCGGCGTAATTTGGTCCAAGGTTTGTTTGAGACGCTGCCCATCCAGGGGCTAGGCAGTAGTCTTCTCCACTCCGAATATTCTGCACCCCTTTACAGTCTCCCGTGAACTTAGTCGGCACAGGCTGGAGAACGCAACCGATGGCAATTGCAGCAGTATGCCTGCTGCAGTTGCGATGCACCCTTTGGGTTTCTGCCTTGCCTGATGAGGGCTAGGGGTGGATGGTTCGCGTTAGGTACCGTTAGATACCGCCCAGCTGTTTGGATCAGTAGCACTGGACAGATAGAGACGTTGCCTCTGCGCGATCAGCCATCTGCCCAGGTAAGCCATTCTACAGCCATCGCATCGAGGAACCCCCAGAAGCGGCCCCAGCCGTGGTCAGCAATGGAGCCAGAGAATGACAGAGCCCATCGCAACACAAAAGAGGCTACAGCATGCGGGTCTTGCGCTGGGGCCAGATCCTCCTCTTCACCTCGTGCGAGGCCATAGATGGGCTGGGCATGACTAGGGTTTACCCTGAGCTCTTTGCCGGCGGTTTGCATTTATCTGCCTAATGCTGTGGATGGCGAGTCCGTGGGCTGAGTTTGGACACTTGTGGTATCACTACGGGATATTGGTGCCAAGCGAGTCCAGAGGGTCTTCCGAGATATTAACCGAGAGGCAGAGTCAGACAGCTAGAGTGGGCCATTGTGCAATGGTGGGACAAAGGAATGCTACTGAAGGAGCCTGTGGAAGGGATCAGGGACCACCTGGATAGCGGCTCAATGCTAGACAGAACGTCCTGCAGAAGGCCCATCTGTGGCCCGGAGGCGAGATCACTCAGGAACGAATGCAAGACGGGCCCCTCCGTGAAGAAGGGGGCAGCTGGGTGGAAACCAGCGATTGCAGGAAGTGATGAGCTCGGTGGTTGGAGCAGTCTCCTCATCCACAGAGCCAGGGAGAAGGATCCAACGAAGCAACTGGAGCCTGAGAAACAGCTGCTATCCCCACCCCAGGGACGCTAGCAAGGTGTGCAAGCACACACCATTCTTCTCTTCCGGGGCCTAGGAGAGCTGGATGACCCGTCGCCTTCGCCGGCTTGCCTTAGGGCAGTCCTTCCGGACGTGCCCATATCATCGCAGTGGTCGCACTTTGATTCGACAAGGCAGACTTTGATCAGGTGGAGGGGCCTTCGGCATCGGACGCAAACGACTCCGGGGCAGTCTGAGATTATGTGACCCATATGGCCAAACCATTACAAGTAGGGTTGTGGCCTAAAAGAACCCTGTGGCTAGGGGCGTCGCAATTCCCACATGAAGGAGGCATGCCGGGATAGCGCACAAACAAAGTTCCTGGCCGTCCCGATGAGCACTGTGAGGGGATGTAAGTTGAACTCGTATACCAGCTGGCAAACATTATTCCGTCCCTCTCATACGTCCCCCAGGGTCATCCCCATCCGCCGGCCGCCTTCAAGCCTGAGGACCAGATGGGAATGGCCCTGTATAACCGGATACTGCACTTATATGTTAGACCCGATTCCGAGAAACGATGCCGATCGTCAGTCATTCATTGACATTATCCACCACGCTCAACTAAGTTTTCTCCAGTCCACCGACCATGGCTCTGCTTTCGCATTGTAAGTTAATGCAATGTATCTCCGTCAGTAACTCCACAAAGTCATAAAGACAATATGGGTGTTATGCAGGAGAGTTTTGTATAGCGCACTCACAGTCTAAGCGGCTTTCAGTACGAACTCGGTAGCCAACAGACTACGTCTCAAGCAACAAAGAGAAAGTGGGAAGCATAGCAGATTCAGGAGAGCAGTTGAGGTAGTGAGTAGCATAGAAGTAGCAGCTCGGGACTGCTGAAAAGGATATGCCATAGTCGGTGGTAGTTGAGTAGTTGTCGTTGCGTAAGAATTGGGGAAGTGAGTTCCACAGTCTAGGACATGCAGAGCTAAAGCTTCTGTCGCCAACGGTCTATAAGCGGGTTAATGGGACAGTTCATTTATTTTCCACACAGGCCCTGAGGGCACGAACAGGCTGAAACTGATGCAGCAGTTCAGCTAGGTACGAAGGAGCCAAGCCGTGGCGGGCCTTGTGGGTCAGCGTAAGAACTTTACTCTGTATCCTTTGCTCAACCGGCAACCATCCTAGCTCTTCCAGCAAAGGTGACACGTGCTCAAACCGCTGGGACTTGAAGACGAGCCTTGCAGCCATATTCATAGTCCGCTGTAGTGGCATAATAGCTTTCTTTGGCCCTGTGCATGTCATTCCTAACCATATTATTCATTTTATTTGTTTTTCAAGCATAATTTTACCTACCATTTAATTGCATTTCTCATTGCAGCAAATGTAAAGCGCCTAGAAAGAGATTAGGTTCTCTGAGGGCGCTTTGGCAAGTGCATCATAATTATTATTTGGCAGCCCAGCCTGAAGGGAATTACAATAATCGAGCGGAGACATACTTAAAGAGCTAGTTAAGTTTGTACAACCCACTGGGAGACAGCTCTTTATGTTGGATAGGGATCGGTTGTGATGGCTAGCTGTAGAGACAGTCTTCTGAATGCAGCTTTTGAAATTGAGGCAGCTGTCAAACACGACATCTAAAGTTTAAGCACGTGTTGATGGTTGCACGATAGCATAACCTATTAGAAGAGCATAGCCTTTAAATCCAGCCACACGCTTAGGGTGTCTTATGAGCAGCATTTGGTTTTATCATCATTTACTTTCAGGACGTTTTCCGAAATCCAGGATCGAATATCGGCAAGGCAAGCATTCAGTTTCTCAGTTGCCCCAGCAGATTCCGACAGTTTGAATGACAAATACAACTTAGTATCATCAGCATAGAAGTGATATCCTATTCCACGGGCATTAATCACTTTTCCCAGAGGTTGCATATAAATGGATAACAGCAAGGGACCAAGTACAGACCCTTAAACGACTCCACAGGTGACCCTTCTCGTGTCTAAGACCTGACTCTCACACGACACGGATTGAAAACGATCAGACAAGTAGGATTTAAACCACGCCAGTGCTTCGTCTGCCAGACCGATCGTTGTTCTCAATCGTTCAAGCAGGACTTCGTGATCAATGGAAGGCAGCAGACGTATCTCGCAGATCTAGGGCAGTGACATTCCCGTCGTCGTTGCATATAATGTCATTGTTAACACGGAGGAGAGCAGTTTCAGTTGAGTGATGCCTCTTGAACCCTGATTGAAATGTTTCCGACATTCCATTATTTTCAATAAGTTCAACAAGCTGTTTAGCAACAATCTTTTCAAGAGTCTTTGATAAGAACGGAAAAGGGAAATTGGGCAATAGTTGGCTATGATCTTTGTGTCTAATCCAGGCTTTTTAAGAATAGGTCTAATGATTGCCGATTTGAAGGACTTGGGGACGACTCCTCTTCCCAAAGAAGCCTTAAAAATCTTGGTTATGGCAGGGCTAAGTTGGTCTGCTAGTGAAGAACACCAAGATGAAGGTATATGGTTTTCATGAGACGAGCTTATTTTGCTAGACCTTATTAAGGCAGCCACATCGCTTGCAGAAAAGTCAGAGAACCTTTAAAGGAAGGTCACAGGTTGAGGAACGGCGATTATTTTGGTCGGACGGAGCTTAATGGAGGCACGAATGTACACAATTTTTCAGGAAAGAAGGCTGAAAACTTTTCGGCTGAGCCCTTAATATCTGGGGAGTCAGCCCTCACAGCATTAGCCAGTAAATGGTTTACTGTCTTATGAATCTGTTTAGTGTTCGACTGACAGTAATTGAGCTTTTAAATGAAAAAAAAGCCCTGATTTTTTAAGCTTTCTGGTGTAAACTCGAAGGACGTCCATAAAATTTACTAGATTTGTCTCAGAACCCAATTCCTGGAAACCAAGTTCCAACCTGTGCTTAACCCGGCGCACCTTAAGCAGTTTTTTGTAAATTGAAAGGAATCTCTATTACTTTGAATCCGGATAGAGCGAACGGTTATCTTTAGCGTTATCCGTGTTCTTGGGTCACACATCATTAAATATCGTTTCTGTCTCCCACCTGGCTTTTCCTTGTATTTACAGTTTCAACAGGTGCACTCTGCTTGCTTAGCCAACGGCCTATTGATACTACAAGATCGCATTTTTATGTCATTATCATCTAGTCAATACATTTTGAGTTTGGGCAAATGGATAAGCCAAAACTCGGTCACACTGAGGTCTGGCTGACCAAGGTCGTGGGGTCACGCCCCGCGGCACTTGCAACGAGACTGAATAGAGAATAAGTTCTCTTAGGGCGCTGATTAAAGGAATACGCCTGATATTTTAAATATTTTAACTAATTATTCGAGGTTAGCTGGAGACACCCTGCCCTGCCGGGATAGTTGGGACTTAGTGCACCAAAAAGCTGCTGGTACCTCGGAACACTCTTATGTTGGGACACTCCAAAGCCGACGTGCACTATATAAATACACACACTCACACGCGCGCACACACACACACACACACACACACACACACACACACACACATATATATATATATATATATATATATGGAGTGAACTTCCCCATGCCAACTAGTTGGCATGGAGAAGTTTGCTCAAGCACTAGTTTTTTATTGCCTTTTCACAAAGTGGGTACAAGGTCTTAGGTCTATAAGAAAAGTACTAGTTGCCAATTGACATTGACTCTCCCGAATTTATGCGACTCGATTAAGCAACCATCTCCAGAGATTCACAAGTTTATTAGATGGCCTCCTGTCTCTTAATATCTCCAAACTTCTTGAGTAGTAGAACAAAGTTTACTTTGCTGCTTTTAGTCCAATAATAGCTGGTAATAATAATAATAATGCGTTTGATGTACCGCCCTCTAAGAAGTCATCTCTTTCTCTAGGCACTTTACATTGTGGCAGTGAAATGTGAACCCACGGGCTATTAGATTTAATAACAATTTTGGCATGTTCGCTATCAAGTCTATTTAATGGCTGATGTAATTCAGCTTTAAAACGCTGTCTCCAACGTCAGACATCGGAGGTGATTTTCATGAAAGCAAAGGAGAAGCCCTTTCCAATTTTGAGTTTTCTGACGATTTCATGGTAGAGTGTAAGAAGAACAAGAAAACGAAATGACAAGAACATAATAATTGCATATTGTTAATCACTTGGTATTAAACGGTGTGAACCGCAAACGCTGTTTGCGTGTATTGACATATTGCAGTTTAAAGGGGCCACTAAGTTTTACCAACCATCCATGCCGTAACGGCCAAGGGAAGTCACGGCATTTTAAATAAGTCTCGGATTTATTCAAGACGGCTGTAATAAGGCAAAGAGAAGATTATCTCAAAAAATCTATAAGTACAGCTTTGAAGACAGTAAAAATTTATCTCGAGCTTATTATCGAGTTCGTGCAAGTTCTTCCATCGTAGATGCTTGCACCCCTGATGAATTCAAAGTCGCCAAAAACTTCATCATCAGTGATGGCAAGCATTTTGTATTGCAAGAGCCAGCATGGAGTCTCTCAATGTACCTTAACTCCAAATAGAACTTCTGCAATGGCCTGATTGGACTGTGGGACGCCCAGTACCCTTTTTATCTAGGCTGATTATTGCTGTGAGGGCTGTATAATTGACGCCAGAATATGTTTTCAGTCGTTACGGTGGTCGAACTATGTTGTTGATGGCAATCGAATATTTTGACCAGCTCTCAGAGCTCTGCCTTGGATTTGCAGTCGTATATCATGTTTAATGGTTACTGTTGCTACTGGTGCTGTTTTTAGAGACTACTGTCTAATGAAGCCAGGCTAAGGATTACTTGCCGACGTACTGAGAGGTTTATAACTATCGCGTGAGTCTTGCATTGCAAGTTTTTCTAGATCCTGGAAAACAGAAAGCATGTGCTGCTTAGTAAGGTTGATGCTAATCCATGTGCTGCAAAATAAATTGCATTAGCATGTACCCTGCACAACTATTATTTGTGTGGGAATGGGATTCCAGATGCTGCTGCTAAAAGAAACTGTCAGCTCAGGTGCTTTCACACATCCCAGGGTGTGCAGCTATCGCATAGCTGAATCCAGCATGGATCACCCAAGTTTGACGAGTTTGAGTATCACCCAATTCTTAATCACTCGCTCAATCTAGAAGAAATTTCTGTGCAGTTTTCCTTAAAATATGTTGCTAATAAAAATATTGATAAAAATTGTATACGAATGTTATGCTAATAATTTTATACTAATGCAAATTAACTTTTTAAAAGCAAGAAAGTCATCAGTCTCCCTTGGTAACGTGTTCATAGCCTTGCAGTAATAATAATACGTTTGATGTAGCTTCTTTTAAGAACTTGACCTCTTTCTAGGCAGTTTACGTTTGCTGCGAAGGAACTAAAATCAAATATACACAAAAATGTTTGGTGGCAGTCTGCACAGGGTCAGCACCCACGCACGTAAAAGGCAAATCACAGGGACCAACTAAATGGTGTGGTCAATAGATGCGTTTTTGTTTCTTTTTAAATACGGTCAGGTAAGGGAATGTCGTGTGGCAAGTCGGGATTGGGTTCCAAGCTTTAAGAAAATACGTACTAGAGGCACTGTCTTTAACGGACATGAGGTTTGATAAGGTATTTTTAAACAGGTGGATTCTGAAAAGCAAATGGTACAATGCTTAGCCTGGTGGGGCCGTTGATGA
Organism: Cristatella mucedo; assembly: GCA_009760855.2. Taxonomy (NCBI): domain Eukaryota; kingdom Metazoa; phylum Bryozoa; class Phylactolaemata; family Cristatellidae; genus Cristatella; species Cristatella mucedo. Next base: position 1,661,860 of record WPIO01000086.1, read on the forward strand.
AATAGTTAGGTCGAATCCAAAGAATGAAATGACCAAGACGTGATTGACGAAACCCTGGAAGTAATTGGATGCGTTGGATGACTAGTTTCCAATGCTATTCGGCTAGAAATGGTGTGACATATCAACGGCAATGCTCAGGAGAGATAAGCCTGGCTGCAGAGTTGTGTACTAGTTGTAAGCACCTGATTGCTCAGGCTGCTACACTAGCGACACGTTAGTTACAAAAGTGGAGACTGGATGTCAGAAATGCATTCAAGAATCTATACGTGGTATCCCTTTCTAAACAAGCTCGAAATCAGAAATTTAAAATTTAAAGCTACCAAAAAGAGGTTGAGTTCTCTTAGGGCCATTTATCGAGTATATAATTATTTATTAGGATTATGTAGGCAATCTGGAATCTAGCATTGCTATGTATTTTAATGTAGGCATTATTGGCTGTTGAGTTGAGGTGGCAGTCTAATAATAGGCCACTTTAGAAAATAACACCAAGATTTGTGGGCTGATTTAACGGTTGTGCTAGCAGAGCTGATTGTGAGCCTTAAGTTAAGTTAAGTTTTAAGTTAAGTTTTACCCTTAACTTTTCAAATTTTTTAGCACCCTCGGTTTACGAATAGAAGAGGAGACTTAGATTGGTTTTAGCAACAAATAAAATAAATTATTCACAAGGACAGGAAGTAGAGTACAAACCATGAAATTGACTTTACCAAGTCCGGGGACCTGAGGTTCTTCAGCCGTTCATCGCATGATATTTCCATTCACACCAGCACTCTGTCTTCCATTCTTAGGACGAACTTTGCAGTGCAGTTCAAGTGATTGTCAGGCGAAAAAAGTAGCTAAAGAACGACTTGGAGCTCGCCACTACCGAAAACTGCTGAAAAATCGAGCGTAACAAGTAAAGATATTTACCAAAGTCTAGTTACAAGAGCACGTGCAGCCAATAAAAAGTACCTACCCACGTTATTCTTGTTGTTTATTCACTTTGTATTTGCGCACGAAGTACTGAGATGATAAATCCTTGCTCTTATGAAAATACTTATGCTTGTGAATGAAATGTATTTGCTCGGAGCTGAGGCCATCAGGGGACAGCGGCAGTCGCACAACGCTAATACGTTACGAGGCATATGTAGTCTGGCACACTGGAACTGCTTTTTGAAGCACGGCTTTTAAGCCGACGTTCAGCTGAATGACTGCAAACAGTTGCCTTCCACACCAGCAGCTCCTCCTGGCCAAAGGTTGCATAAGTGAATACCGCCGTAACCGGGTGCAGATAGTGGAGAAGCACCGGTGCTCCATATGAAAGTGTAGCCACGGCTGTAGCCGGGCGCCTCCCCTCTAGGCCGACATTTGATTTAGTGCACTAGATGTTTTGCTGCGGCTCTAAAGTACACTCAACAAACGCCTCATCCAGAAAATGTAATACCTATCAGGTATGACTAATTTTTGTGTGGAAATGGGTTGCCAGATGCAGTTGTGGCTAAAAGAAACTATCCGCTCAGGTGCTTTCCCACAACCCGGGAAGCGCAGCTATCGAAGTGCTAATTTAGACTTGATTATATAAATTTTAAGAGTTTGATTCACATTCAATTCCTAATCACTCGCTCGATCTATGTACAATTTTTCAGAAAGTTTTTATTGAAAAATGTTTCTACTGTATTACTAGTTATAATTTTGTATTAATTCGAGTTCCTATTTTCATAGCAAGAAGGTCGACGTCAATATTACTGCTAACATCTTCATGATGTTGTATCAAAAATTATATTTTTGATATAGTGTCCTCAGAGAACTTGACTTCTTTCTAGTCACTTTACATGAGCTGTGAAGAAAAATCAAATGCATTCAAACATTTTTAGTAGCAGTATGTACAGGGTCAGTACCCAAGCAGCTAAGGACAAATCACAGAGACCAATAAAATGCTGTGGTAAATAATAATAATAATAATACACTTGATAATGCGCCCCCAGAGATTCTTTTTAGTTTCTTTGTAACTAAGGTCAATTCAGGAAGTGTGATTTAAATTGGTTGTGAGTTTCAGGCTTTGGGAGCGTACGAGCTCAAGGCACAGTCTCCAAAGGGAAAGAGGTTTGCATGAGGTATTTTCAATTCCGAAAAGCAAGTAGTACGACGCTTAGTCTAGCAGGGCAGTTGATTAGATGGGTCGGATCCAAAGAATGAAGGGACCTAGAAGCGAGCTGCAAAGCTTGGAGATGGTTTGATGCGTCGCTTGAATAGGAGCCAATGCAAGTTAGTTAGAAGTGGTGTGATGTGGCAACTGCAACGCTTAGGACAGACAAGCCTTAGCTGCAGAGTTCTGTGCCTGATGTAAGTGCCTAACTGCACAGGCTGCTAGAATATCAAGAAGTGAGTTACAAAAATTAAGACGAGATGTCACAAATGCATTGACGAATTAAGATGTGTTATTCCTGTCTTAGCGAATTTAGCATTGTACAATTTAAAGCGCCTGGAAAGAGATTGAGTTATATAAGGGCATTTTATGAAGTATACTATGATTATGTATTATTATTACGAACCCAATCTTGAATTTAGCAGTTTTGTGTATTTCAATGTAGGCAGAATTGACTGTCAAGTTGACGTGGTCGTCCGTTGATGGGTCACTTTAGAAAGTGACACCTAGATTTAGTACTGATTTAACGGCTCGGTTGTCAGAGCTGATTGTGAGCGTTAACTTTTCCAGTGGGTGAGTATCCTTATTTTGCCTATGGGAGAGAACTCCTGGATTGGTCTTAGCAATCGCGTGAGCAAGAGGCTGAGTACAGACCGTGACAACAACTCAACCGACCATGGATACCTGAGGTTTTTTAGCCATTTCTCGGATGATATTTCCATTCACACCAGTACTCCGTCTTCCACTGAAATAGGACGAACTTCGCAGTGCAGTGCCAGTCATACTCAGGCAAAAATAGAAGAGCTAAAGAAGAACTTGGAGCTCGCTAGTACTGGAAGCTGACGAAAGATCGAGCGTAACAAGCAGAGATAGTTACCTCAATCTTGGTACCTGAGCAGGTCATTGTACACCCGAAGCAAAGCACCTCACCACGTTATTCTCTTTTTTGTCGAGCATGCTACCAGTAACCATGCGATCGTGCTATTATGGCAGCAATGTCATGAGCCTAGGAACAGATTGATTTCTCTCTGGCCTTAATGAAATGTTTGTTATTATTCTAATTAGTAATGCCGACTCTTAAGTAATATGATCTAAAGTCGGACTGAAACTTAATAGCAACTTGTGAAGTTTAAGTATCAGTTCAGGTTGTATGCAACGACGTATTTCAGTGCCTCTGATACGAATAGTACAAGCGAGACTAAGGAAAACTTGCTCAAGTGTTTTGGTCTATTGCTGCTTTCTTGAATTGTGGTTTGACTACAGCCATTTTGAAAGGTGCTTACAAATGACCTGGGGCTGCTGACATTTTACGTTAGTAGAAAATTGCAGCAGGAAATCTTTGCATCGTCGAAGCAAGATAGTGGAAGTAAGTTCCGAATGGCTCACCGTCCTATATTATTATATGACAGACCTTAGAAGCGTTCAGTAGGAGCCTCCTTGAATGTGGATACAGAAGTGCTGTCTTGAGTTGAGGGACGAGATTCGACGTGGTGCTGCCACTCATTTATCTTGTCTTCCAGCAGAGAAAAAAGCTCGAGAAGCGATGCCCTTTGATCGCATTTCATGGCTTCAAAGGTATGAAGCTAAGCTGGCTGTAGTTGAGGACATGGTTGACCCTGGACATCAATATTTTTGGATTTTGCGTATGCTATTTAACTTTTTTTTGATAAAAACCAGACTTGACCTTTGGTAAGATTGATTGGTACTAATCTATGACAGTCCCCATATACCTATCGATGGACACTTGGTCCCGATCTTTTTTATGCTCGTTCAAGCTTGTGCTTAGTACACCTATCGAGTTTATTTTCAGAAGTAAACCATAAACCCTCTGGGCGAGGGCTCGGAGTGCACACAAGCAGAGGCAAAAACTCGTCGAGTATGTCAACCAGTGTCGTTTTGTAGAAATCTACAATATTCAATTGATTACTTATCGAAGTGGTAATTGCCCACCAGAGGTGAAGCAGATAATATCACACCGATATCCTCTTTGTCAATAGTATTGAAGTTTCTCGATTCACTTAAAATTTCAGAAGAGGACGAGACTTATTGTAGACTTAAAGAAATCTGTTTGACATTACCTGAGCAGAATTGTTCAATAGTAGGTGATGATAGCAGGCAGTTGTAGGAGGAGATTTAACCTACACAATTGAATGTAATGTTTCTACCTACTGGAGGAAATGATATAGTAATTTTGCAGGCTTAGTTTAAATGACCATAATGAAATAGTCAACATGGTTTCAGATAACAAGTTACAATAGATACATGTAAATAGTATAGAAGTGAGAAGCTATGCTCGATAAGACCATGATAAAATAACTGAATTATAATACGGTTGCAGTGTACTTGAGCGTACCTCGGTTGAGCGTTTATTAATGGAGTATGAAAAGGTCCACCTGTAATTGCAGGAGTCACCACCATTAGTGTGAACATCACAACGAAAGCTATCTACGTGCCTCAGGAAAGAAAATGAATTACACCATACAATAAAAAGAGGATTAACCAAGAATACATGCAGAGCCATTAAGAACCAGAGGATGAAGAAAATGAGAGACAATATGATTACGTATTTCACTGCATACTAAGATTGGTTAATCAGGGAAGTCCAGCTATATTCTATTGAATAAAAGTAAAATTAGCTTATCATTTCCTAATAACCTAATAAATACTTAGGTTATAAATTTATTATTTTCAACGTTATGTAGGTATCGCATAAATTCTGTTGTGCCTGCCCAATCCTAAAAAATTCCACTACGTCATAAACGGTATCGTAAGGAATCTTTTCAAAAGAAACTTTCATCAAGTCAAAGAACTGATAGGAATTAGAAAGCTCAAGTGTCGCTCAAATTTATTTTAAGTCTGACATTTTTTTACTTAACGATATACCTATTGAATCAGAAAGTGCGAGAGAGTACTCCTTATTTAACTTTCTTCTCAGTCACGTTGTACTATTCACTGCCTTATTTTTGTTTCTTTCTCAGAGTTTCGCTTTTGCCCAGTTTCAACATCAAGTTCTTTTGATATCACTGCCATGATCACAGCACTCTCTAATCTTTATTATCTGAATACTTGTTATGTGTCTGCATGGTTTGAGAAGCCAATCTCACACAGTTAATTTAACTAATATATCTTAAGAAGATCATTAAGTTCATTGGTGACAGAACAATGATAGGAATTCAGAATAATTTTTCATTTTGATTGCTGTGTAGCTCAATCCTTGCGATTAATACTGAATCCATTTTGTAAAGGGTGCGTGCAAGTTGTAACTCCCCTTTTAAGTTCATTTTGTATGCGATAAATTTCTTTTTGTAAGCAACCTATGCACATGCTTTTCTTCCAATGCATTGCTATTAGCCAGACAGCACGTAGTTGTATTTACTGCAGAGCATCAATTCTAAAAAGGTTTCTGGATATTTATAATTCTTCAACAAATTTGATCGATTAAATCGATTATATCGATTCAACGTTGTTTCACATCAAAGAATTATAACGACGGTTCGCCTGTTTTCTGCCGCCGATGCCTCTGCCGTACCACATTTGTCGCAAGTTTAAAGAAATGCTGAAATCGGAGCACCATGAAGGAGGACGGCTAAGCTCCGTAGCGCCCTTCACAGCTTTTCTGAATGTCTGAGCGGAAGCATTTGGTTCCAGAACCGCCAAACGGAGGAGAGAAACCGGAGCAGGACGGTGCTGAGGAGGCTGCATCCTAGGCGGCTGTGGTTATCCGCGTCCCCAAAGGTCACCAGGGTGGTTTTCAGTTGCTGATGTCCGTCACTGTAGCAAGGGCTGCAGTCGTTTGAAGCACCATAGACGGTGGCTACTGTGGTTAACAGATGTTAGCACCAACAGGTGCAGAGACGACGGGGGCAGCTGTCGTTTGCTCGGGCCATCGTGGTGGTCTCGGTGATTATGACTTGATGGAAACAGCTGCTGCTGCAACGGCGGCGAGGGCCTGCAGTCGTTGGTGACGGCAACGGCGTTTTGGGCCTGTTGGCACTCACACCTGCTGTTGGCCTCACCGTCGGAACAGCATCGTGTAGCATTGCTGGATCACACGACCCTCCAGCCGTGGCATTGGCTAGTGCAAGAACCAAGACTGGAAGGAAATTGTACGATGGTGCTTTATTGCTTCATGCAAAGGCGAAATTCGTTAGCACACCGGTGGCACAAAGAACGTCCAGTAACCGAATCCAGGTGACGAAGAGCAAGCTTTGAAAATGTCTGGAACACAGACTTCTTCACTTTTTATTTTTTTCATAAACACTCAGATCTCGGTGAGAGACTGGTTTCATGTTAGATTGAGATAACGGTGCTTCGCGTAAATTACTATTTTGGAGTTTGAAACTGAATCTCAGAAGTTGGCCTCAAATGAGTTACAACCAACTCGGTGCACTTTACCCTGTCGCCAATGTTTCTTTCGATTCTGTCTTTGTGTGATATCCTCTTCCTTTTGTTACTGTCCGCCGTATGAGCGTACAACGTTTGGCAGGTGACTGTATATATCGTAGCTACCAAGAATGACTGCTTTGCCCGGCGGATGGTTTCGTAAAAGCGTAGTAGAGAATTTAAAGATGCACGAGCTTCTCAAAGAAAACTACGCAAGTTTACTGCGGCCTTTGTAAGATTCTGCAATTAAGAAAGTTAAATTGGTCTATACATCTAATAGCCATCATTACAGCTGTGAGCTCGGACATTCGGGCTGATGACCGATCGTACGGCGGCCGAGGATAAGATGATCTAGCTCTTGGCAATAATATTAACGATAATAAGAGTAATAATGCACTTGATAAAGCGGTCTCAGAGAACTCAATCTTTTTTAGGTGCTTTACATTTGCTGCAAACTGAAACGCGATTGCATGGTGAGTACTATCATGCTTGATTATCAACATGAATAACATAGTTTGGACGACATGCACAGAGTGAGCGTGGGAGTGTGGTTTGCGACAGCATTCACGATGTCAGCAGCAAGCAAAAGCCTCCAGAGGACGAATCAAAGGGACCAAATCAATGCTGTGCTAAATAGGTGTGTCTTGAAGTTCTTTTTAAATGTGATCAAGTTATGGGTTGTTCTGACGCAAGTCGGGAGTAAGTTCCAGACTTTGGCAACTTACGAACTAAATGCTCGGTCTCCAGAGAATTCTAGGTTTGTACGAGATATTGGTAAACTTTTGGATTCCAAAAAACAGGTGGTATGGTTCTTGGCCTGGTGAGGGAGTAGATCTGAGAGATCGACCTGAGCCACAGAATGAAGTGACATAAAAGTGAGTGTCAAAATCTTGAAGTCAATCTGTTGCTTGTCTGGTAAGTAGTGCAGGTCGGCGAGAAGTGGTGTGACGTGGCAACTGCGATGATCACGACAGACAAGCCTAGCTGCAGAGTTTTGCACCAGCTTTAAGCGCCTGATTGCACATGCCGGTAGGCAAGCATGCAATGAGTTACATAAGTCAAGATAGGATGTCACAAATGCATGGACCAGCTTAGACGTGGTATCCTTTACTAAACAAGCCCAAGTTTTAGCAACGTTATGTAGCTGAAAGTAGGCATACTTGACTCTAAAGGTGATGTAGTCGTCTAACGAGAGGTCACTTTGGAACAGGACATGCAAATTTTATTTTTTATATTTTTAGCTGATTTAACAGGAGATATGCTGGCAGAGCCAATTTTGAGCGTCAGCCTTTCCCATTTCTGAATCACTGAGAACGAGGGGAACTCCATCAACGTTTGTAGCGTTAAACCACACTGTCGTTTCCCATCCGCTCTATTTCCCAGTGTCTGCTCCTATCCAGGTAGTGACTAAGCCCTGTAAAACCATAAATACTTAACCAAAATCCCATAAAAGCAATAAGCCGATAAAACTTGATATCCGCAATTTACCATGAAACCAGAGCTACTGGTCACAATAATAAATTATGCTGGCTAGTCAGCTGCTCCTAGCATAACCATGATTTGGCATTCGTAATCTGCTTAAGCATTATCATCCTTGAATTTTTATTTTTCTTTGCATTCAGCCGTAGTTTTAATTCGTTGTGACTGCACTACTGAATAATGTCAAAGTTTTCCATAAAAATTTGCTAGATTTACTGTGGCGGAAGTAAGACGGCAAGTTTTTATATTCTTGCTGACGTTTTAAATATTTACTATTTCATTGTGAACACAATTTTTTATGTTTGCCTACGACTTCTCAAAGCCACGTAAGTTGAGTAGGTATCACTTAAGAAACTTTCGTATCGTCAGAACTACTCAGGCTATGCGTTCAAGCTCTAGAAGACTTCATCAATAGAAACTGAAAGAAATATTGAAGCATAGCTGAGCAAGGGGAGCCCTTGATGTAGTGAGTTAAATGATGAATATAGCAGGTTATGAGAGACCGTTTACCGTATTTGGGAGCACGAAAGTGGTTCACCTGAGATAATAATGTTGAAATTAGTTCCTCAGTAATTAACCTGCGTAGAAAAATTCTCTGTCGCCAATATTCAATAAATGGAGTAACGGTATAATTTAAGTACTTTCAATAAATGCGCATAGCGGAAGATGGCTAAAACTAGTGCCGCAGATCAGCTTCTTAGGAAGAGGCCAAGGATAACCTGGGATCGTCGGTTGCCTTTAGCTCACCAGTCTGTATCCATGGAAATATTTCTCAAGTTCCTCAGTACTGTCTCATTGAGGTTATTTTAATTCCCTTTAGGCTGGACTAATGAGAAAGCAAACAGGTCACTGCAACTGGCTATTAGTATGGCAGCAGCACTCGTCCTAACATCCTAGAGGTCTGAAAATACTTCTGGTCTGCGAAAAGAGCTATGATGGCTGCCAGATAATAGAACAAATACAGAGCAAAGTGCTAACGTTGAATCGCAATGCCCCTTACGGCTTGGCTCGTGCCTACCTAACTAAACTGCTAAGCGCGTTTCTACCTCCTCATGTCCTCAAGTTCTTTAAATACAAACAATTAGCTATTTCATTTTTCAATAAAGACCGTTGGCGTGTGAAGCTTTCGCTCCATAGGACCTTGACTATTCAACTCACTTCCATGATGCTTGCCCAACGACTGGTTCTGACCTCCTACCAATTATGGAACCTCATTTCCAGCTCTCCCCACCTGAAAATTGGTCGTTAACAGCTACCTCAACTGCTACCATGAATCTGCTAGGCTTTTCAATTTTCTCGTGTTCAGTTAAATGAATTGTGATTGACACCGAATGGCTATTAAGTTGTAAATAGACAGTGGAAATCGCCAATGCATTAAATGTCAATTTTCATGGCTCTGTGGGATGACAGAAGGTATTAAATCAACCGCCATCCTTGTACGCTATTTTAGCAAAGGAGACTCAAGTTAAAAATATGTCACGATACCATCACGACTGTAGAGCTAAGAAGCTACCAGTAAATATGCTACATGAAACAGGTACGTTTTCTCGGTTGGCTCCTTTTCCATCGTATGTTAGAGTAGCATTCAGAAATGTCTGCCATACATTACGATATGAAAACTTTCTGAAAGTGATTTAAAATACTTATCAAAAACTACTGTGCAGCTTGGGGTAATGGAATCGAGCTGCAGCTAGTCCAACTCGACGAACTTTGCGAGTTCATTTTACTTTTAATGGTGGACAGAGTTACTGTCTCAGTAACCAATCACAATAGAAAACCCACTTATTAGATGTTCAACGTGCCTCCCACGGCTGACTACTTGCCAGTTGTCCAGGCAGCACAGCCCAATCCGAGAATCTAACCACTGCACGGCATTGGTTTTGGCTACCAGGCATTAGATAATAGACAGTAACTGCTCCAATTACTATGGACTGCGGCTGTGAGTCCTCCTCTCATGACATACCGGCTTCCTTTGCTGTCACTGTTACTGCTGTTACCCATGCTGCTTGTCAGCTGTTTCAGATGCAATTGCCGAGCGATTAATGCTGGTGAGTCCATTTGCACCTGCTCCTCGATTTGGCAAGTAAGCTAGCACATCGGAAGTAGAGACTTAACCGATTCAATCAATCGGCGGTGTGTGCCACAATGACCGAATGACAGCCGCTGACCGTTGCACGAAAAACCAGACAGCTGAGAAGGAAGCTGTCGAAGCACTCCCCCTAATGCTGCGGCATGGTGATTTTATTCAAAATCGGATGAACAAGAAAGTTGCTGTGGTAGGAATCTTGGATTTAACTGCACCGTCTGGGCGACTGGCTAGCTGTCAGACGTGTAGCTGAGGCGATAGCTGGCTGCCAATTATAGAAGGATTTTAAATGCAACCCGGAGGAATGTTGATGGCAGCAAATTAGGAATTGGCACGCTTACAAGAGTTCAATTGAGGCTCTAAGGTTTAATGCGACATATTCGGGAGGCTATGTAATTTCTAAGCAGCATTTGCATGTCATTCTGTCAGCGAGTCGTGATCGCCGGACGCTTGGTAGCAGGACATGGAATCAATCCAAGTTTCTTAAATCTGTTACAACGACTGAATATTCCAGGTGTCACCTCTTACAGCTAGTTTGGTAATTGCATTTCCTTTAGGGGCGTTCGGGGAAGTGAGCAAATAGAACCAGAGGGCAACTGGTTTCTTTTTTCGTCATCAAACCCCATACTCTAGGCTTTGCTTTTGAATTCTCTAGACATCTAATCCTCTAAGCCTTTAACTAGTGTTGAGCTTGCGACGATCACTTAAGTTAAAAGTTTCACTGCTGAGAACCATCAATATTGGTAACCAGTAAAAGAACCGCTGTATCACTCATCTTGCAAAATTTAACATATTTTAGACACCGAGATGGTTGACATGGTGCATGCTTTACCAGCTCTTTAGCATCAAAAGCAGGGTACAGCATTATATTCACATCACTCGTTGAAAAATCGTCAACATCTCTCCTTAGCAACGCTTAAGGAAGGGCGAACACGCTTAGGAAGTATAGCTGCATTTACAGTAGCCTGTATTCAAACACATAAAAGCCAATTTAGACAAAAAGTAATGTAAGCCCCTAAGGCCAACACAGCCATCTCAAGTACTAGTATGTAACACTTTGACAGCAGCGTCATCACCTGAAGGAGATAAGGTATGCTGTATCGCATTAATAGCAGTCACATCTCTGGCAGCAAGTATTGCATTTGCATTTAAAATCTCATCCTGTTTACCAAGGCCTACCATGGAATGCATGTTTAAAGGTAACACATAGCCTTTGTCAGTAGATCGATGACTACAGCACATCACTTTAGAGATCATTGTTCTGCCGATGCCCATGATTAGCCACAAACAGGAGAGCGTAACAGACATTCTTAAGAAAAATACAATGCAAAATAGGCATCGCTATCATGTAAACGATGGATGCGAAAAAAGCAATGAACACACCACGATTGCATAAGCTTGCCGATGCTAATTACGGTGAGCACAAAGGACTCACCTAAGAATCCTCGAAGTGACCGTTAACCACTATCCTATAAAGTTGTAACCCGAGTTCAAGGGGCCAGCAGCTAACTCCCACTATGGCTCGCTACTATCTATGTCCGTTCTGGGTCGTTACGCCGGGCCCTCCGGTAACAGTGGTTCACGCGTGATCAATCGGGTACACAACACTTTATATAATACACACGCATGCGCTATACAAAGGAGGGCACTAAACAAGTCTACAGAGGAAGGTCCTAAACAAGGTAAACTAAAGGGCGCGGGATGACGCCGCAAGCGCGGACAAACGTGTTAGTGCTCAGTCGGCTTCCACCGTCGCACCGTCGCAGGACTCCGTTTTACTAGTACACGCGTACGCCGTCCCAGACCCGGCTGGCTGAGTACTCTGTGGTAGACGGAGCGGACGTCCAACACCATTGAGAGCTTCCGCCGAAAGAGAGCGAGCACGTTGTACCCAGTTCCCGTCCTCGGAACTCTGGGAGCTGACCCCAGGCTTTACCCTTCCGGAGCAAGGCGACGCCCAGCCCGAAATATCGAATGTCAGTGGGTCCGCCTACTCTAGGGTACATATGTCACCATCCGGGGGAAGATGCGTCCTCGCATCTACAACTATCCACTCTGCGGACATGTCGTCTAACTACCACAGAGGTTCCAAATACACAGCAATGGCTCATGAGCATTACACCGAGTAACCACGATTACAAATCTATTAGTGCTACGAACTAATCTAAAATGTCCACAAAGTTATCGGACAACGTCCTTTTCACGAGGCACAGCCGCTCCTGGCGAGCTAGCGGTCGCTGTCCTCTGTGGGCATCATCACCATGAGGTGGCCAGACGGTTGCTGTTCGTCAAAGTCCTAAATAATCTGCGATGCACGTTGATCGGAGTCGAGGTTGACCTAGAATCACAGGAAACACACACTAACTGTTGAACCTTTCGCATACCACGGAACGTACGAACTCTACACAAATTCTGAAAGACGAGGATTGGGCTTCCGCTGGCGCGCGCTTTGCCGTGAGCCAGCTGGGCCTGCATTAGCCTGATCGCATAGCGAGGCAGTAGCTGGTCCAACTCGGAGCGTCAGTTCTTCCTCGAGTTGAGGTGTCGCCGTCGGTTCGACCGGTTCTTCTTCAGCGTGATCTGCAGTGGCTGGTGGCTGACCATCATTAATTTCCTCTCTATCTGCCTCATCGGAAGTGCTTGGCGTGGGAAGCTCGTCCTTCAGGTCAGCAGGTGGCAGTCCTAATGCCCTGCGCCAAGCTGGTTTGCAGCGGTTGATATGTACTGTGCTAGGTGTGCCAGCAGTGTCGTGTTCGTCCACAACGCGAACGTTCGTGTCAGTACGGTCCACAATAAGGAGGGGACCTCGCCACAGGTGTTGCAACTTTGGTGAAAGACCCCTCCGGGGCCTGGGTGTATAAACATAAACGTAGTCACCGACCTTCAACGTGGATTCTGTGGCAGTACGGTCGTACTGCTTTTTTTGCTTGGCCTGAGCAGCCTGAATGTTCTGCCTCGCTACGTCCCATGCTTCGACAAGCTTATCATGCATCGCCTGCACATAGCCGTCCCCGGCTTCACACGGTTCGTCCACAGGCAAAGCTAGGTCTATTGGCAAACGAGCCTCTCGCCCGTGGTTCATGAAAAATGGGCTGCAGCGAGTCGACTCATGAAAGCAAGTTCAATAGGCAAACAGCACGTACGGTATGTACAAGTCCCAATCACGCTGGTTGCTACTGGCAAACATGGAAAGCATTTCTACAAGCGTGCCATTCAAGCGCTCTACTAGCCCATCAGTCTGCGGGTGATACGGCGATGTGTGCAATTGGTCGATAGACATCATGCGACACACCCGCTCCAGCATTCGAGACATAAAGTTGGCCCCACGGTCAGAGAGGACCTGATCGGGAGCACCGTGCCGGCAGACAATCTCTTCCACGAAGACTTTGGCACAGGTCAGTGCTGTCTGGTCCGGAATCGCTCATGCCTCGGGCCACTTGGTGAAGCATTTGGTCATCACTAGTATGTACCGGTTCCCTGACGATGTTAGTGGCAGCTCTACTATGTCCATGGCAACTCGTTGCCAAGGTCGTTCCACAGGGATGCTCTTCAGAGGCACTTTTGCCCATTGCCGAGGCCGCTTTTTGGAGTGGCATGTGATGCTCGTCCTTACATACTCTGCGATGTCTTCTGCCATGCCTGGACAGAAATATCGCTCCTGCACGCGGCTCAGGGTTTTCTGGGTGCCCAAATGTGCTCCGAATAGACCGTCGTGGCACTCTCGCTTAACATGCAGTCGCAGGGCAGCAGGTACCAACAGCTGCTTCCGGCACCTTCCGGCGACGGCCCGATAGAGACACCCATTCGGGAGCAGAACGAACGATGAGCGATGATCGTTAACGTATTGTCTATGCTCCTGTGTGCAGTGTCCGACATCGTTCCCCTGCAACGAATCCATTAAGCAGCGTAGCAACGAATCGTTCAACTGCATTTTATTTCATATACGCAGGGTCAGCCTCGGCTGCAACGACGGTGCCCACGAAGCCAGCAGGAGCCGGCTCTTGCAAACGTGACAGAGCATCCGCATTGGCATTAGCCTTCGCACAACGATATTTCACCTCCATATCGTACTCCTGTAGCTCCAAGGCCCACTTTGCTAAGCACCGAGATTCGTGGTTCCCTTTAAGGACCCACACCAAAGGCTGGTGATCTGACAGGACAGAGAACCGGTGGCCATAAAGGTACCCTCGAAAGTGGCGCACTGCTGCTACGACGGCTAATGCCTCCCGCTCAACGGTGGAATAATTACGTTCAGCCTTGCTCAGAATCCGGCTGAAATAGGCCACGGCATGCTCCTTCCCGTCCACCACTTGCCCGAGAACGGCTCCTAGAGCAGTACCATTGGCATCTGTACTAAGAACAAAGGGTGCAGCAAAGTCTGGGAACCTAAGAATTGGCTTTGCACACAGCCGGTCCCGGAGATCCTTGAAGGAACGCTCACATTCCCTCGACCACACGAAGCGCTCACCCTTTCCCAGCAGGTTGTTTAGCGGCACAGCAATTTTGGCAAACCCGGGCACAAACTTGCGATAGTAGGAGGCCAGTCCAAGGAACTGCCTGACCTCCTGTACATTCCTGGGTGGTGGGTACTGCAGAATCTTGTCCACATTCCCCGGATCTGGCAATATACCGTCCGGGGACAGTAGGTGCCCCAGATAACACACTTCGTCCCTGGCAAAGTGGCATTTCGAGGGTTTGATCTTGAGACCATTTGCCCTCATCCTATCCAGAACCTCCCCAAGTCGAACCAGATGTTCCTCAAAGCTCCGTGAGAAGACAAATACTTCATCAATATAAATTAGGCAAGTAGTCCATTGAAGACCTGCTAGGACGAAGTCCATGGCTCGCTGCAACGTACCGGGTGCATTGCATAGCCCAAAGCTCACCTTCTTAAACTGGTACTGCCCGTTGTAGGTCACGAAGGCAGTCTTTGCCTCATCCTCAGGGTGCATCGCTATCTGCCAGTACCCTGAGGCGAGGTCAATAGTGCTGAAATATCGCGCGCCCCCTAACAATTGACAAACCTCGTCTGGCCGAGGTAATAGGTAGTTGTCCTTTACCGTTACTGAGTTAAGGCGCCTATAATCAACTAATCAACACAGAACCGGTAGGTGCCGCCCTTCCTCTTGACTAGTACTACCGGCGAGCTCCATGGGCTACACGACTCTTCGATCACACCGGCTTCGAGCTAGTCGCGTACCTGGTTGTCTACTTCGGACCACAGTGCCTGAGGTACAGGGAAGGGTCTGGCCCGAATCGGCCTCGAACTCCCGGTGTCTATTTGGTGCTGCACTTGTTCTAGCAGGCCGAGGTCTACGCTCCCACTTGAGAAAACATCCCGATAATCAATCAGGAGATCTCGCAGCTGCTGCTGCTCCTGTGGTTTCAAGCTAGTTCCAGAAAGGTTGAGCTGGAACTCATCCGATGCCACTTCCCGAACGCAACACACTTCAGTGGCTGGCTTGTTTTGTACATCCACCCTGGAGTCGACTGGAAGCAGCCTACCAATTTGAGTGCCCAGCTTGAGCCGGACCGGGAGGTGGCCAGTATTAATGAACCGCACTGGGACCCAGCCGCGCGATACGACTATGGCCCTAGCTGCAGCCAGACCTAGCTCTGCCAGCCTCCCTTCGTTGGGCTCGAACAGCCATTCAACCTCTACTGAAGTCGTCACAGGACATCTGACCAACTGCTTGCACCTAGGTGCAATATTTAGGTCCTCTGGCACACATACATCCATTTCAGGTGGGTCACAGGAGCGGTTGCTTCGTAAGTTTATTGTATGTGTCCCAATAGTCGCTACACCTTGCCCGTAGTCCAGAGTTAGAGGGGGACGTTTGTTAAGAAAGTCTTCCCTAGTAGCACTGGAAATCAGCTACCCTCGGGTACATGCACCACGTGCTTCCTTACCAACTTCGCTATAGTAATAAGGACGCTGGCTGTGCCTATGATATCCAGTGGTGCCCCGGTCACCCCGACGGCCTTCATGGTGGACCTAATTAACTTCAAGCCCCAGGCTGTAGCATACTTAGCGTCCACTAACGATATTTCGGCCCCGGAGCCTAGAAGCCCAACGACATCATTGGCCATCTACCTGCAGGTCCACCGCCGTTGTGAGGATGCCCTCTCGAGAGCCTAGGGCCTTCCCGACCGGCGGTACTCGAGCTAGTCAAACCGGTGGGCTAGGGTGCCTCTCGGTCAGCTCACGCTCCGCCTGGACTGGGTTTTCCCAGCCCTGCAGGACACCTGCGGCCCCAGCATGAGTTATTGCTCGAAGGCGGGGAGCAACACGTGGAAGCCCCGTGGCCGGTCCACTCCGCATCTGGGCCTGCTCTCGCCTGCACTGCCGCTCTATATGGCCAGGCTGCTTGCATCGTCGACAAATCGGCTGTCTATCGTGGGTATAAACATCGTCCGGTCGCCCACAACGACCGCCCCTAGGACTGGTCGAAACTTCTCTTGATTTGAGTCTAGCTTCTATATCACAAAGGCGCTCAAACTGGGATGCCAAGAGTTGCTCACTAGGGCTTACCATAGTGGCACCTGTTCCACGTAGGCCCATGCCACTGGATTGCCCTACCACGGGCCCGCTGCCCCACCCGCTTACCTGTCTCTGCCTCTCCAGCTCTTCGCAACGCTCGGCGTATCTCAGAGCTTCATTCAAGTCGCGACACCCACGGCGGAACACATGCTCGCCAATGCGTGGGTTTAGGCCACGCACAAAAATCAAGAGCAGTACCCCGTCGAGGTCGGCAGCGGCCATAGCAGGGTACGCCATTCCTGCATCCTTCAAGATGCATTCATAAAATTCGTACAAACTTTGCTGCGACAATTGTTGTTTGGCACACAAACGCATTCTAGCAGCCTCCTGCTACCCACTCCGTTCAAAAACTGCTCTCAGGGTCTCTACCAGCTGCTCGAGGGTGTAGTAGCTACCCAGCGACTCCGTCGCTCTGAAGAACACCCTTGTCGCCCTGCCCTCAAAAAACATGCTAGTGAGTGACAAGACCTTGAGTGACAAAGCCTTGATATTGTACTTATATCACTAATAAAGTGTGCATGTTGGCAGAGAGAGAGAGAGAGAGAGAGAGAGAGAGAGAATGTGTATTGCTTTTTTTTCTGTATGTCTGTGAGATCAATGGATCATGACCTGGTTCTGGAGCTCTTCTTAGGGCTTGTTGTAATAATAATATTACACTTGTTGAAGCACTCTCAGAGAACTCAATCTCTTTCTAGACGCTTTACATTTGCTGCAAAGGAAACATATACATATCAATACATACTTGATGCATGTATTGATGACATCCTCACATGGATGGCAGCAAACTTTCTTAAATTAAATGATGATACAACCAACTTACTAGTTATGGCCAAAACAAGTGTGACTCAGAAATTGCAAAAACTGACGCTCAAAATCGGCTCTGCCACCATATCTCCAGCTGAATCTGCACGAAATCTAGGTGTCATGTTCCAAAGTGACCTTTCGTTAGACGACCACACCAGCTCCACAATCAAGTCTGCTTACTTTCACCTACATAACATTGCTAAAATTCGGGCTTGTTTTGAAAAGGATACCACATATAAGTTGGTCCATGCATTTGTGACATCCCGTCTTGACTTCTGTAGCTCACTGCTTGCTGGCCTACCGGCATGTGCAATCAGGTGCTTACGGCTAGTGCAAAACTCCACAGCTAGGCTTGTCTGTCGTGAGCAGCGCAGTTCCCACATCACACCACTTCTCGCCAACCTGCACTGGCTCCCATTCAAGCAACGCATCGACTTCAAGGTTATGTCACTCACTTATAGGTCACTTCATTCTTTGGCTCCAGCCTATCTCTCAGATCTACTTTGCTACCAGGGCAAGCATCATAACATCTGCTTTTCGGAATCTAGCAGTTTACCAATACCTCGTACAAATCTCAAATCCTTTGGAAAGCGTGCATTTAGTTCGTATGCTCCCAACGCCTGGAACTCACTCCGGACTTGCATCACAACATCCCCTGACTTGACCACATTTAAAAAAAAGTGAAAAACACACCTAATTTTGACAGCATTTATTGGGTCCCTGTGATTCGTCCTTAATGTGCTCATGCATGTTGACATTGTGCACGCTGCCACTAACCACACTGGCATGCTGACCCTGTGCATGTCACCCCTAACCATGTTATTCATGTTGTTTAACAAGCCTAAAACCACTCACCATTCGATTGTGTTTCCTTTGCAGCAAATTTAAAGCGCCTAGAAAGAGATTGAGTTCTCTGAGAGTGCTTCAACAAGTGTAATATTATTATTACAACAAGCCCTAAGAAGAGCTCCAGAACCAGGTCATGATCCATTGATCTCACAGACATACAGAAAAAAAAGCAATACACATTATCTCTCTCTCTCTCTCTCTCTCTCTCTCTCTCTCTCTCTCTCTCTCTCTGCCAACATGCACACTTTATTAGTGATATAAGTACAATATCAAGGCTTTGTCACTCAAGGTCTTGTCACTCACTTTTAGGTCCCATAATTCTTTGGCTCCAGCCTACTTATCAGATCTACTCCCCAATCAGGGCAAGCATCGTACCACCTGCTTTTCGGAATCTGTGTACCCATACCACATACAAATCACAAATCCTTTGGAGATCGCGCATTTAGTTATTTAGTTCGTATACGTCCAAAGCTTTGAATGCACTCCCGACTTGCGTCACTACATCCCCTGACTTGACCACATTTAAAAGGAAACTAGAAATGCATCCATTTATTTCGGCATTTGGCGGGTCCCTGTGATTCGTCCTTTATGTCTTTATGGATAATGACACTGTGGCATGATGCAACTAACCACACTTGCATGCTGACCCTATGCCTATTACCTCTTACCATGCTATTCTTGATGTTTATTGAGAACGCTACCACTAACCTGTCGATCGAGCTTCCTTTTTAGCAAATGTAAAGTGCCTATATAGAGATTGAGTTATCTGAGGATGATATACCAAATGCATTCTTCTTATTATTAATATTGCTATTATATTATATAATATCACATGACTAATATAATTCACTTGTATAGTACCCGAAGAAAACTTAATCTCGATCCATGCACTTTACATGTCGAAGGGCTCGAGCACACGACGAGGAGCAACTTACCACTAGGCCAAAACATTTGGAGAGCCTGGGATTAGCCCAGGGGTAAAAAGCTAGCTCTTCAGGACCGGAGTTCGAGTCCTAAACTCGTCCAATTTTCATTTATCACTGCAAGCAAAGGTGATAGCCATAAAGGCTCTTCTGCTACTATATAAAATCAAGCTGCTAAGTCAGCTAATCATTAATTTACTTTATACCACGGGCACCTGTTTAACATATTGTTTTAAAGTCATCCAGAAAGATGACAATAATATTAATAATAATAGTTCACTTGATAAAGCGCCCTCAGAGAACTTAATCTCTCTCTAGGCGCTTTACATTTGCTGTAAAGTGAAATGCAATTGAATGGTAAGTAAAATCATGCTTGAAAAACAAACGAAATGAATAATTTGGTTAGGGGTGACATGCACAGAGTCAGCATGCAAATGGGGTTAGTGGCAGCATGCACAGTGTCAGCACGCATAAGCACATCAAGGACGAATCACACGGACCCACTAAATGCTGTCCTAAATAGGTGTGTTTTTAGGTTCCTTTTAAAT
Organism: Cristatella mucedo; assembly: GCA_009760855.2. Classification (NCBI taxonomy): domain Eukaryota; kingdom Metazoa; phylum Bryozoa; class Phylactolaemata; family Cristatellidae; genus Cristatella; species Cristatella mucedo. The sequence continues at coordinate 1,681,595 of WPIO01000086.1, forward strand.
GTGGTTGCGTGGATGCCTCCTTTAATCTGGATCTGGATGTCCCGTTTCGAAATTACCTTTCGCTAGATAACTAAATTAGCTAAGCAGCCGAGCCGCCTAATTTCAGTAACGAATAGATTTTAAACTTAGGCTCGCATAGGTAAGAATAACAGAGCCATGCTGGAGCGTGCATTTGTAACGGACGGCCTTGACGCGTGTAACTCTCTCTTTGCAGGGTTTCCGGCTTGTGTGAGGTTTTATGGATGATCCACTTAGCAAGAATCGTCGACCTCCTAATTGCGTCACATTCCTGACTTCCAATCTGCCGTCGATCTTCCCTTCACTTCTGCTCCCTTCTGAAGGTATCACATTTACTTCAAGGTCTCACTGCGACTCATTTCTTCTGATCCATTCATTCTCAGTCTGCTCCGGAGGAACCTATTTGACCTTCTTGAAACCCAATCATATCATTCACATTCAACTCATACAATTGATCATTAAGAAGTGCATTAAAAACAAAAACAATTACAAAATGGGTTCGTAACTATGAACATTACCTTTCCCTAAGGACGGTAAATTGCAGTGTAGCTTGTAAGTGGCAAGTTAATGTAATCCCGTAAAACCATATTCATAAAACCTAAAGATGAAGCTGCTTTAGATGCTTAAGATCGTATTACGATCTTACGATTCTGAAGATGCTAAAGCTCCTCCTTTTGATCGGAAGATCGCTAGAGTTTGAAATAATTAATCTTGCCAGCATTTAGATTTTATAACTATCTGAAATGGAAGTTATGTCCTTAGACGTTTGTGATGTCCTATTGCAATGGGAAGGCCAGCACGTGGATGGGCTACTGTAACGGGTTGATTAATAACGGCGCTTTACCCGTATCAGTGCATACAAATTCACCTTGGCAATGCTGAAAATAAAAGTGTCTCTTATTAACTACACCTTTCTCAGAGCTAAATACATCTGGCATTGACGCAGCACAGGAAATGGTAAGATGCGTGCCATTCTCTATTAAAATAAAAATAAAATGGAAAAATCTCGCTTACCAAAGTGGTGGCGCGCTAGGTCAGCTGGTAAATTACTAATTTTGTGGAGAGGTTATTATAATAAACATAATATTGCACTTGATAAACACCGAATCGCTTGTACCAGTCCATGAACGATTTGCTCCCATCATCGCTAAAGCCCTTTAATGGGACTACTGGGCCTGGAGTTTACGGGATGCACGGTGGCTCCCGGCCAACACTCATTTGGCCCTGACCGACACTCACCAGTGGCATTTGACTAGTTATCGGCGGCTGGGGTCTGACTGCGGGCGTGCTGGCGCAACCTGCCTGCCAGGTGGCAGCAGCAGCAAGATAGTCATGTGGTGTAGCTACGGGCTCAGGGCCCTGTCGGACTCTCACTGCTGTGGAACCACCCAAACCCATATCTGACGTTAGCTGGGAATCACCTTGGTGCCCCCGTAGCCGCCAATCTACTGGTCTTTCATGCTCGTACCTAACTCGAGTTCCTGCTTCTAAAGAGTCTTCATCACACGGAAAATTGCTGGGCTGCGTCCGATAGTACGCCTCCTGATCCATGGGATAGCTGGGATAACCACTGTCGGCCATTACTGAATGGGGTCTATTTTAGTCCTATCCCTCCCTCACGTGATAGGGTCGACCAATCAGATTCCCTTACCACGGATGAATGTAGACCACTAACAATGCATATATCATACAAGTAATACAACGCATACAACATACGCTGCGAATATTAAGAAGGTTGCTTAAATGTTGGTCACTGCAGGGGTCACCAAAATATAACCTGAGTTCACGGGGCCAGCGGCTAACTCCCACTATGGCTCGCTACTATCTATGTCCGTTCTGGGTCGTTACGCCGGGCCCTCCGGTAACAGTGGTTCATGCGTGATCAATCGGGTACACAACACTTTATGTAATACACACGCATGCGCTATATAAAGGAGAGCACTAAACAAGTCTACAGAGGAAGGTCCTATACAAGGTCAACTAAAGGGCGCGGGATGACGCCACAAGCGCGGACAAACGTGTTAGTGCTCAGTCGGCTTCCACCGTCGCACCGTCGCAGGACTCCGTTTTACCAGTACACGCGTACGCCGTCCAAGACCCGACTGGCTGAGTACTCTGTGGTAGACGGAGCGGACGTCCAACACCATTGAGAGCTTCCGCCGAAAGAGAGCGAGCACGTTGTACCCAGTTCCCGTCCTCGGAACTCTGGGAGCTGACCCCAGGCTTTACCCTTCCGGGGCAAGGCGACGCCCAGCCCGACATATCGAATGTCAGTGGGTCCGCCTACTCTAGGGTACAAAGTTGAGGCATCAGCCTTCGTGGGCGGGCGGTTGGTTGCCCGTTCCCGTCTAGCTGGTTGGCTCAAAAGTAATACAAGCCATAACAAATGTCAATTACAGGAGTTTTGGCATTCCAAAATGTTGTGGCACCGGCATCGTTACACGACAACGATGACAACAGAAGTGGCAAGCTCTGTGGCGCACCCGTAAGCTATCCGACTGGCATAAACAGACAAAAACAACTTAGACGACTGGCTCCCCTAAGGCAAGCAGTCAGCTGCACGACTCAACAAAATCAAAAAGACAACAGCCGCACAGACACGGCACCTACTAAATGTGGAATGCACTAGAAGATGAAGTGGGTAGTTTTCACCTGCACTTAGCTATTTCGATGAGTAAAGTATTTCTTCTAAATACTGACGTTTTCTGATACTATCGATCCAGACAAGCTGAATTTGAAAAAAGTGGACACTTCTTAAGTGCACTGTGGTGCTGACCTACACTCACTAAAAGCTATCCTTGGTAAGCGATAATATAGTACCGGCGAAATTCCATAACTATTTCATTCAAAGGTACCAATAAAATCGGAAATCTATGTTCAAAAAAGAGGTAAGGGCGGAGACTCGGCAAAGAGAAACCAAACTAACGGCAGCCATTTTCGGAGACAGCCGATATTAGATCACAATCCAAGCTTTGTCTGATATGTCTAACTGATGTAAAACGGTATCGCAACGTCATTCACGACCCGCGAGATGACGCCGCTAGCACAAAACAGCCTGTCACATTCTCAGTCGGCTTTCGCTTCCCACCTTCTCACGGATTCCGTCACACCAGCACAAGCGTACGCCGTCAAAGACCCGGCTAACTGAGTGCTCTGGGATAGGCGAAGCTGATGTCTACCACCGTCTAGAGCTTACGACAAAAGAAATCAAGCACGCCGTCCCAAGTTCCGGTCCTCCGGCCTCGGGGAGCTGACCCCGTGCTTTGCCCTTATGGGGAAAGGCGACGCCCAGCCCGACACATCGAATATCAATGGCTCCGCTTACAATAGGGTGCAACAGTATAACATTTGTATCCAAATGCCAAAATGAGGAGCTTCCGAATAAAGCCAACGAAACTAAAAGCATAGGCGTTTAATCTTAAGTATCAGTCGACTGCTAGCAAGACGGCGCCGTTTAAAACGGATGCACTGAAAACAAATACATGTACTTATAAAACGACCCATATGGTGCACGTGTGACAATTCTTCGCAAGTGCAGCAAAAAACTCTAACTACCCTTCCAATTACATAAATATAATTCATCATTAAAGCTGCAAGGTACCGCCGAAAACAAGCGCACCTACTACGAACGGTCATGGGCAACTCCTACGCAATCCTGCCGCCGGGATGAGAGACGCTTGGTAACGATAACGTGAATCAATTGGCGCGGGCACCTCAGCGGAAGAGCGTCATACCTTCCAATCGCACAAGTATTCTTATGTGTAATGGCGTATTATTGAGTAGCTCCCTGCGATTATAATCTCATCGAAGAGTATGTAATACTAAGATTATTATTAATCGCAGGAAACTGCTTCTATTTTACATAACTGAATGCCAATATTAAGTTGAGTACAGTTTTGGCTGCAGAGATTCACGGTACGAATTTAAATAATTTGCATGCATGTTTCTAATTTCTAATCAATGGCTTGTAGAACTCCACTATTAAGATACTTGGTATGCTCACCTGCTGAGTTTTTACCTAATAAAAGTCTCAAAGATTAATTACAGTTCTTAAGCCTTTGGCAGTAACCTTTGATAGTAGATTAGTGACAGGTATGAATGTTTTGAACAGTTGCACTAATAGATCAGGGAGACAGATAGGCTGTGTGATTCCAAGCTAGGCACTTCATCCTGCTTTCAGTGCCTGCTGCTTCATCATCTTACTCTCGGCAGCATTACGATCGATCCGCAGTGCGAATGTCCAAGTTCACAGCGGGCGGTGCTGCTCTTGCGTCTACCGAACTATTAAACTTTCTTGCTTTCAAAATTCTTAAAAGGCCGCTATAAACTTAGGCTCTTTTTCTTGAGAAGTCGTTCGAATCTTTTTAATCTCCACACCACTTTCATGTAGCCGTCCGCTGAGAATAGCAGTCACTCATGGTTGGGATATAAACATTCACCTGCTAAACTTTCTACGCTCACAAGGCACACGGTAGCAAAAGGAGGCGAATATCACAGGAAACTGCATCAACGTATTTAGGAGCGACGGAAGTCAAGTGCACCGAGCCTATTGTAACTCTTTTGATGTCAACTTGTGATATCTAGTTTTAAGCTCCCAAGTAGTGGAAGACTCGAAGCAGCAGTAGCTCAAGCAAACTCAAAATCTTTCCTTTATTGAGCGCCTAAGTGTTTATTTTTAAAACTTAAAACTCAGAAATCAAGGTTCCAAGGAAGTTTAAAGCTTTCTCTTCGTCTCTTGGATTCGGTTGGCGGGCTCTCCAGGCTTTGCTGGTATGGCAACGGCGGCTCCCCTTACCACTTTCCCTTCATCGCGTCAGCTTGATTACCTAAGAGACCTCATGGGGTCTGAACGGTCGGCAGAGTCTGGATGACCGGCGTTACAAGCGAATGCAAGTGGTAGTTATATCACGCACTTGATCGAGCCTAACCGTGGTTGCATAACTGCACCGACCAGGGACAACAGGAAGTGGCGTCATTTAGGCTAGCCCGTGAGACAGTGGCTCCTACTGTAAGGAAAGTGACACCAAAAGTGTGATTAAAAGGTTTGAAGCAGACATTATTGGCATTTCAACTGCTCGGCAGCTAGAAAGGTAAGGCGAAATTTCAACCGAGGATGGCCGCATTTCGAAAAGGGTCAGAACAGATTTGTCAGACACCTACAGTGTGTACTCACAGGTGATAGGGTAATAACGATAGAAACAATACTGGAATACATTTTACATAGCACCATATGAGAACCTAATATCTTTTTAGGCATTTTACATTTGCAGCCGTGGGAAGCACGAGTGAATAATTAATGTTAGCATGCCTAATGACAGCAAGCATAGCACTGCTAAAGTTTACGTACACACGGCCACCATCTAAATGTGGCCACTTGCAGCATGCATAGTTTCAGATTAGTGAGAAAAAAGGTAGTTTGACAACAAACTGCCGTCTGTGAAGACACGAAAGCCTACAGCCCGTCTAGAAATGACGCTAGCAAATAAGGACAGTATAAAACACGAGAAGAACGAGACTTGGCACAGTGCCCTGACATACACTGTACATCAAAGGTTTCTATCTTGATCGGTGTCCATTTGAAACAATCATTAGTCTCTCACTGAGCCATGCCATTTACTGTGGTGGCAATGCATTACCAGTTATGCCCTGGCAAAATATGAGGCGCTCAACAAGGTTTTGGTGATCGGTGTATCGCTCGTGAACGTCACTGTATGAATTACCTGAACAAAACATAATTGCATGTTCGTGCCCCCTCTCTCCATTTTTCTACAGCTACTCTCTTTTAGTCTTACAAAAGCTATCAAGGAGCTCACAGAGCCCTTAGAGGCACAGTTAATATCTGGCTGTAGCACCGGCATGAATCCAAAATTGCACAAGCCGTACTGACCTGTTTTTTGTGTACCTGCTGGCAACATCGTAGTGGTGCTTTCCCATCTGCTGCTGCTTGGGAATCCGAACGTGTTGTTCGCCGTCCCACTACTGCTCCTGTGCAAATCTTTGATATCGCTAGCTTACGAAGACTCGTCATTACCTTCATTACTGGATTCGTCGCAGTCTTGAGTAATGTCGTAGGTGACGCTCCAATCGGCACCAACGCTGTGATCGCATGGCAAAGGGCTGGGTTCCGAGATTGCTCTGCCCGTCGTAGGAAGCGCTCCGTATCCAGATAATGCCGTAATTGGCGACCCAACTCCACATGCTGTGGTTGGTAGGCTGGCATCATTGCCGGTCATTTTGCCCGTCGGGAACAGTGACTGCTGCTACACCATCAGCAGCTGGTCGTCGCTCGACCAGAGGAAACTCTCCATTTAAGGCAAGCCCATTAACTACCTGTTACAGCCGTCTCTGTCGCTGTCGCTGCCGCCACTGCCATCACCTGATGCCGATAGGCTGAAGTCGGTACCCAATTCGTCTCTCGCAAAACATCCTATCGTCTGACATTTTCAATGACTTAGAACACAGAACAAAGCTAGTAAAGGAGACGAATTAACCAAACTTTCTGCAAGAGTTGAATCCTTTCGGAATGCTATCTCGTTTAAACGAATGCGTGCCGGCGAACTCAGCGAATCAGCCCACGTCCAGCTGCCGATCGTCGACGGATCATGACTCGCCGACAGAATAATACGACAATGCGGCTCAGGACTTACATAGCCACCCAGATATGACGCATGGCACCTGAAATTCTCACTTAAAGTTTACTAGGCCCACTTGTTGGCTATTTGTCGCTTTCCGCATCATTCCGGGTCGCCTGTTGAATCGCTCTGTCCCTAGCAGACAGCTATTGGCTCAGCGACACGTCCAACCGTCGCCAGTCACCCATGCGGCACAGCTCAGTCCAAGAATCTTAATACTGCTACTCCTTTGTTCGTCTGACTTTGAATAGCAGCACCATGCTTCCATAGCAGCTGAACTTCGTTGACTCTATCCTGCTCGGCCGCCTCGTTTTAGTGGGACGGTCAGTGGTTTTCAGTAAGTAATTGTGGAATTCGCTACTGATTGACTGAATAGGTCTGGTCTCTAAATACAGTGTGCTTGCCTGCTTGGCAGATAGATAAGCAGTTGCAAACTCCATCGCCAGCGGGAGTTACTTAGAAATGGCATTAGAAACAGCTGGCAAGCGACCATGAGAACAGCATTAGCTGTGGCAGCGATGGTAGCCGGTACGGGAAAAGAGAATGAACTTCAGTAACAGTCCATATTAATAGCTGCAGTTACTTCCAATTTCCGGCCGTTTGGTAGCTACATCCGATGAAATGCCGTTTTGAGGTATTCAGATTAGGCTTTACTTCTGGATGACTGGTAAGCAATCGGACGTCAGCGGAAAATTAACACTCAATTAAGTTGGTTTTGTAGCATGGTCGACGTTGAACACAGTCACACTGTTTTCTATAGGAATTAAAATGAGCTGACTGAGAATGAGACATGTTCCTCGAGTTTGATTAGCTGCATCTCCGCTTTTCCCCGAGCTGCACGGAAGTTTTGGAAAGGTATTTTAAAGCACCTTCCGTATGATTGCATATCAAAATATAGAGCAGTCTTTTTCATGCTACTCCAGGATACCTTAAGAAAGAAGCTGACCAAGGTAACGCAACTGTTTCAAGTAGCTACTGTATGGATACCTTCTCAGATCTACAATCGAGGCAGAATTCCAGGACTTCTTTTTTAATTCAAGTCTCTTCTGCTGGAAGTGCGTACAGGTTTGGTTGATTTATTACTCCATGTCACCCTAAAAAGCCTAAAAATTTGCGTGTAAGCCTGGGGAGATTAGCAGAGCCCGTTTACAGTTTAACCACCATTCGGCATGCATTTGGTATCAATTTTAATTTACGTCACAAAACAAAGAGGAAGTATTTAGCCTAGCAGATTAATGATAGCAGCTGAGGTAATTCCTAAGGAAGTACATGCAGTTCAGGATTGCTGGTAATGAAGTTCTATAATTGGCAGCAAGACATTAGTAGTCGTGGAGCAATAATCTTGGGAGTGAGTTGCACAGTCTAGGACCTTCGGCGCGAGACCTTCTGATGCCAACGGTAACCATTGGAAGAATAGAACAGCTCATTTGTGTCCCCAGAAAACTGGGGGACACGAAGAGGCTAAAAACTGTTCAGCTGCCAGCAAGGTGTAAATAAATAAATACAAGCTGATTGAACAGCCTCTTTTTGTGTAGCTATAGAAGAGCTTTGACGGCTATTGCTGCCGCTTGCAGTAGCGACAAAGGATCGCCCACCACAGGTTTCTAACCCAAGACCTTGAGGCTGATGTCATGAAAAGCTACCGCCTTACCTAGTGAGCCATTACGGCTCACCAGGTATGCCGACGCCGAGCTGTGAGGAGTCTTGCGATTCAGCATGAGAAATGTGCTCTACGTCTATGTTATGATCTGGCAGCCATCATAGCTCGTTTTGCAAAGCGGAAGTTGTGTCAAACTTATAGGATTTGCAAACTAGCCCTTTTGCCGTATTAATAGCTAGCTGCAATGGCCTATTCTCTCTTTCAATAGTAAGGCTCAAAGAAAATCACTATAATCTGAGAAAGGCGGTACTGAGGAGCAACTGAAATATTTCAAGGGATACAGACTCGCGAGTTAAAGGTGATCAATATGACAAGTGACGCTTCGTACCGTCAAATAAAGCCGAGCTTCTGTTATTGTCCTAGCCATTTTCTGCTTTGGTCCTTTATTGAAAGTACTTTAGCAATGCCACTACTTCATTTTTTAACAATGGCGCCGGAGGATTTCGCTATTTGGGTACGAGACTGCGGAACTTACTTCCACAGCACTTAGCTTAGGGCAACCACTCTCCTGCTCCCGAATACGGTAATCGGTTTCCGGTCGTCCGGAACCGCTATTCTTATCATACTTACTACCTCAAATGCTTTTTCAACTTAGCTCTGCTTCTATATTTTTCTCAGTTTCAAATGACGAAGCTTTTTATCTGCTCAAATTCATAGCCTATGCCGCTTTGGCTTTTCATAAGCAATACACAAAAGTTTCGAAAGTGATGCCAACACAGCCTATCTGGCCTCGAGGAGTCACCGACGGACTTGCAGGCGTCGTTCACACTGAAATAGTTCATGTTCACAATGCTACTGTGACTGTGCAAAAGAGTAGTCATATTGTGTGCAAAAATGATTAGCAAATGTACCAAATTATTTCGTCGAACAGATAGCCGTTTAACAGCACTGCAGACACAACGAACTAAAACTACGACGTAGTGCAGCGAAAGAAACACTGAAACTTCAAGGGATGATAAGGCTGAAGTGAATTAGGAATGCAAACACACGTTATGCTAGCAGTAGCTGAGGTGCAAGATAATTTGATTAATGTGAGCCGTAATGGCACACTAGGTAAGGAGGATGCTTTCACGACCTCGGTCCTGCAGTCGTGCGTTTGATTCCTGTGGTGGGCGATCCTTTATCGCCCCGGCAAGCGTTGGCGATAGCTCTAAAGGCTCTTCTGTCGCTATACAAAAAGAGGCTGTTTAGTCAGCAAGGATTACCATTTACTATTTAAATGACTGTTAAAATTGCATAGTTTATTAGGGTGTATATTGAGATCAGTTTATGAGTTATTGGCATTACTGTTCAACGATTTATTTTTTAGTAGGGTGAATCACTGCCTTCACAGGAGCAGGTGGTGGGAAACAGCACGGAAGGGAGGTAGGCTGTATGGTGTAGTGCTGAAAGTGTTGAAGGAAGCCCTAGTGCTGAAGCTGCTATCGGTGTCTGCCTTCATCGTTTGCATACCTGGGCGAGTTGGTAGCGAGCGTCAGCATGCAATAAGTATAAGTAAATTTAGCCTGGATTAGATACACCGGTCCTTGCAAACTATCGCCCAGTTTCGCTTCTTCCTTTTTAAATAAAGATTCTTGAAAAAATTCTTGCTAAGCAGCATGCTGAAAATATTGAAAAGAATGAAATGTCAAAACATTTCAATCAGGGTTCAAGAGGCATCACTTCACTAAAACTGCTCTCCTCCGTGTTAATAATGACATTCAACGTAGCAACGACGACGTGAATAACTCTGCTATATCTGCCCGCTGCCTTCGACACCATGCATCACGATGTTCTGCTGGAACGATGGAGAACAAGGATTGCTGTGACAGACAAAGCATGGTTTAAATAGTTAATATCTGACCGTGTGCGATCCGTCTCGTGTGGGGTAAGGTCTCTCACGCGAGAAGGGTCACCTGTGGAGTCCCTCATGGGTCTGTACTTGGTCCCTTGCTGTTCTTCATTTATACACAAGCTGTGTGAATAGTAATTAAGGCCAATGGAATAGGATATCACTTTTATGCTGACGACACTAAGTTGTATTTGTAATTCAAACTGTCAAAATCTGCAGCGGCAACTGAGAAACTGAATGTTTGCCTAGCCGATATTCGATCCAGGATGTCGGAAAACTTCCTGAAATTAAGTTATGATAAAAAAAAATGGCTAGTGATAGGAATCCCTAAGCGTGAGGCTGGGTTAAAAGGCTTTGCTTATCTAATAGGAGATGCTGCTCTCATCACGTGCTTGAAATTTAGGTGTCTTTTTCAATAGCTACCTCACTTTTAAAAGCTTCATTCAGAAGACTGCTTCTGCAGCTAGTCGTCACGTCCGATCCATATTCAAGATTAGGAGCTGTCAGCAAAGTTGCTAGCAAAAATTGAACTAGCTCCTTAGTTCTGTCTCGGCTTGATTATTGCGGTTCTCTTTTGACTGGGCTTCCAAAGAAAGCTATTAGGCCACTACAGTTGACTATGAATATGGCTGCAAGGCCAGTCTTCAAGTCCATGTGGTTTAAGCACGAGTCTCTTTTTATAAAAGAGCTAGGATGAATGCCGTTCAACCAAAGGATACAGAGCAAGGTTCTTACGCTGACCCACATGGCCCACCGCGACTTGGCTTCTTCGTACCTAGCTGAACTGTTTCATCAGTTTCAGCGTCTTGACATCCTCAGGTACTGTATGGACGATAAATTGGTTATTCCGTTCCTCCGCTTAAAGACCGTTGGCGACAGAAGCTTCAGCTCTGCAGGTCCTAGACTCCGGAACTCGCTACCCCAATTGTTGCGCAACGACAACTACTCTTCTACTGCCAACTATGGCTCATCCTTTTCAACGGTCCTTAGCTGCTACTTCCATCGTACTCACTGCCTCAACTGCTCTTCTGACTCTGCTACGTTTCTCACTTTCTCTTTGTTGCGTGAGACGAAGTCTGTTGGCTACCGAATGCGCACCGAAAACCACTTAGGCTGTTAGTGGGCTACACAAAACTCTCCTACATAACACCCACATGGTCTTTATGACTTTGCGGAATCACAGACGGAGATAGATTGCATTACATTACATAGTATAAATAACAGCAGTGTGTGTAAATTCAGCTATAGCAAGCACGAACTGTTGCCTAACTTTTGTTTACTTTTCGCAAACGCCACGTAGTCATGAATATAGTTATTATTTTGATATACATATATTTATACATATTTTATTTGCAACTCACTGCTTGTTGGCCTACCAGCATGTGCAATCAGGCGATTGCAGCAGGTGCAAAACTCTGCAGCTAGGCTTGTCTGTAGTGAGCGTCGCAGTTGCCACATTAGTCCACTTATCGCCAACCTGCACTGGCTACCAGTCAAGCAACGGATTGACTTCAAGGTTTTGTCGCTCACTTTTAGGTCCCTTTATTCTATGGCTCCAGCCTATCTCTCCGACATACTCCCCCATCAGGCCAAGCATCGTACCACCGGCTTTTCGGAATACAACGGTCTAGAAATACCTTGTACAAACCTTAAATCCTTTGGAGACCGTGCATTTAGTTTGGATGATCCCAAAGCCTGGAACTCTCTCCCGACCTGCGTCAGAACATCCCCTGACCTGACCACATTTAAAAGGAACTTAAAAACACACCTATTCAGGACAATCATTAGTCTGTCACTGTGATTAGTCCTTCACGTGCTTATGCGTGCTGACACTGTGCATGATGCTACTAAGCACATTTGCATGCCGACCCTGTGCATGTCACCCCTAACCATGCATGTTATTCACTTTGTTTGTTTTTCAAGCATGATTTTAGTTACCATTCAGTTGCATTTCCCTTTGCAGCAAATGTAAAGCGCCTAGAAAGAGATTAAGTTCTCTGAGGGCGCTTTATCAAGTACATTATCGTTATTGTTATTATTTTTATTGAACTCTAAGAAAACTTCATCTCTATTTAGGCGCTTTACATGCGCCAAAGAAATCGTGTCATGACCTCAACCCGATCATGTTCGGTGCAACCACCTTAACCCCTAGACCTAACCAGCTGGGACGTGGCTTAGCCGAGACCTCAAAAAGAGCAGCATCAAGGAATCAAGACAGTGCTCTGAGCTATAGCTACAGCTATAGCTTCAGCAGTAGATATATTTGTAAATATATATATATATTTTTTTTTTTACCAAATACCAGTATAATTTGAGCGGCAGCTGATAGCCGAAAGCGCTCTCAGCAGCTCTCACTCACAGCAGCCTCAAGTCGTTTTGGGAACATATGCTTGTCCAAAACAACTTCCCGTTCAAGCACGAGATAGCCGAAGCACATATCGATGATTAATTATGTTGCAATTAAGTGACTACGAGCTCTGGATTGGAGCGCTGGCTGAATTCATTTCGGCTGTGAGTATAGCTTCTTGCTTAATTTGACTTGTATATCCCGATGCCGACACATTATATCTGCTGAATGCGGCAGACATTTTCGCTTCTAGTAGGCAATTGCAGTGTAGCTTCTCGACGTTTGATGGACGATAAAAAACAAGTGAGGGACAGGAAATACGAGCGCGGTCTAGAATGATGCTCGTTTTCCCGGCAGGCCTCGAGCCCAGCGTCCTCTGTCTCTAGAGAGGTTACCCGAAGGTAAGCCCAGCTGATACATTGCAGAGCCTTTCATTGGCCAATAGCGTGAACTGACAACTGGGCTAGCAATGAAACGAACGAGAGGCGACTCACTCCCATTCTTAGCTGCAATAGGGTGAATTGGCATTAACACTGCTGGGCCGTGAAGGTGGGGTAAGATTACCAAAACGCGAGCCGGGGCAATACTGGTCGCCATATCCAAACGACACAGCACAACGTTGTGAAACTGGGTTCTATCCATGACCCTTCTATGCTAGCGGCATATGCTGGGATTTATGGTTGAATCTCGATCCTGACTGAAATGACTGATTAAACGTAGCATTCATTTAATTTTATGAAATTGAGAACCGTAGGGTCTGCAACCCACAGCTTGGCCTGCTACCTTTACAATCTGCCTGGCCGAATATCCCTCCGGAATTGGGCTTCTCGTGCAGCTGCAGCATACTGGGAGCAATGCCAGCACGTGGCAGCCGGCTACAATCAGCCGAATCTAGCAGGTCATGAATGCTGATCTACACATAGTTGTGAGCCATTCGTTTACTTCCAATTTACTTGCAATGATCTTCGAGGGGCTGCAACAATGACATTGAAAATATAATTACACTTTTAGCATACCCTCAGAGAACTTAATATGGACCAGCAGACTTTTTAAAGGTAACAAACAAGGCACAGTTGAACGGCTATGGTTAAGCAGGTTCAAAGACGACAAGCGCAGTAGGTTTATAGATGACATGCACACGGCCCTAATGCACGTATTTTTGGTGGAAGCATGCACACAAAGGACGAATGCCAAAAATCTACATAACGTTTTTGATACAAATTTCAGTTTTCCAAGACATTTAGAGTGCCAAAATATCAGGGGACATCCTGATGCCACTCCGAGGTAAGTACCGCATGTAGGCAGAATTTAAATCACAGGCAACCTTATCAAAGGTTTGTAGGGTACATGCAAGCTTTGTGTAAACGATTATATTAAAGCGTTGCTTACAATGTGATGCATGTTAACGGTGTACATCTATTTGAAGACTGAAGGCGAAAACTGGAAACCTAGAAGTTGGTTACCCTAATTCTCACATGAACGCATCGCTTAACGGAAATCCCGCGCGAGTCGGAAAAATTTGTCGTATCTGGCCACTAAGATGCTTTTAACCGATGGACTTCCCAGCACAGTTTAGCACTAAAAGTAAACATCCCATTCCACAGGCTCGAAGATATGCAAGCTGGAAGTTACACAAAGGAGACGCGATGTCACAAATACATCAATCAATTGCCACTTAGTATCCCTATCTGACCAACTTCAAATGTCAGCGTTCTTATGTAGCTGAAACAAGGTGGACTTCGCAGGCAAACCAACGCAGTTATCAAGTCGTAGGAAACTTAGAAGGACGACGTGTAGGGGTGAATTTTGCATGCAAAAATGTACCAAGGAATCATTAAGGAGTGCTATCAGTTAGGCCTCAAGTGCCGAATAGACTCTTCACGCGACGTGGACCAGATGAGTAAATTACTTAACCTCCCAATTTAGCAAACACGGACTGTATATTTCAGCCTCAATCTTTTACATTTAGCAGCTTTAAGCACTAAGCTAAAGTAGGTGTATCATATTTCCAGTAATAGTCGAGATGCATGGTTCTTAGATTAAGCGAGCTCAAAATCATTGCAGGCATCTCAGGCTCGAGTAATTTAGAGACTTTTTCTTGCTTTCGGTTGCTGTCTGAACGAACTAGGCAAACGAAAAGAGCTTCGGAAACATAGTTCGCTGCACCCAAGCAGCTGATATTTAAAATTCAAGTCCTTGGCATTTCATGCACCTGAAGACGCTCGAGATTTAGGTTCATGTTGGAAATCAATGTGGTACGCGATAGCTTTACTCGCAAGCGCTTTATTGAATCGATCAAGTCTCAGTTTCTGGTATGCTATATCTTGGCCGATCAGAATTACGTGCATATACAATCTCCAGCAGCTGTCTCGTGGTGATCTTAACGTCACCGGCAGACAAGCGACAGTACCTGCAGGAGAAGCAGTGTCAGCAAAACTAGCCCATTTGGCTTAAGAATACAAACCATGGTGCCACCTCACGGTGATAGCAGCAGTTCTTTTGGAGGTCGTGCTCTGTGTTAAAAGCTTAGGCAGTGCACTTAAACTTTGCAGGCAGGCTACTTGGATAGCAGACTGTGTTAAATGCAAGCTAGCAGTGATAAGGCTTGAAGTGGTCAGAGATTGAGAAGAACCCCGTTAGCAGCCGACTTCATTTATGGAAATCTGTCGTAAAGATCATAGACAGCTTTTTAGTACCTGCGAGCCAGTTTTTATTCCAGCCTGAGATGTCTCCTAGGACTGATGACACCTCAGGTCCGAGTGACCAGATTTAGTGCTATTGGCAAGATGGGACTATTTGCAGCCCCGTTTGGGGATAATGATTGCAGAAAAAGTGGATGCAATTTTACGTAACTGCACAAAAGTGACCCAACACACCTAGGCTTCCAAAAGTAACTTTTGCCTAAAATGGTTTGAATACTCGTAAGAGTGGCATGACGTCACCCAAATCTAAAAATTGCAAAATTTGACGATTAAAAGAACTTCTAACTGGCAGCAGAAGACTCGAATATAGCTATATAATTATAACAGTATCCAAGCTTGATTTGTCGGCAAGCCCCTATTACCACAAAAGCTGTTTGATTCTTTTTATGGCCATAAATTACTGGCATTGCTCATTTGGCAACGAATAAAAATTATATCACCAAAAGGCTCCGATCAAATCTTTAGCCAATGTCTGCTTCCTGGTCAGGGTGAGCCTATCTTGACTCCTAAAGGTGAGGAAGAGAGCATTAGCAGGGGTTACCCAGTCGTTTGAATAATCGCTCAACTTGAATTAGCCAGATATGTTTTACTGTTAAAGATTTATGTTTCTTTTTTTCCAGATGCTTCTCTTAGGAGAACCACTTCCCGGCGTCTAAGTCATACTCTCAATTGGACGACTGTCACACCAGGAACACTGCACTTTGCATAGGATCCTGGCCAAACGGTGAACTCCGGCCTTCCATTACCGGTATCAAAAAATGAATGTCGTGCAAGAGTACTGTGGCGTAATAAAAATCGAAGGAGTAGATTTATTATTTCGGCGATGGTAAAATAAAAGTCTCGTTCGGATCTAAAGACCTCAGAAAGCAGCAACTCACAGGGCTTTCCAATTAGTGCCAGTGGCCCTACAGAAAGCCTACAAACTCGGGACTGGTTGCTAGCCGGCTGTGACCAATGCCCTGAGCACTCTGTCGTCCGGAGTAAAATGGGCTAGCACTGCCAATCTAGATTACCTATATAATTTGCATACACAGAAATTCAACCATTTTTTATTTTGACATTCATTGATCGCGACATTAATCAACTTCTCACCTGATCCTGTTAGCCAACTTGCGTGTCAGTTATCTATCACAATATTTGTCATGCATTTCCTAGTCTAAACTAAGCTATTGATTCACACTGTATTTAATCATTGCAAGACAGTAATGAGGCAGCCTTACTTCTTCTACTTCTGAGTTATATGGCACTTCGATATAATTGTAGTTAATATCTCGAGCTGGTATTTTAATAGCCTGATATTTCGTTAGTTCTGCCACTTCAATCGAAATCACTATTATAATTCTAATTGTGAACATACTTCTAACATATTCACTTGGGCTATTTTCGAAATGTCGTTTCAGCACTGCCTAATTGCCTAGTGGCTGCAGTATTATTTGCTTATACAGTGGCGGGAACTAAATAGGGTCTAATCTAGTAAGTCGACTAAATAAAGATTGTCTAGTGACGAAGAAACGTAATCTGCTAGAATAAGTGTAGATTACTTTCGGGATTATGAGGTTTGGTAGAGGTACTTTTACTAAATTATATGATTAATAATGCTTTGATTAAGCTCACTCGCAGAACTCGATCACTTTCTAGGCCATTAACAGTTGTGGATAAGGAAGTGCGAGCAAATTCTTAAATCTTTAAACTCATATGTCCTTTATTGAAAAACCTCTGATGGATGACGCATTGTCATCTGTAATAGTAAAGATCACGAAAAATCATGCGGATTGAAGGATATGAAATTTTCAATAAAACCTCTGATGGATGACGCATTGTCATCTGTAACAGTAAAGATCACGAAAAATCATGCGGATTAAAGGACATGAAGTTTTCAATAGCAATTTCACATCCTGATAGCCTCTCTAAGGTCATAGCGGAGCCAGTATGCTTCATAGAATGCACTAAAGGTAAAGTGCAGTGCGTAGCCGAGTCTGGAGAGTGATTAGGACACTTACTTAGAGAGACGTAGAAGCGGAGGATAGCTGGAAAATATGTGCTATAATCAGCAGGAGGCCATTACTTGTAGTTGCAAGTGATGCTAGGCAATGAATTTTAGTGTGTGTGACTTTCAGAGGAAAAATGATAGACGTAAACGTCCTTTAAGCTAAGAAATTGAACAGCTACTTTTACTAACACGCAGAACCTGAAGGCACGAGGTGACTTACACTATTGCAGCAGTTAGGAATATGCATAGCAGCCAAGCCTTTTTGTGCTTTTTGGGTCAACTTACGAACTTCGTTTTGTATCTGTTTGGATGCCGGTTGAGCAACGGATTCAGTTCAAGGTTCTTACGCTGACCCACAAGGCCCACCACGGCTTGGCTCCTTCATACTAGCTGAACTGCTGCATCAGTTTCAGCCTGTTCGCCCCCTAAGGTCCTTTGTGGACAAAAAATTACCTGTCCCATTCTCTCGTTTAAAGACCGTTGGCGACATTGGCGACAAAAGCTTTAGCTCTGCAGGTCCTCGACTGTGGAACTCGCTTCAGCATTTCTTACGCAACAACAACTACTCTCCTACTGCCGGCTATGGCTCATCCTTTTCAGCGGTCCTGGGCTGCTACTTTCATGATACTCACTACCTCAACTGCTCTCCTGACTCTGCTATGCTTCCCACTTTCTTTTTGTTGCGTGAGACGAAGTCTGTTGGCTACCGAATGCGAACCAAAAGCCGCATAGGCTGTCAGTTCGCTATACAAAACTATCCTACATAACCCCAACATGGTCTTTATGAATTTGTGGAGTTACAGAAGGAGATACAACGAGAAGCCACTAAAGGTCTTAAGGAAGAAGATGAACTGGGTCAAATCTCCGTGTTTTGTAAACCAGCTGTGAAGCCATATTCATAATGATAGTAATAATAATGCACTTGAAAAAACACTCTCAGAGAACTCAATCTCTTTCTGTGCACTTTCTTTTAATTGCAAAGAGATCACGATTGAACGGTGAGTAATATCATGTTTGATAAACACCATGAACAACATGGTTATGGGCGACACGCACGGTGTCAGCCTGCACCGTGCTCGTCGCCCATAACCATTGTCAGCCTGCACGTGCGGTTAATGGCAGCATGCACAGCGTCAGCATGCACAAGCACGTTAAGGACGAATCACAGGGACCCTGCTGTCCTAAATATGTGGATTTTTAAGTTATTTTGAAATATGGTCAACTCAGGGGATGATTTGACACAAGTTGGGAATAGGTTCCAGGCATTGGGAGCATACGAACTAAATGCACGGTCTCCAAAAGATTTCAGATTTGTACGACGTATCGGTTAACTGTTGGATTCCTAAAAGCGAG
Source organism: Cristatella mucedo (assembly GCA_009760855.2). NCBI lineage: Eukaryota > Metazoa > Bryozoa > Phylactolaemata > Cristatellidae > Cristatella > Cristatella mucedo. The sequence goes on from WPIO01000086.1 coordinate 1,700,128, forward strand.
TGGTACGATGCTTAGCCTGGTGGGGAATAGATCACAGAGATAGGCAGGAGCCAGATAATAAAGTGACCTAAAAGTGAGTGAAAAAACCTAAAGTCGATCCGTTGCTGGACTGGTAGCTAGTGCAGGTCGGCGATAAGTAGTGCCATGTGGCAACTGCGATGCTCACGACTGACAAGCCTAGCTGCAGAGTTTTGCACCAGCTGTAGTTGCCTTTTTTCGCATGCCTAATCCCAAATTGTAGCAAAGTTATGTATCTGAAATTCAGCAGACTTGATTGTGGAGCTGATGTCGTCGTGTAATGAGAGGTCACTTAGGAATACGACACCTAGATTTCAAGCTGATTCGACAGGAGATACGCTGGCTGAGCCAATTTTGAGCGTCGGCCGTTCCAATTTCTGACTTTCATTGAATTGGCCCATAACTGATTAATTAATTCGTAGATAGCTGAGGTGGCCTAGTGGGTTTTTTACTCAGCCAAAAAGCGATTACAAAAATACAAAATTTGACAGGAGTAAGAAACAAGTTAATAATCTCAATGGACAGAATAGGGTGCTATCGATGAACGAAGAAGCTGTCTAATTCTGAGGTCCTATATTCAAAACTAATTTGCAGCATCCATTTCAGCGTTTCTCGCCGAGGCATTTCCTGGAAAGTACTTCAGCTGTACTGCCACTAAGTTTAAAAAAGTCGCCGACGGAAGATTTTTTGTCCATGTCCAAGACTGAGAAACTCATTCCTACTGTTCGTAGCTTTGGACACCCAATTAACTGCGGCCGAATACGGCAAATGAGTTCCCGCCGTCCCAACAGCCTGCGTCTATGCTACTTACTACGTCAACTGCTCTATGGTGGTTGAGCTTCTCAGCATCTATTGCTTTGCTAGATAAAGTTTTTAAGCTACTAGAGGCACATCTTAAGCACCATCTTCTGTGTACAGTTAATGCGAAAATCTGTAGTACACAAAACATTTCTTTCTTTAAGGAATTACAGACGGGCATGCAAAGTCTGTATATACTGGCTACAGCGCTTGTTAACGGCAGCTTGCGATGCGAACTAATTGTAACACTATGTTTCAAACTAACTTAAATGAATTTCGATAGCACAAGTCATTAGAAAGCGCTGCCTCACAAAGCATAAAAACTACAACTGAGTGCAACGAATGGAATTCTATAAATTTATGGGGTGATACTACTCAGGTGGATCAAGAATGTAAACACGCAAGCAGTGGCTGAGCTGCAAGCATATTCACCAGGGTGAGCCACTGTCTGGACAGGAGCAGGCATTGGAAAACAAGGTGGATTGAATAAGGCTGTATCGTATAACGCTGCAAGCATTTACGGAATGCACGAGTGTTGAATCCCCCACCAGTGTCTGCCTTTAGTTGTTCGTATACCGGCGTGAGCTTTGTGTCAGAGCGTCAGAATTCAGTAGTATGAGTAAATGCTGAGGCAGCACCATTTGTAGATAAATCGTAACGGTAAAAATAAAATATGATCATTTTCTATAGCACCTGAAGAGAACTTAATCTGTATTCAGGTGCTTCACATATCCCTCGGGGAACGAGCCCGTGAACTCAGCCTGACCTTGATCGGAGAGAGAACCCTAACCCCTGGACGAAACCAGCAGCGGACTCAATTATGACTGATGATTAAAAGCTTCAAATAGCTCATGCTATATCGAGCGACCCTTAAAATTCAGTCTACAGGTTTTACTGCTTGCAAATGCCATTTAGCTTAAATGCAACCGGTAGTTTGACGTGGCTTTACCGAGACCATGAAGAAAGCTGCATCTAAGTAGCACGAATGAGCGGGACGATATGATTGGAGGCAGATACCACACACTGCTCTTGTACCCTAGAGTAGCCGGACCCCCGACATTCGATATGTCATGCAGGGCGTCGCCTTGCCCCGGAAGAGTAGAGCCTGGTGTCAGCTCCCAGAGTTCCGAGGACCGGAACTGGGTACAGCGTCCTCGCTATTTTTCGGAGGAAGCTCTCAACGGTGTTGGACGTCTGCTCCGTCTACCACAGAGTACTCTGCTAGCCGGGTCTTGGACGGCGTACACTTGAACTGGTGAGACGCTTGCACTGGTGAGACGCTTGTACTGGTGAGACGGAGTCCTGCGACGGTGTGACTGTGGAAGCCGACTGAGCACTAACACGTTTGTTCGCCCTTGCGGCGTCATCCCGCGCCCCTGTAATTTACCTTGTATAGGACCTTCCTCTGTAGGCTTGTTTAGTGCCCTCCTTTGTATTGCGCATGCGTGTGTATTATATAAAGTGTTGTGTACCCGATTGATACGCTTGAACCACTGTTACCGTAGGGCCCAGCGTAACGACCTAGGACGGACATAGATAGTAGCAAGCCATAGTGGGAGTTAGCCGCTGGCCCCTTGAACTCGGCTACATTTTGGCGACCCTTTCAGTGACGAACATTTTAGCAACCTTCTTGATATTCGCAGCGTATGTTATATTCATTGTATTACTTGTATGATTTATGCATTGTTAGTGATCCACATTCATCCGTGGTAAGGGAATTTGATTGGTTGACTCTATCGCGTGAGAAAGGGATAGGACTAGAATAGACCCCATGCAGTACTGGCCGGCAGTGGTTATCCCAGCCATCCCATGGATCAGGAGGCGTACTATTGGACGCAGCCCAGCAATTTGCCGTGTGATGACGACTCTTTAGAAGCAGGAACTCGAGTTAGGTACGAGCATGAAAGACCAGTAGATTGGCGGCTACGGGGCACCAAGTTGATTCTCAGCTAACGTCAGATGGGTTTGGGTGGGGCCACAGCAGTGAGAGTCCGACAGGGCCCTGAGCACGTAGCTACACCACATGACTATCTTGCTGCTGCTGCCACCTGGCCTGTGGGTTGTGCCAGCACGCCCGCAGTCAGACCCCAGACGCCGATAACCAGTCAACTGCCACTGGTGAGTGGCGGCCAAGGCCAAATGAGTTTTGGCCGGTAGCCTCCGTGCATCCCGTACACTCCAGGCCCAGTAGTCCCATTAAAGGGCTTTAGCAATAATGGGAGTGAATTGTTCATGGAGTGGTACAAGCGATTTGGTGCACTTGTGAGGGGCTGCGGATGGACTAGTGATATCCAGCGGGATAAACTAGGCATGTTCCTCAAGGGTATTCCTCACAGCGACGGACTCGCTGGGTAGATACTACACCCTCGAACAGCTGGGAGAAGCCCTGAGAGCAGTATTTGAACGGAGCGGGTGGCAGGAGGCTGCTAAAATGCGCTTGTGTGCCAAGAAAAAATTGTCGAAGCAAAGTGTGTACGAATTTTATGAATGCATCTTGAAGGTTGCAGGAATGGCATTCCCTGCTATGGCCGCTGCTGACCTCGACGAGGTACTGCTTCCGTTTATTGTGCGTGGCTTAAACCCACGCATTGGTGAGCATGTGTTCCGCGGTGGGTGTCGCGATATGAATGAAGCTCTGAGATACGCCAAGTATTGCGAAGAGCTGGAGAGGCAGAGACAGGTTAGTGGGTGAGGCAGCAGGCCCATAGTAGGGCAATCCAGTGGCATGGGCCTACGTGGAACAGGTGCCACTATGGTAAGCCCTAGTGAGCAACTCTTGGCATCCCAGTTTAAGCGCCTTTGTGATATAGAAGCTAGACTCAAATCAAGAGAAGTTTCGACCAGTCCTAGGGGCGGTCGTTGTGGGCGACCGGACGATGTCTATACCCACGATAGACGGCAGATTTGTTGAAAATGCAAGCAGCCTTGCCATATAGAGCGGCAGTGCATGCGAGAGCAGGCCCAGATGCGGAGCGGTCCGGCAACGGGGTTTCCACGTGCTGCTTCCCGCCTTCGAGCTAGAACTCATGCTGGGACTGCAGGTGTCCTGCAGGGCTTGGAAAACCCAGTCCAGACGGAGCGCGTGCCGACCTAGAGCCCTCTTAGCCACCCATTTGACTAACACGGGTACCGCAGGTCGGAAAGGCCCTAGGCTCTCGAGATGGCATCCTCACAACGGCGGTGGACCTGCAGGTAGATGGCTATGATGTGGCTGTACTTCTAGACTCCGGGGCCAAAATCTCGTTAGTTGACGCTAAGTATGTTACGGCCAGGGGGTTGAAGTTGAACAAGTCCACCATAAAGGCCGTCGGGGTGACCGGGGAACCACTGGATATCATAGGCACAGCCAGTGCCCTTATCACTATAGCGAAGTTGGTAAGGAGGCACGTGGCGCATGTAGCCGAGGGTAGCTCATTTCCAGTGCTACCAGGGACAGACTTTCTTAGGAAAGTTCCCCCTGTAACTCTGGACTACGAGCAAGGTGTAGCAACTATTGGGACCCATACAATAAACTTACGGAGCAACCGCTCCTGTGATCCACCTAAGATGTATGTATGTGTGCCAGAGGACCTAAATATTGCACCTAGGTGCAAGCAGTTGGTCAGATGTCCTGTGACGACTGCAGTAGAGGTTGAATTACTGTTCGAGCCCAACGAAGGGAGGCTGGCAGGGTGGGGTCTGGCTGCAGCTAGGGCCACTGTCGTATCGCGGGGCTGGGTCCCAGTACGGCTCGGATTAATACGGATTAATACTACGGATTAATACTGGCCACCACCCGGTCCGGCTCTAGCTGGGCACTCATATTGGTAGGCTGCTTCCAGTCGAGTCCAGGGTGGATGTACAAAACAGGCCAGCTACTGAAGTGTGTGGCGTTAGGGAAGTGGCATCGGACAAGTTCCAGCTTGATCTTTCAGGAAATAGCCTAAAACCGCTGGAGCAGCAGCAGCTGCAAGATCTCCTGATTGATTATCGGGATGTTATCTTAAGTGGTAGCTTAGACCTTGGCCTGCTAGAACAAGTGCAGCACCAAATAGACACCGGAAGTTCGAGGCCTATTCGGGCCAGGCCCTACCCTGTACCTCAGGCACTGCGGTCCGAAGTAGACAACCAGGTACGAGACATGCTCGAAGCCGGCGTGATCAAAGAGTCGTGTAGCCCATGGAGCACGCCGGTTGTACTAGTCAAGAAGAAGGACGGCACCTACCGGTTCTGTGTTGATTATAGGTGGCTTAAATCAGTAACGGTCAAGGACAGCTACCCATTACCTCGGCCAGACAAGGTTTGTCAATTGTTAGGGGGTGTGCGATATTTCAGCACTCTTGACCTCGCCTCAGGATACTGGTTGATAGCGATGCACCCTGAGGACAAGGCAAAGACTGCCTTCGTGACCTACAACGGACAGTGCCAGTTTAAGAAGATGAGCTTTGGGCTGTGCAATGCACCAGGTAAGTTCCAGCGAGCCACGGACTTCGTCCTAGCAGGTCTTATGTGGACGACTTGCCTAATTTATATTGACGATGTATTGGTCTTTTCGCGGAGCTTTGAGGAGCATCTTGTTCGGCTTGGTGAGTTCTGGATAGGATAAGGGCAAATGGTCTCAAGATCAAACCCTCAAAATACCACTTCTCCAGGGACTTAGTGTGTTATCTGAGGCACCTACTGTGGCCGGACGGCATATTGCCAGATCCGGGGAATGTGGACAAGATTCTGCATTACCGACCACCTAGGGATGTGCAGGAGGTCAGGCAGTTCCTTGGAATAGCCACCTACTATCGCAAGTTTGTGCCAGGGTTTGCTAAAATCGCTGTGCCGCTATACAACCTGCTGCGAAAATGTGAGCGCTTTGTGTGGTCGAGGGAATTCGAGCATTTTTTCAAGGGTCTCCGGGACCGGCTGTGTGCCAAGCCAATTCTTAGGTTCCCAGACTTTGCTGCACCCTTCGTTCTTAGTACGGAAGCTATTAGTACTGCTCTAGGAGCCGTTCTCGGGCAAGTGGTACAAGGGAAGGAGCATGCCGTGGCCTATTTCAGCCGGATTCTGAACAAGGCCGGACGTAATTATTCGTAGCGTTGAGCAGGAGGCATTAGCCGCCGTAGCAGAGGTGCACCACTTTCGAGGGTACCTTTATGGCCACCGGTTCTCTGTCCTGACGGATCACCAGCCTTTAATGTGGGTCCTTAAAGGGAACCATGAATCTCGGCGCTTAGCAAAATGGGCCTTGGAGCTAAAGGAGTACGATACGGGGATGAAATATCTTTGTGGGAAGGCGAATACCAATGTGGATGCTCTGTCACGTTTGCAACAGCCGGCTCCTGCCAGCTTCGTGGGCACTGTCGTTGCAGCCGAGGCTGACCCTGCGTATATGAAATAAAATGCAGTTGAACGATTCGTTGCTACGCTGCTTAATGGATTCGTTGCAGGGGAACAAAGTCGGACACTGCACACAGGAGCATAGACAATACGTAAACGATCATCGCTCGTCATTCGTTCTGCTCCCGAATGGGTGTCTCTATCGGGCCGTCGCCGGATGGCGCCGTAAGCAGCTGGTGGTACCTGCTGCCCTGCGACTGCATGTTAAGCGGGAGTGCCACGACGGTCTATTTGGAGCACATTTGGGCACCCAGAAAACCCTGAGCCGCGTGCAGGAGCGATATTCCTGGCCAGGCATGGCAGAAGACATTGCGGAGTATTTAAGGACGTGCATCGCATGCCACTCAAAAAAGCGGCCTCGGCAATGGGCGAAAATGCCGCTGAAGAGCATTCCAGTGGAACGACCTTGGCAACGAGTTCCCATGAACATAGTGAAGCTGCTACTAACATCGTCATGGAACCGGTACATACTAGTGGTGACCGACTGCTTCACCAAGTGGCCCGAGGCATGAGCGATTCCGGACCTGACAGCACTCACCTGTGCCGAAGTCTTCATGGGAGAGATTTCTGCCGGCACGGTGTTCCCGATCAGGTCTTCTCTGAGCGTGGGGCCAACTTCATGTCTCGAATGCTCGAGCGGTTGTGTCGCATGATGTCTATCGACCAATTGCACACATCGCCATATCACCTGCAGACTGATGGGGTAGTAGAGCTTTAATGGCACGCTTGTAGAGGTGCGTTCCATGTTTGCCAGTTGCAACCAGCGTGATTGGGACTTGTTTATACCGTACGTGCTGTTTGCCTATCAAACTTACTTTCACAAGTCGACTCGCTCCAACGCATTTTTCATCAACCACGGGCGAGAGGCTCGTTTGCCAATAGACATAGTGTTGCCGTTGGACGAGCCGTGTAAAGCCGGGGACGAATAAGTGCAGGCATGCATGATAAGCTTGACGAAGCATGGGACGTAGCAACGCAGAACATTCAGGCTGCTCAGGCTATGCAAAAGCGGCAGTACGACCGTACTGCCACAAAATCCCCGTTGAAGGTCGGTGACTACGTGTGTGTTTATACACCCAGGCCCCTTAGGGGTCTTTCACCAAAGTTACAACACCTGTGGCGAGGTCCCCTCGTTATTGTGGACCGTACTGACATGAACGTTCGCATTGTGGACGAACACGACACCGCTAGCACACCTAGCACCGTACATATCAACCGCTGCAAACCAGCTTAGCCCAGCACAACAGGACTGCCGCCTGCTGCCCGGAAGGATGAGCTTCCCACGCCAAGCACTTTCGATGAGGCAGATGGAGGGGAAATTAATGACGATCAGCCATCAGCCACTGCAGATCACGCTGAAGAAAAACCGGTCGAACCGACGGCGACATATCAACTCTACGAAGAACTAACGCTTGGAGTTGGACCAGCTACTGCCTCGCTAAGCGATCAGGCTGATGCAGGCCCAGCTGGCTCACGGCAAAGCGCACGCCAGCGGAAGCCCAATCCCCGCTTTTCAGACTTTTTGTAGGGTTCGTATGTTCCGTGGTATGCGAAAGGTTGAACAGATAGTGCCATGTGTTTACTGTAATTTTAGGTCGACCTCGACTCCGGTCAGCGTGCATCGCAGATTATTTAGGACTTTGACGAACAGCAACCGTCTGGTCACCTCATGAGGATGATGCCCGCAGATGACAGCGACTGCTAGCTCGCCAGAAGCGGCTGTGCCTCATGAACCGGACGTCGTCTGATAACTTTGAGGTCATTTGAGATTAGTTCATAGCACTGTAATAGATTTGTAATCGTGGTTACTCGGCGTAATTCTCATGAACCACCGCTGTGTAAGTCGAGCCTCTGTGGTAGTTCAACGACATGTCTACAGAGTGGATGGTTGCAGATGCGAAGAAGACTCTTCCCCGGATGGTGGCATATGTACCCCAGAGTAGGAGGACCCACTGACATTCGATAAGTCAGGCTGGGCGTCGCCTTGCCCCGGAAGGGTAAAGCCTGGGGTCAGCTCCCAGATTTCCGAGGACCAGAACTGGGTACAACGTGCTCGGTCTCGTTCGGCGGAAGCTCTCGACGGTGTTGGACGTCCGCTCCATCTACCACAGAATACTTAGCTAGCCGGGTCTTGGACGGCGTACGCTTGTAATGGTGAGACGGAGTCCTGCGACGGTGTGACTGTTGAAGCCGACTGAGCACTAAGACGTTTGTTCCGGCTCGCGGCGTCATCCCGCGCCCCTGGAGTTTACCTTGCATAGGACCTTCCTCTGTCGGCTTGTTTAGTGCCCTCCTTTGTATAGCGCATGCGTGTGTATTATATAAAGTGTTGTGTACCCGATTGATACGCTTGAACCACTGTTACCGTAGGGCCCAGCGTAACGACCTAGAACGGACATAGATAGTAGCAAGCCATAGTGGGAGTTAGCCGCTGGCCCCTTGAACTCGGCTACATTTATCTTTATTCCGACGCTTCACATATCCCTCGGGGACCGAGCCCATGACCTCAGCCAGACCTTGATTTGAGAGAGAACCCTAACCACTGGACGAAACCAGCAGGGGTCTCAATTATGGCTGATGATTAAAAGCTTCAAATAATTCATGCTATATCGAGCGACCCTTAAATTTCAGTCTACAGGTTTTACTCCTTGAAAATGCCATTTAGCCTAAAATGCGGCAGGTAGTTTGACGTGGCTTTGCCGAGACCGTGAAGAAAGCAGCATCGAAGTAGCACGACTTAGCGGGACGATGTGATTATAGGCAGATACCACACACTGCTCTTAGCAATTGACTCTCAGCCCTTTTGAGCCGCTTTGGGTACAGATGCGAAAGCTAAACAATTTCTTGTGCATGCCTGATATGGTCGTAGGACATTGCCCCCCCCCCCTGGAAGTTTCACCACCGGACATCCCCCCTCCGATTGATCCTATGATTTTACCCAGTCCGGACATTCCCCGCCGGAGTAGGACATTACCGACAATGCTTATGAATATATAACTAAATATATATATATATATGCGTTATTAAATGAAGTTCACGCTCTAGTAAAATAAGCTCGACTCCGCTTAATTAGAGGAATGGATGGATTGAAAGACTGGTTAGTAGTGGAGCTAGCGGCGTCGTTTGCGGCGGATGTGGCAAAGGCAAGCTATGCAGTTTACGTCCGCGGAAGTTGGGTCCCGCTCGACGCCGCTAGGCCCATGTTTTTACCGTCAAAGAGGGCTCGAGCTACGGCGTGTCCTCATTCCCGCAAATGAGCGCTAATTCTCAGAGGTCTATTGAGTACAACTCGACATCACGACATCTAGTTTAGTTATGCCCTAATACAAACTAATTAAAGCTCGGAAAACAAGCAAAGATGGATTTAGGAGGTGGAGATGCAGCCCGCCTTAAACCTAAAACCTAAACCGTAAACACTATCAACTAAACCCTAAACTCTTAACCCTAGAGACCCTAAACTATTTAGATGCGCTGGTGCTCATTTGTACCAAAGGAAGCCCAGTATATTTGATATTTTTAAGCAGACTCAGTTATCAAAGCATATAAGTTTTAGGGATGAAATGTAATGTAATGTAATGTAATGTAATATTATTTATCTCCGTCTGTAACTCCACAAAGTCATAAAGACCATGTGGGTGTTACGCAGGAGAGTTTGTATAGCCCACTCACAGCCTAAGCGGCTTTCCGTACGCATTCTGTAGCCAACAGACTTCTTCTCACGCAACAAAGACAAAGTGGGAAGCATAGCAGAGTCGGAAGAGCAGTTAAGGTAGTGAGTAGCATAGAAGTAGCAGCCCAGGACCGCTGAAAAGGATGTGCCATAGTCGGCAGTAAGAGAGTAGTTATCGTTGCGTAACAATTGTGGAAGCGAGATCCACAGTCTAGGACCTACATAGCTAAGGCTTCTGTCACCAACTGTCTTTAAGCGGAGAAATGAGGCAGCTAATTTGTTTTCCACACAGGACCAGAGGGCGCGAACAGACTGAAACTGATGCAGCAGCTCAGCTAGGTATGAAGGAGCCAAGCCGTGGCGGGCCTTGTGGGTCAGCGTAAGAACTTTGCTCTGTATCCTTTCCTCAACCGGCAACCATCCTATCTCATTCAGCAAAGTAGACACGTGTTCAAACCGCTGGGACTTGAAGACTAGCTGTGCAGCCATGTTCATAGTCAGCTGCAGCGGCACAATAGCTTTCTTTGGCAGCCCAGCCAAAAGGGAATTACAATAATCAAGCCGAGACAGAACTGGAGAGCCAGTTAATTTTTTTACAAGCCACTGTGGGAGACAGCTCCTAATCTTGGATCTTGATCGGATGTGATGGCTATCTGTAGAGGCAGTCTTCGGAATAATGCTTTCGCAATTGAGGCGGCTTTCGAACAGGACACCTAAATTTCAAGAAAGTGGTGATGGCCGCACAATAGCATTAGCTATTAGAAGAGCAAAGCCTTATAATCCAGCCACACGCTCAGGGTATCCTATGAGCAGCAGTTCGGTTTTATCATCATTTAATTTCAGGAAGTTTTCCGACATCCAGGATCGAATATCGGTAAGGCAAGCAGTCAGTTTCTCACTTGCCGGAGCAGATTCCGACCGTTTGAATGACAAATACCACTGAGTATCGTCAGTGTAAAAGTGATATCCTATTCCATGATCCTTAAAGCCGTGATGGCACACTAGGTAAGGCGATAGCTTTCATGACCTCGGTCCCGAGGTCGCGGGTCCGATTCCTGAGGTGGGCGATCCTTTATCGCCACTGCAAGCGGTGGCGATAGCCGTAAAGGCTCTTCTGTCGATACACAAAAAGAGGCTGCTTAATCAGCTACGATTTTGTTTTCATTCACTTTTCCCAGAGGTTGTGTATAAATGGAGAACAGCAAGGGAACAAGGCACTTGAGCGACTCCACAGGTGACCCTTCTCGTGTCTGAGACCTGGACCCCACACGACCCGGATTGAACACGATCACACAAATAGGATTTAAATCACGCCAGTGCTTCGTCTGACATACCGATCGTTTTTCTCAACCGTTTAAGCAGAACTTCGTTATCGATATTGTCGAAGGCAGCAGACAGATCCAGCAGAGCTAGGGCAGTGACATTCCCGTCGTCGTTGCCTCGTAGAATGTCATAGTTAGCACGGAGGAGAACTGTTTTAGTAGAATGCTGCCTCTTGAACCCTGATTGAAATGTTTCTGACATTCCATTATTTTCAATACGTTCAACTTGCTGCTTAGCAACAATTTTTTCAAGAATCTTTTATAAGAACGGAAGAAGGGAAACTGGGCGATAGTTTTTTGAACCACTGTGTCCAATCCAGGCTTTTTAAGAATAGGTTTAACGATTGCCAATTAGAAGGACTTGGGGACGACCCCTCTTCCCAAAGAAGCATTAAAAATCTTGGTTATGGTAGGGCTAAGTTGGTCTGCTAGTGAAGACCTCAGAGATGAAGGTATGGGGTCTTCAGGAGACGAGCTCTTTTTGCTAGACCTTATTAAGGCAGCCGCATCGCTTGCAAAAACGTCGGAAAACCTTTTAAGGAAGGTCACAGGTTGAGGAAAGGCGATTGCTTTTGTCGGCGGGGGCCTAATGGAGGCACGAATGTGCACAGTTTTTTTAGTACAGAAGGCTGAAAACTTTTCGGCTGAGCCCTTAATATCTGAGGAGTCAAACTTCACAGCATTGGCCAATAAATGGTTTACTGTCTTATAAATCTGTTTTGTGTCCGACTGGCAGGAATTCATCTTTCTAATAAAAAATAATCCTTGGTCTTTTTAAGCTTTCGGATGTAAGCTCGAAGGAAGTCTTTAAAATTGACTAGATCTGCATCGGACCCCGATTTCTTGAAACGACGTTCTAGCCTGTGCTTAACCCGGCGCATCTTAAGGAGTTTTTTTGTAAATTTACAGGAATCTGCACGACTATGAACACAGATAGAGCGAACGGGAGCATGCTTGTCAAGAGCACTACTGAGTGTGCCTGCATGCACACATCGTTGCTTGCAGCATGCACACAGATAATGAATTTCGAAGACCTACTAAATGCTGTGATAAAGGTATCCGTTTTCGGGGACTAGCAGCAGAACCGATGCTAAGCTCACGTGCAGGAGCCTCTCGGGCTCACTTTATTAGCTAGTTTGCTGAACTTTGACTTTGGTCGTTGCAAACAGATCAAGTTCCTTTTCTCAGAGATTGTAGATGAAATCAACACACATTTTTTATCACTGACGTTTGGATGTGTTTATAGTAGCACCAATCATTCTTCATTATTTTCTCTATTGTCTTCTTGCGAACGACTCTGTCTTTTTGCCTGGTGCAGCACTGACGATCGGTCCTCAAATTATGTACTCTGGAACAGCAGACTGCACTTACAATGCGGCGTCTCCTGCTGCTACAGATCACCAGAGCATAAGCAGAAAGAGCACCTTGCAGTGAACTGATAACAATGTTCGCTCAAATCATTCTTTTTTTCTGCACAATTCCTTATATATCTTCTCTAGCCTGGATGCTGCTGGGGAAATTGCTAACTGATTGAACGGTCGGCGAATATCGGACTTGGGCTTCAGCCGTCTAATTGTGATGTCATAGTGGATGTATAGTTTGAGAAAAATCGGCTTCAGCCAATTCAAGAAATAACATTCCGTCATTCGTTGAGTTGAAAGCCACATCTGGAATCCTTAATGCATTGTCCAGCTTGCACGTGTGCGTGTGTGCGTGTCTGTGTGTTCGTACATAAATATGCGTGCGTGTGTTCGTGCGTGTTTGGTGTGTATAGGGTGTGGTTTATGGTTGTAGGTGTGTATAGGTGTGAGTGTGTGGGTTTTTGTGAGCGTTCATATGGGTATGTGTGTGTGAGTTTGCTTTGCAATTTGTGTTTGTTTGCATTTGCATCCGTGCGTTTGTGAACGTGCATGTGTGAGTGCGCCAGCACGTGCCCGTTTCTAACTCTAGGTGTATACGTGAGCGCCCCTCCAGATTTGTAGCACAACCTTGGATTACTTTGCGTGTGCTTTTAGTGCTTGCACAGAATCGGCATGTACGAGCAGTGCTATTGTGAGCAGCATTACTTCATTTCCTTGTTGCACTGCCGGTCGGGCTTCTGGCATCGCTACAAGCATTAATGAGCTGCTTCTAAAGCCAAGCGGGCTATGGTGCACTGGGTCGCTCGTGAACGTTCTCAGCAGCACACGCTGCTAGTTTTGAGCCCCCTTTTACTCACTTATTGCTGTTACGATCACCTTTCGGTCAACATCCAATTGCATTTCCAATGCTCTTTGATGATCGTGGTAAAATTTGTTCAATGATCATGTATGGGTAGTTGGAGTAGTAACGGTAAAATTGCTGCACGCCATGAATGTAGATTGATAGGCGTCGTGCAAATTTGTCTATGTTTCTATGCTTTCGTACTTTGCTGCCTCGATGGGTAGATGCTGCTGAGTGCTACTAGGATCTGGCGGCAGCAGCCATTACTGTTGCAGTAGAAGGTGGTCAAGAAGCTCATGGCTCACTCGGCACAAGTAGAGGTCGCATATACCTGAGTGAGTGAATGAATGTGAATGTGTGGTGAATGAATGGCCACTGAAATGAAATGAAATGAAATGGTGAGTGAATGGCCACTGCTAGCAGTGCTACTAGCACTGGTGCTGCCTCAGTAACAGTGTCAGGAGCATACGCTGATTATACAGACGGCACTGTTGCAGGCTTGCTGCTGCTTCTCGTGCGCCATTGCATAATAATATTAATAAGAATTCGTGTATATAGCGCCTCAAGAGAACTTACTCTCTATTCACATATGCCTTGGGGCTCGGGCCCACGACCTCAGCCAGACCTCGGTTGGAAGAGCACCTTAACCACTGGACCAACCCGGCACACATAAAATATAATTCATTTGTATAGCGCCCCAAGAGAACTTAATCTATATTCAGGTGCTTCACATATGCCTCCGGGCTCGAGCCCACACCCTCAGCCAGAGCGTGGTGGGGGGGGGGCAAGCATCTTAACCGCTGGACCAAGCCAGTTCGGAACGTAAAAAAGGCATGTCTTTATTAAAACATGTTATGGTTCCCTGTGTTTAGTCCTATATGAGCCATAGACAAACTTCATCGACTAGGCACGCTGACGAAGATGGTTGCTGGAGATGACTACTTAAGCGTACCGACATTTTCCGTTCCAGCCATTTCCTGGATGGGTTGGACATTTCTTATTGGTATATGGTTTATGGTTTAGGTTTTAGGTTTAGCGTTAAGGGTGTTAGTGTTTAGGGTTTTCGGGTTTACAGTTTCGAGTTTAGGGCATTTTTTTATAGTTTTATGGTTTATGAATTAATGTTTACAGTTTAGGGTTGAAGGTTTTTGGGTTTTAAGGATTTTCAGCGGCTTTTGAACTTTTTAGGGTTTGTGGGGTTGTAAATGATTTTAGAATTTTTAGGATTTACTGTTTAGCGTTTAGGACTTTAGAGTTAAGAGTATTTTCTTTATGGTTTATGGCTTAGAGTTTTGGTTTAGAGTTTAGGTTTAGACTTAAGGGGTTCGGATTTAGGGTTTAAGTTTTAGGATTTTGGATTTAGGGTTTATAGTTTAAGGTTTAGGGTTTAGGGTTTAGGGTTTAGGGTTTAGGGTTTAGGGTTTAGGGTTTAGGGTTTAGTGTTTAAGGTTTAGGGTTTAGGGTTTAGGGTTTAGGGTTTAGGGTTTAGGGTTTAGGGTTTAGGGTTTAGGGTTTAGGGTTCAGGGTTCAGGGTTCAGGGTTTGGGGTTCGGGGTTCGGGGTTCGGGGTTCGGGGTTTAGAGTTTAGGGTTTAGGGTCAAGTGTTTAGTGTTTAGGACTGAGCGTTCAGGAATAATGTTAAGGGTTTAGGGTTTACAGTTAAGGGTTTAGGGTTTATTTTTCAGGCTTTAGGGTATAGGGTTTAGGGTTTACGGTTTACGGTTTACGACGAATGGTTTAAGGTTTAAGGTTAACGATGAATGGTTTAAGGTTTATGGTTTACGATAAATGGTTTAAGGTTTACGGTTCGTGGGTCGCGGCTAGCGGCTCGCTGCTTACGTCTCGCGGCTTACTGCATACTGTTTACTTTGCTCGGTTTACGGTTCTCGGTTTATGCTTCTCGGTTTACGGTTTTTGGTTTACGGTTAAATGTTCGGGGTTCAGGTTTAGGGGTTTTGGGTTTAGGGTTTTGTGTTTTTGGTTCAGGGTTCAGGGCCACCAGTTAAAGACACGGCGGTCAAATTATTTCAATCGATAGAAGCAGCAATTTCAATCAATCCTAGAGAAATGGATCGACATGCTTCGGCATTGCGACGGGGCGGCCCTAAGATACATTCGGCTTGTATAATAAGTTGTCTAATCACATATTCAAGAGAATTCGCTGTAATTCATTTCGTGCACGTTGGCCATTTAACCTAGAAATGATAGCTAGTGACTAGCGGGCTGTAGTTCTATAACCCTATTCCTAATATTTCATACCAGGCCCGATTGGCCTAGGTGCGATAGAAGAGTACCCTCTAACATGCGAGCGGAAATCGAGGCACGGCCTAATTCTTAGATGTAGAGCAACTAGTTGTCACACTTCTTCCTAAAGTGTTTCATCATCTGGTTGTCATTTTACAAAGGGTTAGAAACGGGATGTTTACCCTTTTGTTAGTCTTCGATTTGTGCAAACAGCGGATGCTGGACGTGCGAAATGACGAAGATGTTGCGGATCTCCTATCCCAGTAAACTTCTAAGAAATCTTACTCATAGTAGGTACTGCTAATTTGCTGCTAGCCTCGTACTTTTAATTTACCTCTTGAAAGCCGGTCAGAACTCCTCCAAATGTAAATTGTCATGATAGAGCATGAACAATATTTTGCTTGACACGGCACAGCCCAACAAGCAGTGGTCGAGAGCACGGGGAGCCAATGGCTACCTAACCTTCCAGTCGAGAGGGCCTCCCCTTACGTAATTTATCTCCGTCTGTAACTCCACAGAGCCATCCCAGCCAGGCTAGTTGACTTAGAAATCTACCTTCTATGAGGAAGAGGGGTTCTGTTCGCCTGCGGCTTCTGCTGCTGTAGTTAGCGAAGAGCCGTGACACTAATGTACATGCCACACCTATGACAACTAGTTGAGCTATTGAAGGCTCAGAGTCAGGCCACTAATGCATTTCACATTTCGTGTCGTCTGATGCGATTGATCAAGCTCTTGTAAACGTACGCTCTGACAGTAATAAAGATAGATTTTCATTTATGGCACCCGCTCCCACTGTGTCTCCCTACGGCTCGTAAAACACCTGCGTCCGCCGGTGCCACTGTTGTATAACACTTCCGATTCCTATCCCGAGCTCTGAGCTGCTGCCAGAAATCCCAGCACGCACACTCTTCCTGCAGAGGACGATTCTTCTTTGCTAACCGCGAGCGATGGGGACAATCTATAAGGCTCTTCTTCCTTAATTTAAACGAGGCTGCTAAATCAGCCAATTCCAGAAACCGTGGATTGATGAGACGCGAAACCCAGTTTGCAAACAATGAACAATTGGGGGTGGCTTAATGAGCACCTGAAATGCTATCTTACCTAGGAAGATTATATCTTTTGATGAACAGTAGTCAATTACTGGCAGACTAAAATAAAATGATATGTGGGTTAGTAAATTTAGTAGTTGAGAACAGCCTACAGATTATTAAAATAGCCTCTGACAGTATCTGAATAACTAGACATTGACACCGGTGTGACAAAATCCAACAAGGTCCATACCGATGGCACTGCCTAAAATAAGCTTAGCCCTATCCATGGTTACGTACTTACACAGAGAGTCAATGAGGCGCTTCTGATTCTTTCAATTTGTGATCACCCCTATTAAGAGAAGCACCCGAAAGTGCTCACCATTCATAAGCTCATGCCATGGCTGCTCACTTGCTCAACGATCGCGTCTACTCGTGGCTGCCGGGAGCTGTTGGAAGGGGAAAGAGCGCTCAGGCTTCTCCGAACCCACAGTCGCAGACTGGCCGTTCGTGCCATGAAAGCAGCTGTTACGTTGCGCATTAGAGCCAGTGGCGAGGATGGTTGGATCGCCGAGGTGGCATCGCGGGAGGCAGGCCATAAGCGGTTGCTCGACTGGGCTTTGAATAAATGAAAAGCTTTTAGCTTTTTCTACCGCACCCAGCGCCAACAAGCAGCAAGCCCTTTGCGAGTGAACATATGGCGGCCTACTTGATATTAGCCACCAGTAATCTTTCTTTCATGAATACAGCCAGCTGACTTATTGCTTTAGGTGTATTGTCTATAGCAGGCTGCACAGTACGATCGCCGTCATCTCTTAATATATTTACGCTAATTTAACCCATTTTACATCTATCTTGATAGCTTAGGGTTTACGACTTTTGGTTTAGTTGTTATGGGTTATGTTTTTTTGGGCTAACGGTTTAAGGTTCAGTAGTTGGGATTCGTAGTTATTGTGGATTATTATTTCTTCAGATGCACTTTCCATGCACTTAAAAAGAATTACGTTTCAATCGTGGAGTGACAAAAGCACTGCGACAGCATGCGTGAGCACGCAAAAGACTATTAACACGGATCCAGCAAATACTGAAAGGAAAAGTCGAGTTGCTTAGCTTCTCTTTAAAGGTCGTCAAGTCGGGGAATTTCCTGCTGTCGGTTGGAAGTGAGTTCCATGCTTCGGGAGTCACGAACTAAAGATACAGTCTGCTAAGGTTTTGAAGTTGGCTCGAGGAACAGCTGAACGACTTGAGTAAAAGAGCGATTGGTGCACTGCGTAGTCCAATATGATAGTAGTTCTGATAGGCTTGCCGGTAAGAGAATGACGGGACCTAAACATGAGGCTGAAAACGCTAAAGTAGATTTTCTGCTTGATAGTAAGTCAATACGGGTCAGTGAGAAATGGTGTAATGTGGCAATTGTTACAATAATGACGTGCCAACCTAGCTGCAGAGTCTTACACCTAATATATGCACTTACTTCCAACAGCCAAAAGACTTGGGCGTAGTGAAGTAAAAAAGTTGAGTTGAAAGGCTTCAATCGTGCGGACTAATTTGGATATATGGCATAACTGTCTAAGCACGCCAAAATTTGTGTACTGAAATGTATCTGAATTGAGTGCAGAGATTATGTGATTTCTAGTGACTACTCAATTTTTGTCAGGACTCTCATATAGCAAAAAGCGGCTACATAACATATGCTCGATGAGCTTCTTTTGAAGGTTAGATTTTCAAGTTTCCGAATTTCACTACGTTTTTCTATGAACCAGTAAGTTGACTAATGACGATTCAAATTGAGAAAGTTAGCCACCCACTATATGCCAACATCTGAAACACTTTTCTTGCTGAGTGCCTTGCCCAGTGCCGTTATTTTGGAAACCCTTGCCGGACGTCTTCAAATACTTTTGTGTTGGTCTCCGGCCGGATTTTCTTGGTAGTTGTTGCAAGGTCAATGAATCTTTGATGATGTCTACTTTCTCAGGCATGGCTAAATGAATATCCGTGTGGTGCAGGCTAAAAGGACTCCAATAGTATATATTTTACATATATATCCCGGACGGACAATACATTTAAAGTTTACTCACGCAATTGAGTGCTATGCAAGCGATCTGGCGTCTCTAAGCAGGAAGTATTCCAGCTCTTGGTGCCCAGCGCTATTGGAAAATCCGATGTGGATATGGTTGACAGGTAGAGCATGGCAGCCCTGGCCCCCTGGCCTCGGTGTAATTTTAGCGTGAACAAGAACTTTTCGTCGGGAAAGCACTCCTTTGTCCTGGAGCAGTTACTCAGAGAGCAAGCTGCTTTCACTTTAACTTGCAATTCGAAAAGTCCATTTCGGGGTGAGGAGCCATAAACCTGAAAATATAAGTGAAACTTTTGAACCAATATCGTATCAGCAAATAAAAGTAAAACGCCAAACTGAGTGAGAAAACGGCGTCGCATACTTCCTAAAAATTGCTGGTTTCTTTTCCTCATCAGAAGGAGACCATTTCCTTTAGGCGTTGATCATACATCCTTTTGTCCACAACTCCTTTAGTTTATCCGTCAAGGTCACTAAGCTAAAATCAGCTAGAGTACATTAGCTGCAAACTAAGTTAAATAAATAACTGAAATTACTTTGATATAAGCTACGATAGTACTGCAGAGCCAAAGCATACTCAGCCTTTACTTCTGGCAGGCTAAAAGCTGCGCATCTGGCAACGAATGGAAGCAGTAATCAAGTTTGCAGATGTTCAGTTAACTGAATACAATTGAATTAATTTAAACTGCAAATAAGCTTCATACGCATACCTACTTTACGAAGCTATTTGAAGAGGCGTGAGATTAATTGGGGTTACAGCGCTAAAGCAAGAAACTCGTAACTAAAAAACCAGCCCAAAGTGAAAGGACTCCAGCACTGAGCAATTCAAAATCAACCGACTGCATGGGATCTTAGATACTAAAGATTATTGTATTGCTACTTTGAACAGAGTGGTTCGGGAGGGCACTAATTCGCTTTAAGGAGTGTTAATCTTGAACTTGCACAAGACAACTAATCTTGAAATATCTAAACAGAGAATGCTGGCTGATGTAATGGGGTCAGAAGTCTGGTAGTCCAGTCAATGCATATTTACCTACGACTGTTCCAAAATTGATGTAACAACATCGTTCGTCTCGCGACATTTACAAAAGGCACTTTGCAATCAAGCCATTCCAGCCAACACAAACTGATGTCCGCTACAGCACAACGGGCATATAAGTGGGGCTATTTATCTTGTGCATATAATTATGATTGCCAAACTGGTCACCAATGGAAACGGACAAGAGCCCAAACTTCTGCGAATATACTAAAATAAGTAGCAAGCTGGTGCAAAGCATTAAGAGTGATAGTAAATCCGAACACATGCCACGTTGCATAGAACTTAAAGCAATCGTCTTTTTCGGTTCTACATTAAGTTTTTAAAGTGACTTTTTTCGGGCAGGCTGAAATCGTAGGAGCAATTTCAATATTATTTACATTAAATCGACTATTGAGTCCTTAAGAGAACCATATCCCTGTGATAGTGCTTTACAACACAACGGAAAGAGAATAAATAACGTAAGTGATGGTGATATGCACAAACAAGTATGCTCATGCCAGCATGCTCTAGCAAGCAGGAAGACACTCTACAATCTACAATATGATGTCCTTCACTCAGGTAGAACGTAACCTAGTTTAGCACTGTGCCAGTGCTACCTAGGTGTGTGGAAAGAGTCTACACTCCAACGTCATGGTCTTTAGTGTCAAAGTGAACCATACAGAGCACAGCATACTTCAGGCAGTAATTGAAAACGAAAGCAGGTCAGCTGTAGTGGAATAGTTTGCTCGAAATCCCGACTGGAACTGGCTGAAAGATCGCATAAATTGATATCAGTTATGTAAGTTATTGCTCACCACTAGTTACAAATACCCTTTGATATGAATGGTATGAGTAAAACAGGTCCAGGGTTGTGCAAATTCTCAAAATCTAGGGTCGGCGTTTAAATTAGTAGCCTGAGAATGCTGGTTTTAGAATAACAAGGGCTTTGACAGTTACCAGGGACACTTTTTCTAAACATGTTATGGTCAATAGGTTTATGCTGATCAAAATTAGAACTGTAGGCATACAACATAGAGGACTAGCAGTTCTTTAGCCACAGAGACCAGTTTAGTGAGAGCTCAGGTACACGTGGGCAAGGACATCGTGAGAGAAGAAGAGCAAGGTGATGAGGTCGTGTATAGCTGCCCGTTGCAATCACAGTGCTAGATGCTTAATGAGAGTGCTGAATTCGCGGGCTCATACTTTTCGGTTAAAAATTATGCTATTAGACACTATAAAAAGATATGCTGTATGCATTTACTTTATACCCACACTAATAATACTAAGCCAACTAAATTACTCGCTTAATACACTTATTCATACTTTACCAACCTGTAGACGTAAGGTTGTATATATAGAGATGTATAGATGTAATCTTATATCATATTATATTCTGTGATCTTAGTAGTTGTAATATAGATGTAACCTTGCTTGTCCCCAAGGAGCATTTACTCGGCAGAAAAGAAAAGCCTTCAGAAATTAGCACCTTGGAGTTTTCTGCCCGTACCTTTTTCGTGTTAATCTTTTGATCAGAAGTAATAATCTGGCTCCACCGTTCCATATTGATAATCTACAATATTCATGGAATTTAAATTAACTATACATTACAATTTGAAATAGCAGATGCAGTGAAGTTCATTATAGCAATGTTGCCACTGAAAAGACACGACAATTTCTCTTTGCAGCATGTTAAAGCGCCTAGAGAGATATTGAGTTCTCTGAGAGCGCTTTATCAAGTGCATTATTAATATTATTATTGTTACAGCAAAGGCTTAAACTAAACTCCTGTATTTGGTTGATCGAGTGAAATATAGCTGGTAGTTACTTCCAACATTTAATTACAGCAAAGCTTTATAATGATTGTCATGGGCACACTGCTTTGGCACTGGGTAGCTTTTTAAAATCAGAATAGGTTTAATTTATAAAGAAAGAGAGAATCTATAAGGACGCCAAAAATTGCCCTCAAACCCACCGGTCTGATATGAGAGCAGAACAAGGTAGTATAAAGACAACGGCTGCCATCCATCAATAATGAAGCATACGTTGTTTTTATCTTGTTTAACAAATTTAACAAATTTATGCCATCAAGCAGTTTATGCAATCAATTTCTCAAACTATTTGCAATTAGCACAATTTAGACACTATCGTGTTTTGTATAAGGTTAAGCATGTTGAAGTCCTTTTAACTATCCTGCCTGCAAGCTTCGCGATTTGCATAGTACCTTTCATTTTAATTGTGGAAATCGTTGGGCAACCTGCTTGGATTGACAAGTACTCATCACAAGATGCGCGTACAAGTATGAGAAAAACATATTGCCTTCTTCCGGTACCAGTATGTTGGAATAAGTGATTCGAAAGGTTTTTATGATGTATTGAAATAAATTAGTTAATTTTCTTCAACCTTATACCCGCGAGCAGCATCTCACTAAGTAGACGCCGAAGATAACTCTTCGTCATTCGAAGGTTTACTACGACGCCTTATCATGGACACCGAAAACAGCCGGGTATCGTTTTTGTCGGCGAGTGGCTAACGCTCTTACCGTGTGCGGCAAATTGCCGCTGTAGTCACCTGTATCTTATTTCTTTGATTTAGTAAAATTTGATTGTATTTTGCAGTGTGCGTGGCTCAATCGGTCCTCTTTTCGTAGCAGTTATTTGCCCAGCCGTTTGTCCCGAGTGTCGTTCCGAGTGCCCGCCAGTGCTGACTTTTTAGCCGGTTATCGAAAGTCCGAGAAACGAGTTGTTTGACTTAACGTTAGAGCTACATGCGTTAGCGTAAATGTGACATATTCGGGTGCCTTACATCTGAAGCTATGTGTATCCACGCGGCTAGCTCTCTGGCAGGGTAACTGCAGTATTAGTGGCTGCATTGTTTGAATTAAGGAATGTTTTGAACGCTGGTACTAAGGCTAGGAGCGGCTAGGATCAAGTTACTCGTGCTGGTAGCTGTGCAGCCATTGTATCGCCTGTTTGTGTGCGTAGCATCTTGCCTTGAAAATGTTTTCTTAGAGCATTCACCTAAATAGGATTCTGCACAGCAAGGTTACGACTGATCTACTTGGCATTAAGGTATAGGCTGACGCAGCCTTGTAATGCATACTTACTCTTGCTTCGCTGCACGATGGAAACAGTCACGACACAAGGAATTCAGAATGATTAGGTGACCACATAGCTTGCATGCCCCTATGCTTATGTGCCTCTCTACAGCTGTGGAATACAGTGCTGTAAATTAGAAAGATTGCTTGTTGTATCCAGTTATGGTAGCAGGTGATTGCTCTTTCGGTGGGCTATTATCTGCTACGTTTGTTTATGAGTACATAACCTAAAAGTTTGTATTACTTGGTTGAGGTTTAGCCTCATCAGGTGAATTCGTAAGCTTGGAATAAAACCTATGGTAAGATCTGGATTAGTACAAATTTTTTGCCGCTAACTTAAGTATTTGTGGTGCTGACTTGTTACATTAGGGTCCACCTTTTCAGGTTATAGGTTAGCTGGGGCTATTTTTGTTCCCAGAACAGATCTCGATGAGTCATTGATGCATGTCCTGGTTTTGGCCTTACGAACTAGCCATTTTGTAGCTTGTCGGAAAATGCATACTGTTGGCCAACCCTTTGTTATAGCCATTTCATGCCGTTGCCTATTCAATATAACTTTGTGTGAATGTACTAAGCCTAGTGAACTCTCAACCTTTCAGTGGCCTATGTATGTATGAGCCTACAAAAAATGCCCAGAAGCTGACGAGTTGCACCCAGGAAGGTACTACTATCTAAAACGTATAGCTGCGATGACTGCAGCAGTACCCAACGTGAGGGTGCAAGCTTAGACAATAGACGGTAATCGGTCTAATAATAATAATAACAATATTAATGGCATCCATGTGCGGATGTCATCAACACATGCAGCAAGTGAGTTGAAATAATTTGAGGTGCTCGAAGGCTGGGATGGATCGAGGCAAAGGTACAACTGAGTGTCGTCTGCATAGAAGTGAAGGCCAAGATTGTGCTTGGCAGTCACATCAGCAAGAGGGAGAGTATAAATTATGAAAAAACCGGACTTAGCACGGAGCCTGAGGTACGCCATATTTCAGAGTTACCTTGGTCGATCTTGGTCCATTCACGTCAATACTCTGGTCTCCCATTGAGATAGGACCTGAACCACTGCTGAACAGTGCCAGTAATACCCAGCGAGATGAGAGGCACTCTAGAAGAACTTTGTGATCAATGGCTTCAAAGCTGCCGAAAGATCGAGCAAAACAAGCAGAGACACTCTACCCATGTCCGCATTTCTAAGTAGGTCGTCGTATACCCTAGGCAATGCTGACTCTGGGGAGCGATTAGATCAAAAGCAAGACGGGAACTTACGAGCAAGGTGTAAGGTTTCGATATATGAGTTTTGCTGGTCCGCCACGACCCGTTCCAATGTCTTTGATAGGAATGGTAGAATTGAGACTAGGCGGTAGTTGCTTAAGTTCTCTTGGTCTAGTGTCGATTTCTCGAGAAGCGGTCTGACTACAGCTTTTTAAAAGGTGCTGGGACATGACCTGAGGCTAATTACATATTAGTGCTGTTAGTTATGGATGGTAGCAGCAGATCAATGCAACGTATGAGCAGGACAGCGTCGTTTATGCGCGGTTTAGGTCCAGAGGACTTGTTGTCTTCTTTGATTGAGATATAAACCTCAGGAGTATATCACTAATGACCTGTTTAAATTCAGTCATTGAGGTGCAGCCAGGAATCAGAGAACAGCATTCTAGTGGAGATCTCGTCATCCCAGGAATGGACTTCCTGATCTATCTATCTTATCTACCTATTCTATCTTTTTCACAAAGAATCAAAAGAAGCGATCGGCTAGATCATCATATGGATCATCAGGTAAGGAGCTAACCTGGCAGCGATTGAGGAGATGGTTTATCGTCGACATCAGCATTTTCGGATTGTGCATCTGTGATACAACAATGTTTCTAAAGAAGCTAGACTTGGCCTTTGCTAGGATCGATTTGTACGACCTGCAGTAGTCTTCATATGCCTGTCAACGGACAATCACTCCAGATCTTTTATATGGTTTGTCAAGCTTTAGCTTCGTAGACCTGGCTAGTTTAACGTCTATGGTAAACCATAGGTAGTCTGTGCGGGGGCGCACTGTTCGCTTTGTCAGAGGTGCAAACTCGTCGAGCGTGTCAGCTAGCGTCGTGTTGTAGGTATCTACTAATAATGACAGATCATAGGGAGGACTGAGCAGCAGAGGTGAAGCAGATATTCTCGCACAGACAGCATCGATGTCAAGGGTCTTCAAGTTTCGCGTATCCCGGGTTATTTTAGCGGTGGAGGTGGGCTCAGACTTTAAATTGAATAAGATCTGCATGTGGTCAGATAAGCAGGATTTGGTGATAATCGGTGATGACAGAGTGCAGTTGTATGAGAAAATCCGGTCGAGTGTATGACCCTTGATGTAAGTAGAGCCTTGCACATGAGACACACGAGACAATGAGTAGGTCAATGCACGAAATTCGGTGCTCAAAGCGTCGGATAAGTTATCAAAGTTATCAGTGAACTTTGAAATCACCCATAACGAGGAAGCATCGATTAATAGCACACAGAATCGAAATAAGATCGGAGAAATCTGAGATAGAAGAGGATGTGGTACCTAGTGGGCGATAGACTACTGTCACTATTGGTAGCTTCTTTTTTGATGAGACCAAGACAATTGATTCAAAAGACTGCTTCGAGGGTACTGCAAATAGCTTGAAGTTGAATTTCGAGCGCACGATAATAGCAACTCCACTTCTAGTTTTGATCAATCTAGGGGTGTAAATAACGAGAAACCAGACGGTGTGGCGTCTTTTATTGTTGGGCAGTTTGGTGATTTTAGCCAAGTTTCAGTTAGGGCGAAGAGGTCGATACCATTATGCCTAATGATTGTTGATGTAAATATGCACTGCGTGTTGTTGATGTTGCCGTTGATGTATCAATAAAGATTGAAGACCGCTTAAAACAAAATCTTCTTATGAAGAAGCAACTAAAGCAGTAAGATATATTTACAATAAAGGTCTTTTGAAATGGCCAAAGAAAATGACAGTAGATCCAGGATCAGAGTTTAAAGGAGAGTGTGCTAAAGAAGTGAAAAACATTAAACACAAATTATTGAAGGTACTAGTAAAAATAATGTTGCATTAGTTGAAAGAATGAGTAGAACAGTTGCTGCGAGAGCATTTATTGCACAGTATGAAAAAGAAATAGGAAGTATCAATAAAGGAGAATATGCTAGAAACAGAGAGTGGATTTCTAATTTACCAAAGATTATTGACTATCGTGATAATAGTATTACAAAAGCAATTGGTGTAAAAACCTGTTAAAACAATAAAAATGAACAATAAAACTAGAGAAACCAAAATATCATGGAAAAGGATGAGAACAAGAATATTTATTAGAACTTGGAACAACTGTTAGATATTTATTAGAACCAGGTGAAGGACAAGATGAAAAGAGAAGAAGAGCTACAGATGCGATATGGAGTTTAACTAAACGTACTATTGTTAGAATAATTGTATTGCCTGAACCACCAACTAGATATTTCGTAAATGATGTTTAGAGAAGTTTTTTAGAGATGAGTTACAAGGTATTAAGACTTTGCAACACTTATTTTTTCTAATGGACCAATTAATATTTTTTTGAATTCTTCTTTGGTTATTTTATCATCATGTAAAGCATCAACAATCTTTGAAACTAAATTATGATTTAGTTTAAGAGCAGATATTTTCATGCTATCAAATTTTGATACTGTATTATCTATTGAGATTATAATTTTTGCTAAACTTCCTAAAACAGTTCCTACATGAGAAAAGTCCTCATGTAGTAACTGTCACTGACATGAGCTGCCTCACGTTATTGAAGGTAGATAGCCCAGTGAGGACCACTGCCGTTGCCTATTGACCTAGCCATAGACGGCGACAGCCCGCTCTACACCTCAAAGGGCACATTGGCTTGAAACCCACAAGAGTCACAACCACACGGTTGTCCGCCTGATGGCGGACGCCCAAAAAGAACTTGTGAATGATGTCCGCAGACTCCTGACCTTACTTCTCAGTGACAAATCACTACTTTCCATGCCCCAGATCTTTTTCCTCTAATGCATAGTCGAGGATCAGCATCGGGTTTTTAGCCTCCCTAAACCCGAGTATGTCAAAGAAATTGGTGCCAAAGCAGCCTCTGACCCCCAGATTTGATGCCCGGACAATCTAATGCTAATCTTTGGATAAACATATTCACGAAGGCAGAGGTCATGCCCGGAGAGCTGGCTGCAGCCGCATATGACAGGCCCGAAGGCCGCTCAAGCGAAGTGAACGCCTTGATCACTATTGCAACAAATTGTACACTGAGTGTGTCCTACTGAATGGATAATCGAGCTTTTGGAGCCCGTGCTTTACTAGGTGTTCTGTCCCAATCCGTCCCCTGTCCTCCACTATAACCAGATTCTAGGCGTGTCAACTGAGCCTCAGATGGAGGCTCCGACCAACTATGCTTCGTTCATGCGTCGTTAATGCAGCCGCCTGCACCACGTCTTTGCGACTGAAAATGGCTGTCCGTTGCCTTGCTCGGTAGCTGGGCCAGAGCTTATGGCGCTTGCGGCTGTTATTTCAGCAGTTCCACTTAGGGCTTTCGACTCAACAAATGCTCCAAGGCCTTATTCCGACGAAGTTTTGAGGACTTCAGTTTCCATAACACCTTAACCATCGGTGCTATGCGAGCCTTTCAAGTTGTCTTTGCCATCGAAAATGGCTGTCAGTTGCTCGACGGCCGACCCACAACTCGTGCTATTTTATTAGCAGCATGTAATGCGATGTACCTCGGAAGGCGATAAGTTAAAGAACGTAATACATATAACATCACTCCAGACTAAATTAACCGAGCACAGAGCTGCTTATATGTTCGCATGCTGATCCATAGAGTGTCTTTACAGTAGCCTCCTGCTGAGGTACACACCTATGCATCCCAAATAGGTAAGCTGATTTTGACCTATCACTTCGAGTTCAAGATTTATTAGTTAAACATGTCCCGAATCATCATTTAATGCTGCTTTTTAAGTTTGACTTTGAGCGAGACTGCCTGGATTTTGCCGTGAAACGATTCAAATGAGGGGATGTGTCTTGCAAAAGACAGCATCCTCCATCTCGACCCTTGGTTAGTCAAAGACCAGTCGGGCATTCAGTTATAAATACAACTCCTCGTCTGCCAGGATGGGAACCGCCTTGTCCGAAAAAATCGGTTGCCTACAGGCCTCCTCCACATGAAGATCCTCACTTCATGAAGATCCGACAGGAAATCCTGCAATAAAATAGTGACGTGTTCGAACACGAAGCTCATTCCCCCGGGCACGCGTGGAGCCGAGCGACCCGTGTCCCTAGACAGGGCAATATCAAGTCAGCCAAGCTGACGCTTTGGAGAGCCTTTCATTAGCGAATCATTTGGTCTGACAAATCTACTAGTACTGCGTCGAACAAGAGTAGGCTCACGATTAGTCGTAGCTGCAATAGGGAACATTGGCATGGATACCGCTGGGCCGCGGAGGAGGTGCACGTTCACTGTGAAGCTAACCGGGGAGACAGGCACAACTGGTCGAGAAAGCCGAACGACATAGCATGACGTTGTGAAACCGGGTCTGGACCATTATTATTCTAGACCAATGGCTATGATTTACTCAGGAACCTCATTCCTGGCTGAAACGACTAATTAGATCGGTCGTTTTTGTAATTTTTATTAACATCAAAGCCACCGGGCTGGGTCTGAAAAGTACAGTATATCTTTCTGGATGCATGATCGGGCTTGCCGATCGGTCTTTTTGGATTGGGCTTGTCTGCAGTCACGGCACGCCGGAAGCCTCAGCAGCATTTCTCCACCGGTGACCTCCACCTGACTGTTGCATATCTGGGATGCTGGTCAACTTACAGCTGTAAGCTGTCTGTTAAAATACAAGTGGCTTGCGAATGACTCTAGAGTGGCTGAAACTATGACATCGACAATGTAACTGGAATTTTAGAAAACCATAAGATAACTAAATCTAGATGCACTGATTGCTCATTGGTACCAAATGAAGCACAGTATATTTGCTATTTTTAAGTAGGCTCAGTGATGACAGCATGACAGTTTTAGAGATGACAGGCGCAAGGCCTGCATGCTCACATCGTTGCTCGCAGCATGCGCACAGATAATGAATTACGAAGACCCACTAAATGCTGTGATAAAGTTATCCATTTTCAGGGACTAGCAGCAGGACCTTTGCTAAGCTCACCTGCAGGACCCTCTTGGGCTCATTTTGTTAGCTAGTGTGCTAAACCTTGACTTTGGTCGTTGACAAGAGATGAAGTTCCGTTTCTCAAAGATGGTAGATGACATCTACACACATTTCTTATCACTAACGTTTGGATGTGTTTATAATAGCTCCAATCAGTCTTCATTATTTGCTATATTGTCGTCTTGCATACGACTCTGTTTAATTTTATGGGTACGGATTCTATACCATGCTGATTTAAAACACAGCACAGTTAATAAACCAAAGCTCCAAAAAAGCAACAGATCATTAGGGTGATGATTTTATGATGATCAAACTGAGTATGCGAGGTCGCTTCTAATAGCAAATTCTTCCCCTTCCTTAAAGTTAGTTTAACTAATCTATCATGCCGAAAATGAACTGATAGTAGCTATTTTTTATTCGCAACCTGTATCATACAATAGAAAAATGATGACAACTTGCAGCTCCCGAGTTTGCTTTAAGGCATGCTGCGGACGTCAGGTTCGAACTAACCGTATGGCCTAAGCTACGGTGCTACCTAAATGTTGATTTATATATAACCGTGATTGGATGTCATCGAAGTTTCGAACTATTGCGGCCTTAAACGAAGGCTTATGAGAATGTTAATACACGATAAAAGTATAGGGTGTCGTACATCCTAGTCCATGGAATTACTAACGTCTACTTACGAGACTTCGGCATACCTGGCAGGGATAAATGCGGAATCAAATGGCATGATGTAAAATAGTAGTCGTACGCCTAACAAAGTAAAGTCAATCCTTGTCCTGTATTGGTGCACCAGCTTAAGCTTAGTAGACCTAGCTAACTCAGTGTATGAGCTTCACCTTAGTCCGTCTGGCCACTGAATGGTATGCCGTCTGGGTGAGGGTGCACATTACGTTAAGTGACTAGAGCAAACTCGTTCGGCATAGCCGGAAATCACGTGTCAAAGTATTTTACCAATGATGACAAGTCAGACGGTGGCGTGAGCAGCAATCGTAAAGAAAAGCTAATGTGCAAACATGGTACAAATGACTTCCAATAATAGCCAGGGATTTGAGAGAACCTATCGGGAGCTTTGCTGGTGTTACTCGTGTGCATACAAGCATATTCAGATCGTTGTGATCATAAACAACTCACAGATGGAATTTCATTTTTGCTATATAGTATTGCGAGAATTGCGTGTTTGGCTAGCTATTCTACATGCTGTAGTTCACATTTTAACATATAGGTCAAGTAATGATGCATTCTAGTAAGTTTAGGATTTCCTGACCTCCTAGGTAGAACGACCATACCAACAGCCGATGATGCACAGCGGCCTAGCAGCAGCAACACTTGATTTGGAGGTGATATTTTATTTGCATTGTTTTATAAATTGCTTTGCGGCAGTGCCATGACGGCTATGGTTTATCCTGTTAATGTGCACTGCATACAGCCCTTGGTCATTCGCCCAGAGAGTAGGCACTTGCTCTTTTTTACCCAGGGTCATGAGTTTGAGTCTTGAAGCGGGCAATCCTTTAGACTTGCCAGCGGCAGTGGTTGATGTCAAGGCTATTGTTTTGCTGCTTAAGTCAGGTTTTTGAGTAAGCCGTCCTTTTTATACTCTCGAAGATGCTGTCGAATGTAAGGCTCCATAATGCGTCCTTCCTTACATACAATGCAGTGTTAAGACATTGCATTGGTGGGCTGCTTGTTTGAAGACAGCAGAACAGATTTTTCTTTTTTATGCTAACATTTTAACTTTTGCAAGCATGGGTTGGTGGTTGCTTTGTGGCCTTGACCTATTAAGGTAACAAACACTGTTACACACTTTCAAAATTACCATATCGCCAGAAATAGAATTTTAACACGACAGTGATTTCTTTACATTAAGTGAAGATAAATAATCCAATGTCACGACTCTCAACTTCAGTCTAATACTATTGTATGATTACAGCCTTAAGCACGACCGTAAAACATAGATATACCAAGGTTCACAAGCTTAGCCCACCTTACCTAACATTGCAGATTGTCTGTCTTTGGAGCTCAGCCCTCCTTAACAAAAACTGGCTGATCCTAAGCAGAGTCATTTTTTCAATCACCATACTGCTATGCTTGAACTTACCACTATCTAGTGTAATTAAAAGGCCAATCTGCGCGGGAGTGATGATACGTATCAACTTAAATCTTGCTTTATTTTGCCTGGCTTAGTTCAGGCACAAGCGACGAGGGCTGAGAAAGTAGCTGGTCACCATGCACCAGCGTTCAGGATGCAAGAGCCGGCCAGACGTAGTCTGGTCATGGACTGCACCAGAAATGCTGATTTTGGTACTACAGTCTCAAGTGATTCCGGCGGAAAAGCAGTCGGTACAGACGACGGTGATGGCTCTTGGAGTTCACAGGCTAACCATCACGCTGGTGCATCGGCTGCACCCACTCGTAGTCGTTCAGATATCTGGATCTACGGAATTATCGCTGAGACCACCGACAGCATGGGTGGCTATGGACGACTTACCACAATGGGGCATCTTTGTCTTCATCGACGACTGGAGCATCGGTACCAAGCAGCGAGTATCCTGAGTACAAAGTGGCAGCTAGGCTTTTCCCGGATTAAAAATAAATTTTTAATTGTTGGGAATGCAATTCTCGTTCACAGGCAGCCTTCTGGTGCCGGAATGAACTGGCAAAGAAAAGGCGTTGGTCGCTTACGGATGCTTTTTGTGGCCCTCTACCTTTTAACAAGAAGTTATGCTTCGGCCGGTCATTAACTGCCTAGCGGAACGACTGGTAACTTTACCTGAGAAACCCTGAAGTAGGCATAAATTTAGATGCCTGCAAACGAAGTAAATGACTCTGCTATCGGTGGTCGGCAAAATTCTCATTTTTGGAGGGCTGAACTTGAAGTAGCACTCCCTTAATTTTTGGCCTGCGAAGCAAAAAAAGCTCAAAAATGTGCTTGAAAAGCCGGTTACGCTACTGTAAATGTGGCCAGACCACATCTCTTAAATTGTCTTATCAGACGTTGTTTGTTCAGTAGTAAGTAAGACTTGTTACTTCACAAGCACTTTGAGAAAATCGGACAGACATCCAATGACAGGGGCCAAAGCCGGCTGACGGTATCAACACGTGTATGCAGTTAAAGCAGCCGTGATTAGGGAAGCTGCCTCAGATTTCACGAGCGAACGCTGTAGTCTTACCCTCTTGGAAGGTTAGCAAGTGAGAGACCAAACCACTCGTGAGCAAGAGGACAGTACTAAAGTGATCTGATTAATTGCGTGGCATCTAGAAAACCGCATGCTTTTACCAGGTATAATAGCGAAAACTGACGGAAATGCCGGGCGTGCTGGTAAAAGTTGAGTACCTGATGGCTCATTTCGCTGTCTTAGTGCGTGTGTAATTGCTATTGTATCACTGTCACGACCCACGGCCAATGGTCAGCAAGGCGAAAGTTTATCGGTCACAGGCTCATGGCAAGGCTTGCAAAGAAAGCTTCACTATTAGCAAAAGCCTACGAAGAAGTCAGCGTATGAGTGCATACGCCAGTGCAATTACTTGAACGACGAACATTGCAGGATGGTTTGATTTTCTAATTGCCATGCTGTGACTGTACGGTCCAGCGACTCTCAACTTGCAGGTCGCGAACCTTTTGGGGATCGAACTAACTTTTGCAGATGTCAGATGTCACCTTAGACCGTCAGAAAACACGTATTTTCGCCTTTTGCAAACGCGAATTTCACGCTTAGGCTTTGCCACAACATGGGGAACTCTTTTACCGGGTTGTGGCATTAGCTAGGTTTACATCTACTGGTATGGGCAGATGACTTAATGGCTTCAGAGTTGTATGATGATATACCGATTCAGTTGGAAATAATAAAGATATGTTGAGTCTCTACCTAGCCATGAGCACCTGGCGGAAAACAGTACATGGGGAACATAGCTGTGTGGGGGTAACCCTCTATTCAGATAAGGCAGTGTGGGTGGTAAAGGCATCTTAAGGGTAAGGTTTCGGCCACTGACGGAAAACGTTAGTGTTGGAGTCACCCTCGGTGTCTGCGTTTCATGGTTTGTGTATCAGTGGTTGCTTTATTTCAGGGCATCAGCTTACAGGTAGGAGGTTCACCAAGTATCTGCTGAGACGTCCAGATAGTAGCCTGAGACCACACGCCGAATAAGTTTACTAACGTCAACCTGTTCGGCGTACCGATCCATCCTATCTAACTCTCGATGCTGATTCCGGGGCCCAGTGTAATGATTAAGATATAAACCTTGTGTCGGGCTGTCCTTGTTTTGGCACAATTTTACGTAATTAAATTGTACTGGAGCTTCTGAGAACCTGATTCTTAAGCAGCTGTTGTACATTGGCCACAGGGTGGTAGCCCAAAATCTCGGCCGTTGACGATGGTATAACCTTACGCTTTGACCAAGCAAGGAATGCTTTTGCTTCGTGACACACACACTCGTGGTCTCAGTTTCTGCTGTTGTCGTATGTCATCTTTAAATGAATGAGGCTAGATGCGGCTCTTCTGCCGCTACTACGCGGAACGTGCTGGAACAACAATTTTGCACCAGCTAAAGATGAAGATGCATGTAACCTTTAATATTTAAGCATTCTATGCCCTTCTGAGAGGAAGGAGGAGGGAGAGAAAGGGAGATGGAGAATAGAAGGAAAGAGGGTGGAAAAAGGGAGAAAGAGGTAGAAAGAGGGAGAAAAAGGGAGTTAGGAAAAAGGTTGGAGTGTGAGGGAGAAGATTGGAGAGGGAGGGACAAGGTGGGGAGAGATTGGGAAGGTGAGAGAGAGTGCAGAAAGGTGCGGAAGAGAAAGGCGGTTCGAGACAGAGACAGAGAGAGAGACAGAGAGAGAGAGTGAGGGAGAAGGTTGGAGAGAAGGGAGAAGGGGGAATACGAGGAGAGGCTTGGGGAGAAAAAGAGAACTTAGAGGAGATATATAAAGGGGTGGGAGATGGAGAGAAAGACAATAAATAGCGGAGGTGAGGTCGAAGGAAGCAAATCTGAGTGAGGGAGTGGCTGTTTAATTTGCTATTCGTTGCATTTATACACCCGAACAATCGCTGCGAGTGGTGGGTTTTTGGTGATATGCTCGCACGTACTAACCTTCTTTCTGCTTTGATGCTACTTTCCTTCATTTTTCGTTTCAGCGATGGTCGGCAGTTCGCAGCAGCTAGTCAGCCAATGGGTAGTTCTAATTGGTCTTATGACAAATGCGGACCAGGCACGACTGAGGGCGCTTTGTGGCCAGTACGGTCAGGTTCTAGCAATCTACGCCCATCCTGTCCTGGGTACTTTCTTAGTCAAATATCGCAGCACCCACGAGGTTGCTACTGTACAACGAAACCTTCATCACTGTGTCATAGACTACAGCACGGTACATACTCAGTTCGTTGGCAAGGAAGAGGCGAGAAAGCTTGATGCTGCATGACCTTTGGCTGCTACCCCTGTTTTGTGCTAGAGCGTGTGAAGAATGCTATTTGTTCTATACTGTCGACCTAATAATTATTGCCTTTTTAGGAGACGGCATTTATTGAGTGCAGCCCTTAGGGCAGCATCACAGCATCTGGAGCACTACGTCAAATGTCGGCCTTGAGTGCTGCCGCCCCGGCTACAGCCGTCGCTACACTTTTACATGGTCAACCGGCGGTGCTTCTTCACTATATGCACCCGATTTTTGTCGGTATTCCCCTGAGAAATGTTTTTCCAAGACGAGCTGCTGGTGTGGAAAGTAACAGTTTGCAGTAATTCAGCTGAACGTCGGCTTAAACGCCGTCTTTCATAACACAGTGTCGGTGTGCCTGACTACAAAAGGCCTCAACTAATTATTGTTGTGACACTGCTGCTGTCCCCTAATATCCTCAGTACCAAGCAAACACAGTTTATTAATAAGAATAAGTATTTTCCTAATAGCGAGGATTTATCCTCTTATTACTTCGCGTGCACGCAAAAAAGTGAATGAACAAACAAGAATAAGAGGTTCTTCCTTTCGACTGTACTTACTAATGCGACTAGACTTTAGTAAATATCTCTACTTGCTACGCGTGATCTTTGGGAAGTTTTCGGTAGTAGCGAGCTCCACGTCGTTCTTCAGCTATTTCTTTCGTCCAACAATCACTTGAAATGCAGCACCAAGTTCGTCCTGTTAATGAAAGACAAATTAGTATTGTGAATGGAAATTGTATCCGAGGACGGCTGAAGAACCTCTGGTACCCGGATTCATTAAAGTCGTTTTCACAGTTTGTACTCTCCTTCCTGGACATGTAATTTATTTATTTATTTATTGCTAAAAGTAATCTAGGCTTCACTCCTCTTGCTATACCAAGGGTGCTCAAAAATTAGAAAACATAAGTCACGCAATACGCTTAGCTACCACAAACGTTAAATCTGCATGAAATCTTGGTGTAATTCTCTAAGGTGACACATTTTGAGACTACCACTTCAACTCGACCGTCAATGTCGGCTACATTAACGGACGTAACATTGCTAAATTTGAGATTGCATACACAGACCTTATGAACAATTACATAGTCGGTAAAGGACCCTCAGAGAACTCAACCTCTTCTTAGTTGCTTTAAATTTTACATTTAAAAATAATTTGAGCGTCATTAAGCAGTGATACCGGGTATACATTCGTCAATGCACTTTTGACATCCCGTCTCTACTTTTGTAACTCAGGCCTTGCCAGTCAAGCAGCCTGTGCAATCAGGCGCTTGTAACTGGTACACAACTCTGCAGCTACGCTTATCTGCCCTGAGCGTTACCATTGCCACATCACTCGACTTCTAGCCGACGAGCATTGGCGACCAGTCACCTAAGGCATCCTATGAATTCCAAGGTTTTTTCAATCACTTCTTGGTCATTTCATTCTGTGAATCCGACCTACCTATCTCATCAACTTCCCCACCTGGCAAAGCATTGTACACTTTCTTTTCAGAATCCAGCTGTAAAAACATAGTTCATGCGAATTGCATTCCTTTGAAGACGATGCATTTATAACCTATTTTCCGAAAATCTGGATATCAGTCCTGACTCAACACACGACATCCATCGACTTGTCTATATTTAAAAAATACTAAAACACACCTATTGATCCCAATATTTACTTGGTCCCTGTAATTTACCTTTTACGTGCTTGGGTGCTGGCCCTGTGCATGCTGCCACCAAACATATTTCTGCATATTTAATCGTGCTTCCTTTGCAGCACACGAAAACTGCGTAGAAAAAGTTCAAGTTCTTAAAGGAAGCTATATCAAACGTATCATGATTACTGCAAGACAATGAAGACGTTACCAGTAATACTGACGACGAATGTCTTGCTTTGAAAAAGCCAACTTGGATTAGTATAACATTACCAATATTTTCATAAGGAGCATATTTTAATAAAAACTTTGCCGAAACTATTTCTAGATTGCGTGAGTGTTCAAGAGTTGGGTGAGAATCCGACTCGTAAAACTTAGCTAGTCCTTGCAGGATTTAGCAATTCGATAGCTTCGCATCCTGGGATGTGTGAAAGCACATGAGCTGGTAATTTCCTTTAGCAGCAGCAGCATCTGGCATCCCATTCCCACACAGAAAATAGCTGTTAAGAGTAAATGCTAATGCAATTTATTTTACAGCAAATGGATTACCTGCAATTTCAGTAAGCAGCATATGGCTTCTGTTTGCTAGGGCACATAGCCACTGGCAATGCATGACTCCTCTTCGTCGTAGGCAACTCTTCCTTAGCTCGGCTTCATTGGGCAGTCCGCTCTAAGAACAGCACCATTAGCAACAGTAACCAATACAGATGATATAGGACTGCAAATCTAATGCTGAGCTTCGTGAGCTGTTCTAATTCAATTGCTAGCAACAACATCGTTTAACAACCGTAACGACTCAAGGACCATTCTGATTGTATATTATACTGTCCTCACAGCCAAAATCAATGCAGATAATAAGACTATTAGGCATCAGAAAGATTATTCAGACTAATGCTGCGCGTGGAGTTGAGGTTCATTAAGCCGCTCAATACCGGCTCTTGCAATCCATCGTGCTTACCATTTCTGAAGATGAAGTAGTTGGTGACTTGGCATTCATCAGGGGTGTAAGCAACTACGGGGATCAACTTACATGAGCTCGATAACAAGCTCGGCAGAAAGGTTTGCTTTCTTTAAAGCTTTATAAACTTTCTTTGAGATACTGTTCTCCGAGCCTCATCACAAGCGTCTCGAATAACTCAGAGACTCATTTAAAATGCCGTGACTTCCGTTGGTAGTTGTGGCATGGTTGGTCGATAAAACGTATCGGCCCCTTGACATTGCCATAGGTAAGACACACAAGCAGCGTTTGTGGTTCACCCCGATTAACATTAGGACCTTAACAATATGCAATTATCATATTCGTACCCTTTCGTTTACTCGTTCTTCTCATACCCTCTCATGATAACATCAGCAAACTCGAACTTTGAAAGAGTTTCACCGTTGGTTTCATGTGTATCAACTCAAATGTCTGAAGTTTGAGACAGTGTTTAAAGGCGGCATTACCTGGGCCATTGAATAGACTTGATGGCGAGCATACCGAAATAGTTTTAACACCTAATAGTCTGTGGGCTCGCATTTCACTGCCACAAAGTAAAGTGCTCAGAGAAAGAGGTAACTTCTTAGAGGGCGGTATTACAAAATGCACTATTGTTAATATTACCAGATAGTATTGTACTCCAACCAGCAAGGTACACTGTGTTCTACTGTTCCAGAAGTCGGGGAATAGTAATGAGTTTAGACAGACTACTAAACTTGTGAGTTCACTAGGGAAAGTTGCTTAATCAAGTGGGATATATTCTGGGAATTCCTTGTCAATTGGCGAGTAGAACCCTTCTTATAGAGCAAAGACCGTGTACCCACTTTGTGAGATGGCATAAATAAACTAACTCTTAAACTAACTTCCCCAAATAAATTATATATATATATATAGAGAGAGAGAGAGAGTTTTTTTATATGTATATATGTAATATAAAGATATAGATGTGTATATAATATATAAAATAGATATATATATATATAATATATATATAATATATGATGTATTTTATATATATATATATATATACATTTTTATGTATTGGAGAATCAGGTAAGGCAGTAATCGGAAGCTCCATAAGGAAGCGTTTTGCCCCATACTTTATACTGCTATAATTGTCTGGCAGGATTCCCCTCCGTAACACCAAAGTGACCCCCCCCCCCAGGTACCACCATTCACGTTGACTACACTGTTTAAAAGTGTAATTGATATTTTAGGGTATGCTAGAATTGTGGTTTGTTTAGGACGGTGCTGTACTAATTATTTCCTGTTAAGTACGCGAGCCAAATCTTGGACCGGGATAGGTTGTCGGCTCTGTTTACGAAAATGGCTGTTGTGAGTTTAGTTCATCTTTGCCGAGTCTCCCCCTCTCCTTATTTGAGAACCAAGTTGTATGGTGTTGTTATTACTCTTGCATGAACAAATTATGGAATTTCAGTGGTACTATCTCTTTGCTTACCAAGGAACGCTGTTGGTGAGGCGGCAAGGCACCTAATGAGTGGTCAATTTCCTTTGATTCAGCTTGTCGGAATGAAGAGCATCACATGGTGAAAGTAACGCCAGTATTTTGAAGCCATATTTAACTCACCGTAATTGCCAAGTGTAGGTATTAAATACCAGTAGGTTTCTTGCAGTGAGCGTTACCTGTAGGCCTGCTTGGATTATATCGATTACCTGTTTACTTGGTCTGTTGACAAAGCCAGGGCACATGGTAGCGTTGTTTTGAGCTGTTTAGTTCATTGGTTTGAAGCATCCCGTCTGGTCGTTGCTAGAACAGGCTGTTACAGCATGCCTTAGAAGCTGCCTAGTTGTGGTGTTTGGATGAAAACAACTTGAACAAGGGTACATAAGTTTGCTAGGTTTGTTCACGTTGAGAGCCATCAGTATAAGCTTCATTCTTATCGTATCGTTGTACTCATGGAACATGCGGTTGCAAGAGTTACTTTACAAGTCTTTGTCTGCAGAAACAGCTTCCTCCTACGGTGGGGGGGTTGGTTTGCTACGTCTTAGTTCTTCAGCTTCCTCTTCTTTTCACTCGCCGTTATTATCTGTTTTTATAAGTCACGTGAGTGGAGCTTTGAATACTTGTTTTCCGAAGGATTTGTTAACAGCGGAAATGGCGGAGGCAGTACTAAGCGATGCTGGCTGGGGTGAAACACCGATTGATCAGGACGTCCCGTGGACGGAACCTGAGGATGCCACAATTCATGGACTAAAGGTTACGGCAGCAAACATGTGGAGTGTCACATTTTTTAAATGTGAGCAGCATCCATGCAGCAACCCCTTCTTGCCGATTGTGCATTGGCATGGCTGTCTCGTGCCGCCGAGTCAACGAATTCATTTGTGTCTGTAGGTACGGCCATGAGGTATCATTTCGACGGAAATACTACCTCAACTGATGTTCCTGTGGCGGCATCTTTACAGCCGTATACTCGGGCTGTCAATACTGAGTGCAGCAATGCTCAGTCTTGTTCGACAGTTTATGGCAAATCATTCATGCACCTACCATCTGTTCTGCAGCCGCAGTCCACTGCTCCATTAAATGGTGCTGTGCCAACGATTCATCTGCAGCCCCTTGGTAGCCAGTCCTTGTCGGAATCCGGTAATCGTTAACGTCAGCGTTCGTGCATACGTATGCTAGTGTGCATGACATAATTGCTAAAGATAATGGGGCAGATGTGCGAGGGCCTTTGTGTGCAGTTGCTCTTGATTTACTTTTACATTAATGTTGTGCCGGCCTTAATAAAATCTTTCTATTCAGGCACATGGCAACTCCCTGAAAAAGAAATAACAACCAGTAGCAGATGACCAACAGGGTATCATGCTCCGGCAAGCATGTACAAGTAATTAAAGGCCGTCGTTCTATAAGGATCCAAGATCGTACAAAATGATAAAGCTGTTGCCCTTAGCCGAGGGGCGTATTTACATCTGCTATATGCCATCCATTTGGCATGCGGACGATACACAGTTGTATTTGTCATTCAAACCGTCAGAATCGGCTGCAGCAACTGAAAACTGGATGCTTCTTTTGCCGATATTCGATCCTGGATATTCGGAAAACTTCCTGAAATTAAATTATGATAAAACCTGACTGCTGCTCATTAGACACCCTAAGCGTGTAGCTAGATTAGGACGCTTTTCTCTTCTAATAGGTGATCCTATTGTGCTATCATCACCACGTGCTCGATATTAAGGTGTCGTTCTCGACAGCTGCCTCAATTTCAAAAGGTTTATTCAGAAGTCTGCTTCTACAGCTAGCCATCACATCCGATCCATATCCAAGCTGTCTCCCACAGTGGCTTGTAAAAAGCTTAGCTAGCTCTTTAGTTCTGTCTCGGCTTGATTATTGTAATCCTCTTTTGGCTGGGCTGCCACAAAAAGCTATTAGGCCACTGCAGCGGACTATGAACATGGCTACAAGGCTGGTCTTCAAGTCCCAGCGGTTTGAGCACGTGTCTCCTTTGCCGAAAGAGCTGGGATGGTCGCCGGTTGAGCAACGGATACAGAGCAAAGTTCTTACGCTGACCCACAGGGCCCGTCACGGCTTGGCTCCTTCGTACCTAGCTGAACTGCTACATCAGTTTCAGCCTGTTCGCGCCCTCATGTCCTTTGCGGACAATAAAGTAGCTGTCCCATTCCTCAGCTTACAGACCGTCGGCAATAAAACCTGTAGTTCTGCAGGTCATAGACTGTGGAACTCGCTTCCACAATTCTTACGCAACGAAAACAACTCTCCTACTGCCGGCTATGGCAATTCCTTTTCAGCGGTCCTGTGCTTCTACTTTTTTGCTTCTGACTACCTCAACTGCTCTGCTGACTCGGCTATGTTTCCAAATTTCTCTTTATTGCGTAAGAGGAAGTCTGTTGGCTATCGAATGCGAACCGAAGCCTGATAAACTCTGAATTCGTAATACAAAACTCTAATGCATAACACCCACATGGACTTTATGAAAGTTTGGAGTTACAGACGGTGAGATATCGTTGTCAGAAGACAACAAGTCTTTTGGACCCTATTCACACAGTCCTGCTCCTGCGTTGCATTGATCTGCTGCTGCCATGCATAACTGACATCCTTAACATGTCATTAGCCTCCGGTCATGTCCCAGCATCTTTCAAAAAAGCTTTAGTCGGGCCTCTCCTCAAGAAAACAACACTCGATAAAGAGAACTTGTGCAACTACCGCCCAGTCTCCCTTCTACCAGTTCTACCAATGACACTGGAACGGGTCGTGGCAGACCAGCTAAACTCATATATCGAAACGTCACACCTTGCTAGTAAGTTCCAGTCTGGCTTTAGAGCTAATCACTCCACAGAGTCAACATTGCTTAGGGTATACGAAGACCTACTAAGAAATGCAGGCACGTCTCTGCTTGTTTTGCCTGATCTTTCGGCAGCTTTTGACACCATCGATCATAAAGTTCTTCTAGAGCGCCCCTCATATCGCCTGGGCATCACTGGCGAGGCTCTGCAGTGGTTCGAGTCCTATCTCAGTGGGAGACTCCAGAGTATTGACGTAAATGGACAAGGGTCATCTGAAGTACCTCTGAAATATGGAGTACCTCAGGGCTCCGTGCTAGGTCCGGTTTTGTCACGGTTTATTCTCTCCCTCCCAGCCTTCGAGAACCTCAAATTCTCTAAACTCACTTGCTGCATGCATTGATGATACCCGCACATGGATGGCAGCGAATTCTCTAAAGCTAAACGATGGCAAAGCTAACTTAATGGCTATGGGCAAACCCAGTGTGATTCAGAAATTGGAAAGGCTGACGCTCAAAATTGGCTCTGCCAGCATACCGCCTGTCGAATCAGCTCGAAATCTAGGTGTCATATTCCAAAGCGACCTTTTGTTGAATGACCATATCAGCTCCACGGTCAAATCTGCTTATTTTCAGCTTCATAATATTGCAAAAATTCGGGCTTATTTAGATAAGGATACCACGTCCAAGTTGGTCCGTGCATTCGTGACATCTCGTCTCGACTTCTGCAACTCACTGCTTACTGGCCTACCAGCATGTGCGATCAGGCGATTGCAGCTTGTGCAAAACTCTGCAGCTAGGCTTGTCTGTCGTGAGCGTCGCAGTTGCCACATTACTTCACTTCTCGCCGACCTGCAGTGGCTACCAGTCAAGCACCGGATTGACTTCAAGGTTTTGTCGCTCACTTTTAGGTCTCTTCATTCTATGGCTCCAGCCTATCTTTCAGATATACTACCCCATCAGGCAAAGCATCGTACCACTCGCTTTTCGGAATTCAACAGTCTAGAAATACCTCGTACAAACCTTAAATCCTTTGGAGACCGTGCATTTAGCTCGTATGCTCCCACAGCCTGGAACTCCCTCCCGACCTGCATCAGAACATCCCCTGACCTGACCACATTTAAAAGGAACTTAAAAGCATACCTATTTAGGACAGCATTTGGTGGGTCCTTGTGATTCGTCCTCGATGTGCTTATGCGTGCTGACACTGTTCATGCTGCCACTAACACATTTGCATGCTGACCCTGTGCATGTCACCCCTAACCATTTCATTCATTTTGTTTGTTTTTCAAGCATGATTTTTCCTTACGATTTAATTGCATTTCCCTTTGCAGCAACTGTAAAGCGCCTAGAAAGAGATTAAGTTCTCTGAGAGCGCTGTATCAAGTACATTATTAATATTATTATCATTATCGTGATTTATCGGATACTGTATGATTAGCCTACTGGGCACTCGCTAGCAAGTACCTTAACGGTAAAAAGTGATCATGCACCTTGTCGTTGTAAAGCATTAAAGACGCTGTTAAGATTTAGGCGCAAATGTTGTTGATCGCTATGTAGCAAACTGTCTTAATTTCTTTAATGTTCAAAGTCCAGCGATTCAAAATCAAGTCTTCTTTTTCGAACCTTTAGCTTCATATCGTAATATTAATGATAAAGAGGCTTTACATGTAATAAAAGCCCTAATTCGACAGAATGACAATCCAGCAAATGCTGTTGAGGATCAAAACGCCGCAATATTCGATGAGGTAGTGCAACCGTATACACACTACTAGTGGTTCTTGCAGGCAATGTGCTCTGCATCACGGGTAAGTCTTCGAATATTGAAAGTGGGGCTCAATAGTCTTTCGAAGGAAGAGTTACGATGACGAACTTGGTTGCTGAGAATGTTTGCGTATTCGATATAATATCTCGTCGTTTTATTGTAACATTTCAGTAGAGCAGTCAGGAAAGAAATGAGCTGGGCTGTACCAACCGGAAGGTAACTGATCTTGGACGTTTGCTTAGCGAGCCCCAGCAGCACCCTCCAACTCTGCAATAAGTATGGGATCTTTTCAACGTGCCACATGGTTTATTTAACTAAATTGGTTTGCACTCAAAAACGGCTCTGAGCTCATGCGTGAATTGGCGACGAAAACCTTCGTTCGGGACCCCTACTCTTTTAATTTTGGGCCCAAGTGCTGCAGGTGTCTCTGTCCATCTGCCAGTCCAACTCATGGCTTTCGATGCGTATCGTGTCATCTCATGCGTTCTGACATCCATCACGTATTTTTTTAGCTGCCTGGCCTACTGGACACGTCATGTACGTTTTAGCCTGCAGCTACGGAATATGACACGAAACTGCAACTCGGTAAGCCACACGTACCGCGTAAGTCAAAATTGCCTCGGTGGATGACGACCTCGAATCCGAATCTGGTGTGCGTAGTCAAGCAAGCAAGCTTCGCTCCTGGTTTAGAGCCGGTAGTAGCATCAGGTACACGGGGTTACGAACAGCAGCCAGTGACGGCTGCTGTTCGTACTATGAAGTGCTGTCAAACTATGAAGGTATCCCGGCGTACGTGCTTGTGCATTGTACACGCTGATGGCATCTTGCACTGCAGGTGAGGATCCTTGGCCAGTCGGTGGCGGCAGTGAACAGAAACGAGATGCGAACTACAGCGACTCTCAGCTTTTGGTGGATGCCTTCCAAATATCAGAATTTGTATCTGGTTAAATGCGGAGAGGCTTGTTTGCTTGGCAATTTATCACATTGATGGCAGTCGCTGGTTTAGCCGAAATCTTTCTTTGCTTACATTTGATCCTTGTGATCCTGCCAAGACGTGGCTTGAAATTGCTCGATTCTAGGCTAACGATGTACTGGAATTCTTTCGAGAATGATCCTTGTTGCTATTTCACACAGTCTTAGCAATAATCTTAACGGTAATTTGATTATTTAAAGAAGAATGGCTGTGTCTTTCTTCTAATGCTCGAGAGCTATGTCTTACACTGTCGGTCACGTCTTGGTTA
The DNA here is from genome assembly GCA_009760855.2 of Cristatella mucedo. Lineage (NCBI taxonomy): Eukaryota > Metazoa > Bryozoa > Phylactolaemata > Cristatellidae > Cristatella > Cristatella mucedo. Next base: position 1,744,460 of record WPIO01000086.1, read on the forward strand.
TCTTTCTACATGCCACTGAGGCTGTACGCATTTCAGAGGCTGGATTTCTATCCAGAAAAGGCTAAGTAAGGGTTAGATGATGTATCGTAACTGCTATAAAGCGTAGGTCTTCATTTTTGATGTGAAATTAATGGGGAAAGATGTGAACAGCACATTCATTAATACATCCTGTAAAGACACCCAATGCAAAGCACACTAGAAGTAAAAATCGCCGATGTTTGTAACTAAACACTAAGTTAGTGATGCAGTAAGGCCTTCAAAAGCTGTACATCTCTTTAATAAAACAATGTAGTGGTAATCTCTGAGTTGGACTAATTATTAAGCTAGATACGCCCGGTGGAAGGCAATCCAACCACATCAACTTATAATAATTAATTTGCATAGCACCGTCATTGCACTTTACCGATCCCGCATAGAAAGCATCATCACACGATTAGCGGTTACATTCAAAAGCAGCAGGCGTATATAGTCTGATTAAGTACACGCACCTGAGGAACGAATCAGGAGAGGCCCACCAAATGCTGCAATAAACAACGGCGTGTTAAGCTTGTTTGAGATGTAAGGTGGAATGTTGTGCCATGAGGCGGCAGTGACTTCAAGGCTTTGAAAGCATGGGACCTAAAGGCACAGTCTGCGACGGTTTAGAGGTACGTTCAAGATACGGCTAAACGATTTGAGCCAGAACAGCACGTTGTATTATTTGATGCGCGGTGGAGTTCTAGTTCCGATGGATAGGCCGGAGAAAAGGGGTGGAGGGACCTGAAGACGTGACATACACGCAGAAGTAAGTACGCAGCTTAATTGGCTCCTGTGAAGGTCACCCAGAAGTAGCCTGATTTGACAATTGGGACGATCAACAACTCTGTAACTGCCGATTATGGCACATCTTTTCCCGCGGTCCTGAACTGCTACTTCTATGCTACTCACAACCTCAACTGCTCTCCTGACTTCCTACTTTCTCTTTGTTGCGTGAGACGAAGTCTGTTGGCTACCGAATGCGTACCGAAAGCCGCTTAGGCTGCGATTGCGCTACACAAAACTCTCCTGCGTAACACCCATATGGTCTTTATGACTTTGTGTAGTAACTGACGGAGAGACATTACATGACATTACATTACAATTCACGAAATGCTTCTAGAATTATATGGGTTTTGAGCCCCTCGTTATTGTCATAAACTCGCGGGTTGTCGTAACCTCTGTCGGAAGTGATTTCCAGGCTTTTATACCAAGAGAATTAAGGGTGCTGTATCCTCAGTATTTCAGGCTATTTCTAGACCCAGCTTAGCTATTTAAGGCATGAAAGACAGTGGTCCTATGCTTAGTGTGGGGGAAGAATAGTTCTGCCATGTAGGCTTTAGCCCGGTAGTTAATAATGTATGAAATGAAACTACAGAATTTATTGGTATAGTACCACAAGTGAACCTAATCTCTATTCAGGCGCTTCATAGATGCCACTGGGCTCGAGCCAACTACGTCAGCCAGACCTTGGATGGGCCGAGCACCTTTACCACTGGACCAAACCAGCTCGGCGGGGAACTGAAAGCGCGTAAGGCTACTTTGAAGCAAATATGCTGGTCGATATAAAGCCAGCACAGGTAGCCTAGAAGTGGTGTATTGGGCAAGTGCAACCCTAACGACAGACAAGCCCATCTACAGAGCTTGGAATCAACTGTAAGCACCTCATTGGACAGGCTGGTAGGTTAGTGTTAGCAAGTTAGCTAAGTCGATACGGGAGGCCACAAATGCATGGACACACTTGGATGCAGTACCCTTGTCTAAGTAGGTTCAAATGTTGATGATGTATTTAGCGGAAATTAGGCAAACTTGATAGAAAAGCTAGTGTGGTCGTCTGCTGAAATGTCACTTTAGAACGTAACATAGATTGCGTGCAGATGCTAAGGGAAATGTGCTGGCAGGGCTCATTTTGAGCAGTAAACCTTCCAACGTATGAGTCGCAATAAGTTTTTGTTCAACTAAGAAGTTGGTTCTATCGTGATATTGTCATTGAATTGTAAAGAGTTTCCTGCCATTCATCAGCATGTAGCGTTTTCCGTGATTCGCCTTTTATGAGCTTATCTGACACTGTTTCCGGCTGCCACTAACCTCTCTTGCATGCTGATCTTGTGCATGTCACGCCTAACTATGCTATTCTTGTTGTTTATTAAGCATGAAAAAATTAACCATTTGGTCGTGCTATGTTTCCAGCGACTGTAAAGCTCCTAGAAAGAGATCGAGTTAACTGGCGGTTTTGTATGCAATTTGTTAATATTACTATTTAACTTTATCAACACCAATACCTTCAGCAACGGAGCTTAGACAAATTGACGTTCTGAAGGGCTGGGTGCGATCAAAGTGTAAGCTTCGATTAAGAAAAGACCAATGCGCCGCTTCTTTACCTCGTTGTTACGTAATTAAAAACAGATACGTAAGTTCCTAGATAGTGAGTACCAAGTCTTGTTAGCTTTTGAGCTGCAGACAAGACCTCCAAAGGCTTTGAAGCTTGCTAGGGATGACGAAAGTAGTCAGCTGCCCTTATTGAAATGCAGACGATGGCGTTTGATGGTGAAGCAAGGAAATAAGGCAACGTAAAAGTAAAAATAGCATGCATGACATGCTATGGTGTTAATGGGGGGTTAGTGCAGGTAAGTGAGACTTATGCAATTTATCGGTTGCAATGTTCACTGCAAGCAAACATACCTTACCTTACCTGCAGAGTTTTGCCTTAACTGTTTGTCTTCTGTTGTATTCAGGAAAACCGGGAAATGTACGGTCACAGGTGAAATACTTTCGCATGTTTAAACAGGTACCCAAGCTTTCTGTGTGTAAAATTATCAAAGCGAACAAGAGTTTTTGCAACGGTAGGCAGTGCAGTGGCATCCACCGAAGATGTTCCGGAGGATCACATTTGCTGAAACGGCCTCCACGGAAAGCTACTTTCTCTTTTACCAACTGAGCTTTTCTGAGCCCAATTTGTCCTTTGATATTTGCAGATGTTGGTAATTCTGGGTGGAAACACGCTAGCCTGACAAAGATGCAGCAGCAGATTCAGCTATCGGCGGCACACTGGTCGTGGAGATAATTTCTGGCTGCCGAGACGTGATGCCCGTTCACTTGCAGGTTGTTGATAGTTGTCGATATGTTTCAAAATGGCCCCTCCCTCCCTCCCTCCCTCCCTCCCTCCCTCCCCCCCCCCGCAGAAGCAGCAGCCGGTTCAGGGGAGGGGCCGAGATGATAGCTGGACGATGGCCTTCTTTGAAGCACACATTCCTTACAGTAGCTGCTTGTTCTCCTTACTATGCAAGCCTCAACTGATACAGGAGCAGTTTTGCACGCCTGCCAAATAAGGGTCCTCTACCGCTGGCGAGACTAACGGTAACCCGTGAACTTGACCACCTAGGATCGGGATAAGCTGCAGGCTCGCCTCATGGTGGTGACGTCAGCAGGCCGTCATCTACCTGGGCGGGAAAGGCACAAGTGTCCTGGAGGTTTAAAACTCGGACGCCACATCTGCAACGAGAAATAGTGCATCACTTCTCACAACAAATCACCTTCGGCTTACGCCATGGATAGTCGACTCTCTCGGCAGAGCTAGCGGTTGCAGATTGAGCTGCTGGGGGCTGGCGGAGCTCTCGTGCAACGCCACCTCCTTTCGAAATCCAGGTACTAATAACAATAATAACACACTCGATAAAGCTCAGTCAGAGGACTTTCTATTCTTTCATTTCTAGGACTAAATCCCTTCCATTTGGTGTAAAAACGAACGCTATCGATTCAGTACCATCCTTGGTAAGCAACATAAAATAAATGACTGGGAGTGACAGGCACAGCGTCAGCATGCAAGTGCTGTTATTAGCAGCACGGATGCACCGTGTCAGCACTCGTAAGACATAGGAAGCAAATCGCAAGGGCCCATGAAATGCTGTTCCATATCGTAGCGTTTTTTGGTTCTTTTCAAATGTGGTTAAGTTAGTGGATGTTGTGCCTCAAGTCGAGGGTGAGTTCCAGGCCTTTTGAGCAAATGAACTAAATGCGCGGTCTTCAAAATATTTGAGTTTTGCATGAGGTATTGGTATATATTTATATTTACAAAAGCGTTTGGTACGATGCTTTGCCAGGTGTTGGAGTAGATCTGGTAGGTAGGCTCAAGCCAAAGATTGAAGTGACCTAGGAGTTAGCGGGAAAACCTTGAAGTCGATCCGGTACTTGCCTATTAGCCAGTGCAGGTCGGCGAGAAGGGGTGTCAGGTAGCAACTTTGACGCTCACGACAGAAAAGGCTTCCACTATACATCTCCAACCGTCAGCCAAAGTTGTGCATCACTTCGTCCTGCATCGTGCATCATGGTCGTACGCTCGGCACGAGAGGTATTGCTGCAGTGCCTCAGCCTGTGAGGTATTGGTGCACAGATATTGTGGCTGCTCAACCACCGCTGAGCAATCGTAGCAGTGTCGACACCTCTGAGGTATTATGCTCGGCGCGGGGACAGCCCATCCTGTCGCAGCTGGTCGCGAAGGTGGCTGCTTCTTTGGTGGCCATGCGTAGTAACCTTCGAAATAGCTTCCGGTAACTCTGGGGTTCTAAAGTTGGTAGCAATCAACCAGTATTTTCATCGATGTGCTCTGCTGCAGGATACAAAGACGTTTAAGTGTTAACGCTCTATTATTGGGTGGTGGGCCTGCTCACTAGGAAAGTGGAGGCTGATTTCGAAAGGAAAACAATGTGAAGCCGAACTAAGGGGAAGTGTGTGCAATAATTAATGTCTGTGGGCTGGCCTGGCGCTGGGCTCTCGCAGTAGAAATTTCTCAGGTCGCTCATAATATCGGCCACGTGTAATACTGTTTGTGTACTGTGGCGCCAATATCGTTTGCCGATGCTGTCAGCCTACATTGTCTATTGCGCCTTCCATCTCGTATGCTGGACAAACTGGGGAGTGCGATCACCAGGTCTAGCCAAGAGTGGTCCCACTGGTGAAATGGGGTAGTAATAATAATGATAATTATTACTATTATAATAATTATAATTGTTATTATTATGCACTTGGTATGGCGCCCCTTTAGAACTCGATATCTGCGTGTGTGCTTGACATTTGCTGCGACGGAAAACGCGGTATAATCGTGAGTAAGATCATGCTTGATGTACACTATGGGCAACGTGGTTAGTGGCAGTATGCACAGGGTCAGCATGCAAATGTGGTTATTGTCAGCATGCTTAAGCACATAAAGGACGGACAGGACCCACTACATGCTATTTTAAATCGGTAGCTTGTGAGGTTTTTTAAATGTGGTCAAGTGAGGGGATGTTGTCACGCAAGGGAAGGAGTTCCAGGCTATGAGGGCATATGAACTAAATGCACGGCCTCCAAAGGATTAGGGGTTTGTACGCAGTATTGGTAAACAGTTGGATTCGGATAAGCAGGGGGTACGATGCTTGGCCTGGTGGTTGAGTAGATCTGAGGGATAGGCTGGAGCCCTGGATGAAGTGGCCTAAACTTGAGTGATAAAACCTTTAAGTCGTTGCTTGATTGGTAGCCAGTGCAGGTCGGTGGGAAGTGATGTGACGTGGCAACGGCGACGTTGACGATAGACAAGCCTAGCAACGGAGTTGTGGACCAGCTGTAATCGCCTGATTTAACATGAGCTGCTTGTAAAGCCAAGTGGGCTATGGTGGTCTAGGGCACTCGTGATAGTTCCCAGCTGCACACGGTGCTCGTTTTGGGCCTCATTTACCCAATTAGTTGCTGTTATGATGAGCTTTCCGTCAACCTCCGATGACATAGTTAATGCCGTCTGATGATAATGGTATGATATAATGGAATAATGTAAATAATTGTGTATTGGTATTTGGAGGAGTGGGGGTTAAAGGTGAACACTCTATATATGTATATCTATGGGCATCATGCAAATTGTTATAAAATCTAAGCTTCCGCCCTTTGGTGCCTCGATGGATACATGTTGGTGAGTGCTACTGGAGCCTTGCGGCAGCCATTGCTGTAGCAGTAAAAAGTGGTCAAGAAGCTCCCGCCTCACTCGACACATGCAGAAGTTAGGTAAACCGGGGGAATTGCCGTGGGTGGGGGGCCACTGCTAGTATTGCTGCTAGCAGTGTTGCTTCCTCAGTAACAGTGTCCGTAGAATACGAGGGTTAGCCAGACAGCAGTGTGGCAGGCTTGCTGCTGCTGCTGCTGCTGCTGCCGCCATTGCAGCCATAGCCACAATTAAGCAAAGTCGCATTCTATCCTCTTGCCAAGCCTCCAAGCAATAAAGATAAAGTTATCGCATGCTACACTAAGCTAGCCACAAGTTTCGAATTTGAAGCAGCTTACCGCTAACCGCTAACCGCTAACCGCTAACCGCTAACCGCTAACCGCTAACCGCTAACCGCTAACCGCTAACCGCTAACCGCAACAGTTTTCGAATGATACCATTGAAGGGAGTAGCATGCAAAGGGAAAGATAAATGGCAGGGGTAGGTGGAACAAATGCATAAAGGAACATTTTGCAGTAAATATCCAACATGAATAGTAATAGCAGACGTGTTCGTATAACCTTGAGAGAACTTAATATGTATGAAGGAGCTTGTAAACCCTTAAAAATGTGTCAGCACTGTAGCCGCATGTAGTGGTTACATGCAAACGTGGATGGTAGTAAGCTTTCTCAACTTAAATGGTGATAGGGCCAACTCATCAGTGACGGACAAAGCAAGTGTAATGTAAAGGTAATAAAGGCTCGTAATTGGCTGTGCCTGCATACCAACTGATAAGCGTATTGTTCCAAAGTGACCCTTGGTTGGACGGCCTAATAAGCTCCGGAGTAACCTCTGAGGCTTATTGGTAATTTGCAGGATTGGGCGGCAAGCCGTAGTGCGTGCCTCGATTCGCCTGGCGGCGTCGAGCAGTACCGAATTCCCTCTGGAGTGAACCGTAGTTGCCGCTGGTGGTGCATGAGCAGCCGCAGGTAGTCATAATGGGAATCGTTCTAAGGAAGGAATGTTTTAAGTTAAACCGAGTTGATTAAACCTAAATGTAGGATGACCATAATTGATAGGTTACGCATTGTATCATTAAAATAAAGGAATACATGCAAACGTACATGCAAACATCAAAGGAAAGCATACGTGAAAACATACATACATACATACATACATACATACATACATACATACATACATACATACATACATGCAAACATACATACATGTGAACACACGCACACATATAGATATATATGTGTACATGTGTATACATATACATATATATATACATATACATAGAAATATATATATGTGTGTGTGTGTGTATATATATATATATATATATGTCTGTTTGTATGTATGTGTGTATGGATGTCTATATTTTATCAATGGAATGCGTAGTGAATCCATTGGGCTCATGTTCCATTTAAGTTCGATGGCCTCGGTTTCACTAAGAACATCTTTATATAATATATATCTATATATATATAGTCATGGGATTTTCTAGGTCGACCCGGTGGGATGTGCCCAAGGGGAAATATCAAGGGGTGGGATGTCGTAAAACGGCTACCTCATACCCCTTGGCTAGGCTAAGCCTGCGATAGTGATTGGTGGTACTGGGCATGCTTGCAGTAAGTAAGCGAACTTCGGTAAACCATGCCCACGTTTTCATGCAACTGTTGTGGTTTAGGGGGCATGCTAGCATAAGCCGATTGATCTGGCTTCCCTTGTGGTTAGTGAATGATAAATGGATGCTAAAGGGATAGCATGGCTGTTACGTGTGGTCGTTGCAGCATGGCGGCGGCCTTTTGGCTAGGATGGGAGTGTAGTATGTGGTGTTACCTACCGAAGGGTAGGTAAGGAGGGAGCCCGTTGGTGTGGCAGCACGTGGTCATGGCGTTTGACTGGCGTGACCACGTGGTGCAGCGACGGTTGGGGTGAGTTGCGTAATATCTGATACACGGTCCATCGGATCGTTATGATATTAATCTGATTTTTGGAACTCGGCAAGGTGTCTGAGGCTTGCCTCGGCCTAGCCACGGGTTGACCTGGTATTGCAGTGCCTCCAGGACCAGCCCACCTCCCCCTTCGGGGTGGAGAATGTTGAAACTAAGCAATCCTGAGCACTTGCACTACCAGGCCACCAAGTTCCAATGATGACAATATCATACGATCCTATGTATCTTGTATCAGACGATTAAGCTGCATAAGGTACATTCGTCTTCGTCAACCTTGGCCTTGTATCATTGTGACACGAAGTAGCCAAACCATCCATTGGTCTATTATAAACGGATACGCCCACCATGTGACTTCCGGTGGCCATCTTGAAGGATTTGAAACGTCGGCAGGTTCATGTCTTGGCATCGTCGCTCTCGTCGTCGACTCCGGCTTGCCATCGGGACATCCTGACTTGCAGTTAGTGAGTACAAACGTGACATTGAGCCTTTTGTGCTGCTTTGTAGTGCCTTGTAACTCGCTGTAACTAGGCATTTGTTAATTTCTTTGGCTGTATGGCCGTCTGCTGTCTCGGCCATAGCACTGCTGGTGGCACTGCCATGTTTTTCCCTTGTGTCATCGGTGGTTAGCGTTGTCGTTATGTGCCATCCACGTCCTATCGAGGTTAAGTCATGTTGCACACACTTGGAACGTCCTTTTTGCATGTTTCTTTTTCGTTCTCGTCGTTGTATTGGCGTGCTTCAGCACATTGTATCGTATCGTCAAAGTACGTTCGTCGGCACAAACAACGGTACTACGGTACTACGGTACTACGGTACTACGGTACTACGGTACTACGGTACTACGGTACTACGGTACTACGGTACTGTGGCAGTACGGTGGCAGTAAGGCAAGGGACGTTCTCGTCGCCCATGACGAGCCAGTGCAAGCACTGGCTCGTCGGGCCGATAGGTCGTATGCATCTGGACAGGCAGCATAGCTGCGTGTTCAGTGTTCAGCGTGCGTCCGTCCGTACGACAGCCTGGGCCGACTTGTCGGGCTTGCCGTGCACTGTGGGAGCTCGCGTGAACACGTTGCACGTGCTAGCCATGTTTCGTCGTTGGCTACTCGATGCCATGAACGTTGGTACGGAGCACGCTCGACGGCACGAGCGTGGCGCAACGTTGGCATAAGCGTGTGTGCGTGTCGGTCGGTCGGTCGGTCGGTCGGTCGGTCGGTCGTGTGGTGGCTTACACACGTGCACAAAACGTATTGCTAAAGGGATAGCATGGCTGTTACGTGTGGTCGTTGCAGCATGGCGGCGGCCTTTTGGCTAGGATGGGAGTGGGTGTAGTGTGTGGTGTTACCTACCGAAGGGTAGGTAAGGAGGGAGCCCGTTGGTGTGGCAGCACGTGGTCATGGCGTTTGACTGGCGTGACCACGTGGTGCAGCGACGGTTGGGGTGAGTTGCGGAAGGACGCTCGTGGTGGGCAGACTGTCGCCAACGATGGCGCGCCTGGTGGATAATGTCAATGAGCGGCTGACGATCGGTATCGCTTCTCGGCCTTATGGCTAAGATCAAAGTGTAGTATCTGTTCTTATCAGCTTAATATCTGATACACGGTCCATCGGATCGTTATGATATTAATCTGATTTTTGGAACTCGGCAAGGTGTCTGAGGCTTGCCTCGGCCTAGCCACGGGTTGACCTGGTATTGCAGTGCCTCCAGGACCAGCCCACCTCCCCCTTCGGGGTGGAGAATGTTGAAACTAAGCAATCCTGAGCACTTGCACTACCAGGCCACCAAGTTCCAATGATGACAATATCATACGATCCTATGTATCTTGTATCAGACGATTAAGCTGCATAAGGTACATTCGTCTTCGTCAACCTTGGCCTTGTATCATTGTGACACGAAGTAGCCAAACCATCCATTGGTCTATTATAAACGGATACGCCCACCATGTGACTTCCGGTGGCCATCTTGAAGGATTTGAAACGTCGGCAGGTTCATGTCTTGGCATCGTCGCTCTCGTCGTCGACTCCGGCTTGCCATCGGGACATCCTGACTTGCAGTTAGTGAGTACAAACGTGACATTGAGCCTTTTGTGCTGCTTTGTAGTGCCTTGTAACTCGCTGTAACTAGGCATTTGTTAATTTCTTTGGCTGTATGGCCGTCTGCTGTCTCGGCCATAGCACTGCTGGTGGCACTGCCATGTTTTTCCCTTGTGTCATCGGTGGTTAGCGTTGTCGTTATGTGCCATCCACGTCCTATCGAGGTTAAGTCATGTTGCACACACTTGGAACGTCCTTTTTGCATGTTTCTTTTTCGTTCTCGTCGTCGTTGTATTGGCGTGCTTCAGCACATTGTATCGTATCGTCAAAGTACGTTCGTCGGCACAAACAACGGTACTACGGTACTACGGTACTACGGTACTACGGTACTACGGTACTACGGTACTACGGTACTACGGTACTACGGTACTGTGGCAGTACGGTGGCAGTAAGGCAAGGGACGTTCTCGTCGCCCATGACGAGCCAGTGCAAGCACTGGCTCGTCGGGCCGATAGGTCGTATGCATCTGGACAGGCAGCATAGCTGCGTGTTCAGTGTTCAGCGTGCGTCCGTCCGTACGACAGCCTGGGCCGACTTGTCGGGCTTGCCGTGCACTGTGGGAGCTCGCGTGAACACGTTGCACGTGCTAGCCATGTTTCGTCGTTGGCTACTCGATGCCATGAACGTTGGTACGGAGCACGCTCGACGGCACGAGCGTGGCGCAACGTTGGCATAAGCGTGTGTGCGTGTCGGTCGGTCGGTCGGTCGGTCGGTCGGTCGGTCGTGTGGTGGCTTACACACGTGCACAAAACGTATTGCTAAAGGGATAGCATGGCTGTTACGTGTGGTCGTTGCAGCATGGCGGCGGCCTTTTGGCTAGGATGGGAGTGTAGTATGTGGTGTTACCTACCGAAGGGTAGGTAAGGAGGGAGCCCGTTGGTGTGGCAGCACGTGGTCATGGCGTTTGACTGGCGTGACCACGTGGTGCAGCGACGGTTGGGGTGAGTTGCGGAAGGACGCTCGTGGTGGGCAGACTGTCGCCAACGATGGCGCGCCTGGTGGATAATGTCAATGAGCGGCTGACGATCGGTATCGCTTCTCGGCCTTATGGCTAAGATCAAAGTGTAGTATCTGTTCTTATCAGCTTAATATCTGATACACGGTCCATCGGATCGTTATGATATTAATCTGATTTTTGGAACTCGGCAAGGTGTCTGAGGCTTGCCTCGGCCTAGCCACGGGTTGACCTGGTATTGCAGTGCCTCCAGGACCAGCCCACCTCCCCCTTCGGGGTGGAGAATGTTGAAACTAAGCAATCCTGAGCACTTGCACTACCAGGCCACCAAGTTCCAATGATGACAATATCATACGATCCTATGTATCTTGTATCAGACGATTAAGCTGCATAAGGTACATTCGTCTTCGTCAACCTTGGCCTTGTATCATTGTGACACGAAGTAGCCAAACCATCCATTGGTCTATTATAAACGGATACGCCCACCATGTGACTTCCGGTGGCCATCTTGAAGGATTTGAAACGTCGGCAGGTTCATGTCTTGGCATCGTCGCTCTCGTCGTCGACTCCGGCTTGCCATCGGGACATCCTGACTTGCAGTTAGTGAGTACAAACGTGACATTGAGCCTTTTGTGCTGCTTTGTAGTGCCTTGTAACTCGCTGTAACTAGGCATTTGTTAATTTCTTTGGCTGTATGGCCGTCTGCTGTCTCGGCCATAGCACTGCTGGTGGCACTGCCATGTTTTTCCCTTGTGTCATCGGTGGTTAGCGTTGTCGTTATGTGCCATCCACGTCCTATCGAGGTTAAGTCATGTTGCACACACTTGGAACGTCCTTTTTGCATGTTTCTTTTTCGTTCTCGTCGTTGTATTGGCGTGCTTCAGCACATTGTATCGTATCGTCAAAGTACGTTCGTCGGCACAAAACAACGGTACTACGGTACTACGGTACTACGGTACTACGGTACTACGGTACTACGGTACTACGGTACTACGGTACTACGGTACTGTGGCAGTACGGTGGCAGTAAGGCAAGGGACGTTCTCGTCGCCCATGACGAGCCAGTGCAAGCACTGGCTCGTCGGGCCGATAGGTCGTATGCATCTGGACAGGCAGCATAGCTGCGTGTTCAGTGTTCAGCGTGCGTCCGTCCGTACGACAGCCTGGGCCGACTTGTCGGGCTTGCCGTGCACTGTGGGAGCTCGCGTGAACACGTTGCACGTGCTAGCCATGTTTCGTCGTTGGCTACTCGATGCATGAACGTTGGTACGAAGCTCGCTCGACGGCACGAGAGTGGCGCAACGTTGGCATAAGCGTGTGCGTGAGTCGGTCGGTCGGTCGGTCGGTCGGTCGGTCGGTCGTGTGGTGGCTTACACACGTGCACAAAACGTATTGCTAAAGGGATAGCATGGCTGTTACGTGTGGTCGTTGCAGCATGGCGGCGGCCTTTTGGCTAGGATGGGAGTGTAGTATGTGGTGTTACCTACCGAAGGGTAGGTAAGGAGGGAGCCCGTTGGTGTGGCAGCACGTGGTCATGGCGTTTGACTGGCGTGACCACGTGGTGCAGCGACGGTTGGGGTGAGTTGCGGAAGGACGCTCGTGGTGGGCAGACTGTCGCCAACGATGGCGCGCCTGGTGGATAATGTCAATGAGCGGCTGACGATCGGTATCGCTTCTCGGCCTTATGGCTAAGATCAAAGTGTAGTATCTGTTCTTATCAGCTTAATATCTGATACACGGTCCATCGGATCGTTATGATATTAATCTGATTTTTGGAACTCGGCAAGGTGTCTGAGGCTTGCCTCGGCCTAGCCACGGGTTGACCTGGTATTGCAGTGCCTCCAGGACCAGCCCACCTCCCCCTTCGGGGTGGAGAATGTTGAAACTAAGCAATCCTGAGCACTTGCACTACCAGGCCACCAAGTTCCAATGATGACAATATCATACGATCCTATGTATCTTGTATCAGACGATTAAGCTGCATAAGGTACATTCGTCTTCGTCAACCTTGGCCTTGTATCATTGTGACACGAAGTAGCCAAACCATCCATTGGTCTATTATAAACGGATACGCCCACCATGTGACTTCCGGTGGCCATCTTGAAGGATTTGAAACGTCGGCAGGTTCATGTCTTGGCATCGTCGCTCTCGTCGTCGACTCCGGCTTGCCATCGGGACATCCTGACTTGCAGTTAGTGAGTACAAACGTGACATTGAGCCTTTTGTGCTGCTTTGTAGTGCCTTGTAACTCGCTGTAACTAGGCATTTGTTATTTCTTTGGCTGTATGGCCGTCTGCTGTCTCGGCCATAGCACTGCTGGTGGCACTGCCATGTTTTTCCCTTGTGTCATCGGTGGTTAGCGTTGTCGTTATGTGCCATCCACGTCCTATCGAGGTTAAGTCATGTTGCACACACTTGGAACGTCCTTTTTGCATGTTTCTTTTTCGTTCTCGTCGTTGTATGGCGGCGTGCTTCAGCACATTGTATCGTATCGTCAAAGTACGTTCGTCGGCACAAACAACGGTACTACGGTACTACGGTACTACGGTACTACGGTACTACGGTACTACGGTACTACGGTACTACGGTACTACGGTACTACGGTACTGTGGCAGTACGGTGGCAGTAAGGCAAGGGACGTTCTCGTCGCCCATGACGAGCCAGTGCAAGCACTGGCTCGTCGGGCCGATAGGTCGTATGCATCTGGACAGGCAGCATAGCTGCGTGTTCAGTGTTCAGCGTGCGTCCGTCCGTACGACAGCCTGGGCCGACTTGTCGGGCTTGCCGTGCACTGTGGGAGCTCGCGTGCGTGAACACGTTGCACGTGCTAGCCATGTTTCGTCGTTGGCTACTCGATGCCATGAACGTTGGTACGGAGCACGCTCGACGGCACGAGCGTGGCGCAACGTTGGCATAAGCGTGTGTGTGCGGTCGGTCGGTCGGTCGGTCGGTCGGTCGGTCGGTCGTGTGGTGGCTTACACACGTGCACAAAACGTATTGCTAAAGGGATAGCATGGCTGTTACGTGTGGTCGTTGCAGCATGGCGGCGGCCTTTTGGCTAGGATGGGAGTGTAGTATGTGGTGTTACCTACCGAAGGGTAGGTAAGGAGGGAGCCCGTTGGTGTGGCAGCACGTGGTCATGGCGTTTGACTGGCGTGACCACGTGGTGCAGCGACGGTTGGGGTGAGTTGCGGAAGGACGCTCGTGGTGGGCAGACTGTCGCCAACGATGGCGCGCCTGGTGGATAATGTCAATGAGCGGCTGACGATCGGTATCGCTTCTCGGCCTTATGGCTAAGATCAAAGTGTAGTATCTGTTCTTATCAGCTTAATATCTGATACACGGTCCATCGGATCGTTATGATATTAATCTGATTTTTGGAACTCGGCAAGGTGTCTGAGGCTTGCCTCGGCCTAGCCACGGGTTGACCTGGTATTGCAGTGCCTCCAGGACCAGCCCACCTCCCCCTTCGGGGTGGAGAATGTTGAAACTAAGCAATCCTGAGCACTTGCACTACCAGGCCACCAAGTTCCAATGATGACAATATCATACGATCCTATGTATCTTGTATCAGACGATTAAGCTGCATAAGGTACATTCGTCTTCGTCAACCTTGGCCTTGTATCATTGTGACACGAAGTAGCCAAACCATCCATTGGTCTATTATAAACGGATACGCCCACCATGTGACTTCCGGTGGCCATCTTGAAGGATTTGAAACGTCGGCAGGTTCATGTCTTGGCATCGTCGCTCTCGTCGTCGACTCCGGCTTGCCATCGGGACATCCTGACTTGCAGTTAGTGAGTACAAACGTGACATTGAGCCTTTTGTGCTGCTTTGTAGTGCCTTGTAACTCGCTGTAACTAGGCATTTGTTAATTTCTTTGGCTGTATGGCCGTCTGCTGTCTCGGCCATAGCACTGCTGGTGGCACTGCCATGTTTTTCCCTTGTGTCATCGGTGGTTAGCGTTGTCGTTATGTGCCATCCACGTCCTATCGAGGTTAAGTCATGTTGCACACACTTGGAACGTCCTTTTTGCATGTTTCTTTTTCGTTCTCGTCGTTGTATTGGCGTGCTTCAGCACATTGTATCGTATCGTCAAAGTACGTTCGTCGGCACAAACAACGGTACGGTACACGGTACTACGGTACTACGGTACTACGGTACTACGGTACTACGGTACTACGGTACTACGGTACTACGGTACTACGGTACTGTGGCAGTACGGTGGCAGTAAGGCAAGGGACGTTCTCTCGTCGCCCATGACGAGCCAGTGCAAGCACTGGCTCGTCGGGCCGATAGGTCGTATGCATCTGGACAGGCAGCATAGCTGCGTGTTCAGTGTTCAGCGTGCGTCCGTCCGTACGACAGCCTGGGCGACTTGTCGGGCTTGCCGTGCACTGTGGGAGCTCGCGTGAACACGTTGCACGTGCTAGCCATGTTTCGTCGTTGGCTACTCGATGCCATGAACGTTGGTACGGAGCACGCTCGACGGCACGAGCGTGGCGCAACGTTGGCATAAGCGTGTGTGCGTGTCGGTCGGTCGGTCGGTCGGTCGGTCGGTCGGTCGGTCGTGTGGTGGCTTACACACGTGCACAAAACGTATTGCTAAAGGGATAGCATGGCTGTTACGTGTGGTCGTTGCAGCATGGCGGCGGCCTTTTGGCTAGGATGGGAGTGTAGTATGTGGTGTTACCTACCGAAGGGTAGGTAAGGAGGGAGCCCGTTGGTGTGGCAGCACGTGGTCATGGCGTTTGACTGGCGTGACCACGTGGTGCAGCGACGGTTGGGGTGAGTTGCGGAAGGACGCTCGTGGTGGGCAGACTGTCGCCAACGATGGCGCGCCTGGTGGATAATGTCAATGAGCGGCTGACGATCGGTATCGCTTCTCGGCCTTATGGCTAAGATCAAAGTGTAGTATCTGTTCTTATCAGCTTAATATCTGATACACGGTCCATCGGATCGTTATGATATTAATCTGATTTTTGGAACTCGGCAAGGTGTCTGAGGCTTGCCTCGGCCTAGCCACGGGTTGACCTGGTATTGCAGTGCCTCCAGGACCAGCCCACCTCCCCCTTCGGGGTGGAGAATGTTGAAACTAAGCAATCCTGAGCACTTGCACTACCAGGCCACCAAGTTCCAATGATGACAATATCATACGATCCTATGTATCTTGTATCAGACGATTAAGCTGCATAAGGTACATTCGTCTTCGTCAACCTTGGCCTTGTATCATTGTGACACGAAGTAGCCAAACCATCCATTGGTCTATTATAAACGGATACGCCCACCATGTGACTTCCGGTGGCCATCTTGAAGGATTTGAAACGTCGGCAGGTTCATGTCTTGGCATCGTCGCTCTCGTCGTCGACTCCGGCTTGCCATCGGGACATCCTGACTTGCAGTTAGTGAGTACAAACGTGACATTGAGCCTTTTGTGCTGCTTTGTAGTGCCTTGTAACTCGCTGTAACTAGGCATTTGTTAATTTCTTTGGCTGTATGGCCGTCTGCTGTCTCGGCCATAGCACTGCTGGTGGCACTGCCATGTTTTTCCCTTGTGTCATCGGTGGTTAGCGTTGTCGTTATGTGCCATCCACGTCCTATCGAGGTTAAGTCATGTTGCACACACTTGGAACGTCCTTTTTGCATGTTTCTTTTTCGTTCTCGTCGTTGTATTGGCGTGCTTCAGCACATTGTATCGTATCGTCAAAGTACGTTCGTCGGCACAAACAACGGTACTACGGTACTACGGTACTACGGTACTACGGTACTACGGTACTACGGTACTACGGTACTACGGTACTACGGTACTGCAGTACGGTGGCAGTAAGGCAAGGGACGTTCTCGTCGCCCATGACGAGCCAGTGCAAGCACTGGCTCGTCGGGCCGATAGGTCGTATGCATCTGGACAGGCAGCATAGCTGCGTGTTCAGTGTTCAGCGTGCGTCCGTCCGTACGACAGCCTGGGCCGACTTGTCGGGCTTGCCGTGCACTGTGGGAGCTCGCGTGAACACGTTGCACGTGCTAGCCATGTTTCGTCGTTGGCTACTCGATGCCATGAACGTTGGTACGGAGCACGCTCGACGGCACGAGCGTGGCGCAACGTTGGCATAAGCGTGTGTGCGTGTCTGTCGGTCGGTCGGTCGGTCGGTCGGTCGGTCGGTCGTGTGGTGGCTTACACACGTGCACAAAACGTATTGCTAAAGGGATAGCATGGCTGTTACGTGTGGTCGTTGCAGCATGGCGGCGGCCTTTTGGCTAGGATGGGAGTGTAGTATGTGGTGTTACCTACCGAAGGGTAGGTAAGGAGGGAGCCCGTTGGTGTGGCAGCACGTGGTCATGGCGTTTGACTGGCGTGACCACGTGGTGCAGCGACGGTTGGGGTGAGTTGCGGAAGGACGCTCGTGGTGGGCAGACTGTCGCCAACGATGGCGCGCCTGGTGGATAATGTCAATGAGCGGCTGACGATCGGTATCGCTTCTCGGCCTTATGGCTAAGATCAAAGTGTAGTATCTGTTCTTATCAGCTTAATATCTGATACACGGTCCATCGGATCGTTATGATATTAATCTGATTTTTGGAACTCGGCAAGGTGTCTGAGGCTTGCCTCGGCCTAGCCACGGGTTGACCTGGTATTGCAGTGCCTCCAGGACCAGCCCACCTCCCCCTTCGGGGTGGAGAATGTTGAAACTAAGCAATCCTGAGCACTTGCACTACCAGGCCACCAAGTTCCAATGATGACAATATCATACGATCCTATGTATCTTGTATCAGACGATTAAGCTGCATAAGGTACATTCGTCTTCGTCAACCTTGGCCTTGTATCATTGTGACACGAAGTAGCCAAACCATCCATTGGTCTATTATAAACGGATACGCCCACCATGTGACTTCCGGTGGCCATCTTGAAGGATTTGAAACGTCGGCAGGTTCATGTCTTGGCATCGTCGCTCTCGTCGTCGACTCCGGCTTGCCATCGGGACATCCTGACTTGCAGTTAGTGAGTACAAACGTGACATTGAGCCTTTTGTGCTGCTTTGTAGTGCCTTGTAACTCGCTGTAACTAGGCATTTGTTAATTTCTTTGGCTGTATGGCCGTCTGCTGTCTCGGCCATAGCACTGCTGGTGGCACTGCCATGTTTTTCCCTTGTGTCATCGGTGGTTAGCGTTGTCGTTATGTGCCATCCACGTCCTATCGAGGTTAAGTCATGTTGCACACACTTGGAACGTCCTTTTTGCATGTTTTTTTTCGTTCTCGTCGTTGTATTGGCGTGCTTCAGCACATTGTATCGTATCGTCAAAGTACGTTCGTCGGCACAAACAACGGTACTACGGTACTACGGTACTACGGTACTACGGTACTACGGTACTACGTACTACTACGGTACTACGGTACTACGGTACTACGGTACTGTGGCAGTACGGTGGCAGTAAGGCAAGGGACGTTCTCGTCGCCCATGACGAGCCAGTGCAAGCACTGGCTCGTCGGGCCGATAGGTCGTATGCATCTGGACAGGCAGCATAGCTGCGTGTTCAGTGTTCAGCGTGCGTCCGTCCGTACGACAGCCTGGGCCGACTTGTCGGGCTTGCCGTGCACTGTGGGAGCTCGCGTGAACACGTTGCACGTGCTAGCCATGTTTCGTCGTTGGCTACTCGATGCCATGAACGTTGGTACGGAGCACGCTCGACGGCACGAGCGTGGCGCAACGTTGGCATAAGCGTGTGTGCGTGTCGGTCGGGTCGGTCGGTCGGTCGGTCGGTCGGTCGTGTGGTGGCTTACACACGTGCACAAAACGTATTGCTAAAGGGATAGCATGGCTGTTACGTGTGGTCGTTGCAGCATGGCGGCGGCCTTTTGGCTAGGATGGGAGTGTAGTATGTGGTGTTACCTACCGAAGGGTAGGTAAGGAGGGAGCCCGTTGGTGTGGCAGCACGTGGTCATGGCGTTTGACTGGCGTGACCACGTGGTGCAGCGACGGTTGGGGTGAGTTGCGGAAGGACGCTCGTGGTGGGCAGACTGTCGCCAACGATGGCGCGCCTGGTGGATAATGTCAATGAGCGGCTGACGATCGGTATCGCTTCTCGGCCTTATGGCTAAGATCAAAGTGTAGTATCTGTTCTTATCAGCTTAATATCTGATACACGGTCCATCGGATCGTTATGATATTAATCTGATTTTTGGAACTCGGCAAGGTGTCTGAGGCTTGCCTCGGCCTAGCCACGGGTTGACCTGGTATTGCAGTGCCTCCAGGACCAGCCCACCTCCCCCTTCGGGGTGGAGAATGTTGAAACTAAGCAATCCTGAGCACTTGCACTACCAGGCCACCAAGTTCCAATGATGACAATATCATACGATCCTATGTATCTTGTATCAGACGATTAAGCTGCATAAGGTACATTCGTCTTCGTCAACCTTGGCCTTGTATCATTGTGACACGAAGTAGCCAAACCATCCATTGGTCTATTATAAACGGATACGCCCACCATGTGACTTCCGGTGGCCATCTTGAAGGATTTGAAACGTCGGCAGGTTCATGTCTTGGCATCGTCGCTCTCGTCGTCGACTCCGGCTTGCCATCGGGACATCCTGACTTGCAGTTAGTGAGTACAAACGTGACATTGAGCCTTTTGTGCTGCTTTGTAGTGCCTTGTAACTCGCTGTAACTAGGCATTTGTTAATTTCTTTGGCTGTATGGCCGTCTGCTGTCTCGGCCATAGCACTGCTGGTGGCACTGCCATGTTTTTTTTCCCTTGTGTCATCGGTGGTTAGCGTTGTCGTTATGTGCCATCCACGTCCTATCGAGGTTAAGTCATGTTGCACACACTTGGAACGTCCTTTTTGCATGTTTCTTTTTCGTTCTCGTCGTTGTATTGGCGTGCTTCAGCACATTGTATCGTATCGTCAAAGTACGTTCGTCGGCACAAACAACGGTACTACGGTACTACGGTACTACGGTACTACGGTACTACGGTACTACGGTACTACGGTACTACGGTACTACGGTACTGTGGCAGTACGGTGGCAGTAAGGCAAGGGACGTTCTCGTCGCCCATGACGAGCCAGTGCAAGCACTGGCTCGTCGGGCCGATAGGTCGTATGCATCTGGACAGGCAGCATAGCTGCGTGTTCAGTGTTCAGCGTGCGTCCGTCCGTACGACAGCCTGGGCCGACTTGTCGGGCTTGCCGTGCACTGTGGGAGCTCGCGTGAACACGTTGCACGTGCTAGCCATGTTTCGTCGTTGGCTACGCGATGCCATGAACGTTGGTACGGAGCACGCTCGACGGCACGAGCGTGGCGCGCCGTTGGCCTAAACGTGTGTGCGTGTCGGTCGGTCGGTCGGTCGGTCGGTCGGTCGGTCGTGTGGTGGCTTACACACGTGCACAAAACGTATTGCTAAAGGGATAGCATGGCTGTTACGTGTGGTCGTTGCAGCATGGCGGCGGCCTTTTGGCTAGGATGGGAGTGTAGTATGTGGTGTTACCTACCGAAGGGTAGGTAAGGAGGGAGCCCGTTGGTGTGGCAGCACGTGGTCATGGCGTTTGACTGGCGTGACCACGTGGTGCAGCGACGGTTGGGGTGAGTTGCGGAAGGACGCTCGTGGTGGGCAGACTGTCGCCAACGATGGCGCGCCTGGTGGATAATGTCAATGAGCGGCTGACGATCGGTATCGCTTCTCGGCCTTATGGCTAAGATCAAAGTGTAGTATCTGTTCTTATCAGCTTAATATCTGATACACGGTCCATCGGATCGTTATGATATTAATCTGATTTTTGGAACTCGGCAAGGTGTCTGAGGCTTGCCTCGGCCTAGCCACGGGTTGACCTGGTATTGCAGTGCCTCCAGGACCAGCCCACCTCCCCCTTCGGGGTGGAGAATGTTGAAACTAAGCAATCCTGAGCACTTGCACTACCAGGCCACCAAGTTCCAATGATGACAATATCATACGATCCTATGTATCTTGTATCAGACGATTAAGCTGCATAAGGTACATTCGTCTTCGTCAACCTTGGCCTTGTATCATTGTGACACGAAGTAGCCAAACCATCCATTGGTCTATTATAAACGGATACGCCCACCATGTGACTTCCGGTGGCCATCTTGAAGGATTTGAAACGTCGGCAGGTTCATGTCTTGGCATCGTCGCTCTCGTCGTCGACTCCGGCTTGCCATCGGGACATCCTGACTTGCAGTTAGTGAGTACAAACGTGACATTGAGCCTTTTGTGCTGCTTTGTAGTGCCTGTAACTCGCTGTAACTAGGCATTTGTTAATTTCTTTGGCTGTATGGCCGTCTGCTGTCTCGGCCATAGCACTGCTGGTGGCACTGCCATGTTTTTCCCTTGTGTCATCGGTGGTTAGCGTTGTCGTTATGTGCCATCCACGTCCTATCGAGGTTAAGTCATGTTGCACACACTTGGAACGTCCTTTTTGCATGTTTCTTTTTCGTTCTCGTCGTTGTATTGGCGTGCTTCAGCACATTGTATCGTATCGTCAAAGTACGTTCGTCGGCACAAACAACGGTACTACGGTACTACGGTACTACGGTACTACGGTACTACGGTACTACGGTACTACGGTACTACGGTACTACGGTACTACGGTACTGTGGCAGTACGGTGGCAGTAAGGCAAGGGACGTTCTCGTCGCCCATGACGAGCCAGTGCAAGCACTGGCTCGTCGGGCCGATAGGTCGTATGCATCTGGACAGGCAGCATAGCTGCGTGTTCAGTGTTCAGCGTGCGTCCGTCCGTACGACAGCCTGGGCCGACTTGTCGGGCTTGCCGTGCACTGTGGGAGCTCGCGTGAACACGTTGCACGTGCTAGCCATGTTTCGTCGTTGGCTACTCGATGCCATGAACGTTGGTACGGAGCACGCTCGACGGCACGAGCGTGGCGCAACGTTGGCATAAGCGTGTGTGCGTGTCGGTCGGTCGGTCGGTCGGTCGGTCGGTCGGTCGGTCGTGTGGTGGCTTACACACGTGCACAAAACGTATTGCTAAAGGGATAGCATGGCTGTTACGTGTGGTCGTTGCAGCATGGCGGCGGCTTTTTGGCTAGGATGGGAGTGTAGTATGTGGTGTTACCTACCGAAGGGTAGGTAAGGAGGGAGCCCGTTGGTGTGGCAGCACGTGGTCATGGCGTTTGACTGGCGTGACCACGTGGTGCAGCGACGGTTGGGGTGAGTTGCGGAAGGACGCTCGTGGTGGGCAGACTGTCGCCAACGATGGCGCGCCTGGTGGATAATGTCAATGAGCGGCTGACGATCGGTATCGCTTCTCGGCCTTATGGCTAAGATCAAAGTGTAGTATCTGTTCTTATCAGCTTAATATCTGATACACGGTCCATCGGATCGTTATGATATTAATCTGATTTTTGGAACTCGGCAAGGTGTCTGAGGCTTGCCTCGGCCTAGCCACGGGTTGACCTGGTATTGCAGTGCCTCCAGGACCAGCCCACCTCCCCCTTCGGGGTGGAGAATGTTGAAACTAAGCAATCCTGAGCACTTGCACTACCAGGCCACCAAGTTCCAATGATGACAATATCATACGATCCTATGTATCTTGTATCAGACGATTAAGCTGCATAAGGTACATTCGTCTTCGTCAACCTTGGCCTTGTATCATTGTGACACGAAGTAGCCAAACCATCCATTGGTCTATTATAAACGGATACGCCCACCATGTGACTTCCGGTGGCCATCTTGAAGGATTTGAAACGTCGGCAGGTTCATGTCTTGGCATCGTCGCTCTCGTCGTCGACTCCGGCTTGCCATCGGGACATCCTGACTTGCAGTTAGTGAGTACAAACGTGACATTGAGCCTTTTGTGCTGCTTTGTAGTGCCTTGTAACTCGCTGTAACTAGGCATTTGTTTTTTTTCTTTGGCTGTATGGCCGTCTGCTGTCTCGGCCATAGCACTGCTGGTGGCACTGCCATGTTTTTCCCTTGTGTCATCGGTGGTTAGCGTTGTCGTTATGTGCCATCCACGTCCTATCGAGGTTAAGTCATGTTGCACACACTTGGAACGTCCTTTTTGCATGTTTCTTTTTCGTTCTCGTCGTTGTATTGGCGTGCTTCAGCACATTGTATCGTATCGTCAAAGTACGTTCGTCGGCACAAACAACGGTACTACGGTACTACGGTACTACGGTACTACGGTACTACGGTACTACGGTACTACGGTACTACGGTACTACGGTACTACGGTACTGTGGCAGTACGGTGGCAGTAAGGCAAGGGGCGCTCTCGTCGCCCATGAAGAGCCAGTCCAAGCACTGGCTCGTCGGGCCGATAGGTCGTATGCATCTGGACAGGCAGCATAGCTGCGTGTTCAGTGTTCAGTGTTCAGCGTGCGTCCGTCCGTACGACAGCCTGGGCCGACTTGTCGGGCTTGCCGTGCACTGTGGGAGCTCGCGTGAACACGTTGCACGTGCTAGCCATGTTTCGTCGTTGGCTACTCGATGCCATGAACGTTGGTACGGAGCACGCTCGACGGCACGAGCGTGGCGCAACGTTGGCATAAGCGTGTGTGCGTGTCGGTCGGTCGGTCGGTCGGTCGGTCGGTCGGTCGGTCGTGTGGTGGCTTACACACGTGCACAAAACGTATTGCTAAAGGGATAGCATGGCTGTTACGTGTGGTCGTTGCAGCATGGCGGCGGCCTTTTGGCTAGGATGGGAGTGTAGTATGTGGTGTTACCTACCGAAGGGTAGGTAAGGAGGGAGCCCGTTGGTGTGGCAGCACGTGGTCATGGCGTTTGACTGGCGTGACCACGTGGTGCAGCGACGGTTGGGGTGAGTTGCGGAAGGACGCTCGTGGTGGGCAGACTGTCGCCAACGATGGCGCGCCTGGTGGATAATGTCAATGAGCGGCTGACGATCGGTATCGCTTCTCGGCCTTATGGCTAAGATCAAAGTGTAGTATCTGTTCTTATCAGCTTAATATCTGATACACGGTCCATCGGATCGTTATGATATTAATCTGATTTTTGGAACTCGGCAAGGTGTCTGAGGCTTGCCTCGGCCTAGCCACGGGTTGACCTGGTATTGCAGTGCCTCCAGGACCAGCCCACCTCCCCCTTCGGGGTGGAGAATGTTGAAACTAAGCAATCCTGAGCACTTGCACTACCAGGCCACCAAGTTCCAATGATGACAATATCATACGATCCTATGTATCTTGTATCAGACGATTAAGCTGCATAAGGTACATTCGTCTTCGTCAACCTTGGCCTTGTATCATTGTGACACGAAGTAGCCAAACCATCCATTGGTCTATTATAAACGGATACGCCCACCATGTGACTTCCGGTGGCCATCTTGAAGGATTTGAAACGTCGGCAGGTTCATGTCTTGGCATCGTCGCTCTCGTCGTCGACTCCGGCTTGCCATCGGGACATCCTGACTTGCAGTTAGTGAGTACAAACGTGACATTGAGCCTTTTGTGCTGCTTTGTAGTGCCTTGTAACTCGCTGTAACTAGGCATTTGTTAATTTCTTTGGCTGTATGGCCGTCTGCTGTCTCGGCCATAGCACTGCTGGTGGCACTGCCATGTTTTTCCCTTGTGTCATCGGTGGTTAGCGTTGTCGTTATGTGCCATCCACGTCCTATCGAGGTTAAGTCATGTTGCACACACTTGGAACGTCCTTTTTGCATGTTTCTTTTTCGTTCTCGTCGTTGTATTGGCGTGCTTCAGCACATTGTATCGTATCGTCAAAGTACGTTCGTCGGCACAAACAACGGTACTACGGTACTACGGTACTACGGTACTACGGTACTACGGTACTACGGTACTACGGTACTACGGTACTACGGTACTACGGTACTACGGTACTGTGGCAGTACGGTGGCAGTAAGGCAAGGGACGTTCTCGTCGCCCATGACGAGCCAGTGCAAGCACTGGCTCGTCGGGCCGATAGGTCGTATGCATCTGGACAGGCAGCATAGCTGCGTGTTCAGTGTTCAGCGTGCGTCCGTCCGTACGACAGCCTGGGCCGACTTGTCGGGCTTGCCGTGCACTGTGGGAGCTCGCGTGAACACGTTGCACGTGCTAGCCATGTTTCGTCGTTGGCTACTCGATGCCATGAACGTTGGTACGGAGCACGCTCGACGGCACGAGCGTGGCGCAACGTTGGCATAAGCGTGTGTGTGTGTCGGTCGGTCGGTCGGTCGGTCGGTCGGTCGGTCGTGTGGTGGCTTACACACGTGCACAAAACGTATTGCTAAAGGGATAGCATGGCTGTTACGTGTGGTCGTTGCAGCATGGCGGCGGCCTTTTGGCTAGGATGGGAGTGTAGTATGTGGTGTTACCTACCGAAGGGTAGGTAAGGAGGGAGCCCGTTGGTGTGGCAGCACGTGGTCATGGCGTTTGACTGGCGTGACCACGTGGTGCAGCGACGGTTGGGGTGAGTTGCGGAAGGACGCTCGTGGTGGGCAGACTGTCGCCAACGATGGCGCGCCTGGTGGATAATGTCAATGAGCGGCTGACGATCGGTATCGCTTCTCGGCCTTATGGCTAAGATCAAAGTGTAGTATCTGTTCTTATCAGCTTAATATCTGATACACGGTCCATCGGATCGTTATGATATTAATCTGATTTTTGGAACTCGGCAAGGTGTCTGAGGCTTGCCTCGGCCTAGCCACGGGTTGACCTGGTATTGCAGTGCCTCCAGGACCAGTTTAGCTCCCCCTTCGGGGTGGAGAATGTTGAAACTAAGCAATCCTGAGCCCTTGCACTACCAGGCCACCAAGTTTCCAATGATGACAATATCATACGATCCTATGTATCTTGTATCAGACGATTAAGCTGCATAAGGTACATTCGTCTTCGTCAACCTTGGCCTTGTATCATTGTGACACGAAGTAGCCAAACCATCCATTGGTCTATTATAAACGGATACGCCCACCATGTGACTTCCGGTGGCCATCTTGAAGGATTTGAAACGTCGGCAGGTTCATGTCTTGGCATCGTCGCTCTCGTCGTCGACTCCGGCTTGCCATCGGGACATCCTGACTTGCAGTTAGTGAGTACAAACGTGACATTGAGCCTTTTGTGCTGCTTTGTAGTGCCTTGTAACTCGCTGTAACTAGGCATTTGTTAATTTCTTTGGCTGTATGGCCGTCTGCTGTCTCGGCCATAGCACTGCTGGTGGCACTGCCATGTTTTTCCCTTGTGTCATCGGTGGTTAGCGTTGTCGTTATGTGCCATCCACGTCCTATCGAGGTTAAGTCATGTTGCACACACTTGGAACGTCCTTTTTTTTTTTTTTTTTTTTTCGTTCTCGTCGTTGTATTGGCGTGCTTCAGCACATTGTATCGTATCGTCAAAGTACGTTCGTCGGCACAACGGTACTACGGTACTACGGTACTACGGTACTACGGTACTACGGTACTACGGTACTACGGTACTACGGTACTACGGTACTACGGTACTGTGGCAGTACGGTGGCAGTAAGGCAAGGGACGTTCTCGTCGCCCATGACGAGCCAGTGCAAGCACTGGCTCGTCGGGCCGATAGGTCGTATGCATCTGGACAGGCAGCATAGCTGCGTGTTCAGTGTTCAGCGTGCGTCCGTCCGTACGACAGCCTGGGCCGACTTGTCGGGCTTGCCGTGCACTGTGGGAGCTCGCGTGAACACGTTGCACGTGCTAGCCATGTTTCGTCGTTGGCTACTCGATGCCATGAACGTTGGTACGGAGCACGCTCGACGGCACGAGCGTGGCGCAACGTTGGCATAAGCGTGTGTGCGGGTCGGTCGGTCGGTCGGTCGGTCGGTCGGTCGGTCGTGTGGTGGCTTACACACGTGCACAAAACGTATTGCTAAAGGGATAGCATGGCTGTTACGTGTGGTCGTTGCAGCATGGCGGCGGCCTTTTGGCTAGGATGGGAGTGTAGTATGTGGTGTTACCTACCGAAGGGTAGGTAAGGAGGGAGCCCGTTGGTGTGGCAGCACGTGGTCATGGCGTTTGACTGGCGTGACCACGTGGTGCAGCGACGGTTGGGGTGAGTTGCGGAAGGACGCTCGTGGTGGGCAGACTGTCGCCAACGATGGCGCGCCTGGTGGATAATGTCAATGAGCGGCTGACGATCGGTATCGCTTCTCGGCCTTATGGCTAAGATCAAAGTGTAGTATCTGTTCTTATCAGCTTAATATCTGATACACGGTCCATCGGATCGTTATGATATTAATCTGATTTTTGGAACTCGGCAAGGTGTCTGAGGCTTGCCTCGGCCTAGCCACGGGGGTGACCTGGGATTGCTGTGCCCCAAGGACCAGCCCACCTCCCCCCTTCGGGGTGGAGAATGTTGAAACTAAGCAATCCTGAGCACTTGCACTACCAGGCCACCAAGTTCCAATGATGACAATATCATACGATCCTATGTATCTTGTATCAGACGATTAAGCTGCATAAGGTACATTCGTCTTCGTCAACCTTGGCCTTGTATCATTGTGACACGAAGTAGCCAAACCATCCATTGGTCTATTATAAACGGATACGCCCACCATGTGACTTCCGGTGGCCATCTTGAAGGATTTGAAACGTCGGCAGGTTCATGTCTTGGCATCGTCGCTCTCGTCGTCGACTCCGGCTTGCCATCGGGACATCCTGACTTGCAGTTAGTGAGTACAAACGTGACATTGAGCCTTTTGTGCTGCTTTGTAGTGCCTTGTAACTCGCTGTAACTAGGCATTTGTTAATTTCTTTGGCTGTATGGCCGTCTGCTGTCTCGGCCATAGCACTGCTGGTGGCACTGCCATGTTTTTCCCTTGTGTCATCGGTGGTTAGCGTTGTCGTTATGTGCCATCCACGTCCTATCGAGGTTAAGTCATGTTGCACACACTTGGAACGTCCTTTTTGCATGTTTCTTTTTTGTTCTCGTCGTTGTATTGGCGTGCTTCAGCATCGTCAAAGTATCGTATCGTCAAAGTACGTTACTACGGTACTACGGTACTACGGTACTACGGTACTACGGTACTACGGTACTACGGTACTACGGTACTGTGGCAGTACGGTGGCAGTAAGGCAAGGGACGTTCTCGTCGCCCATGACGTGCCAGTGCAAGCACTGGCTCGTCGGACCGATAGGCCGTATGCATCTGGACAGGCAGCATAGCTGCGTGTTCAGTGTTCAGCGTGCGTCCGTACGACAGCCTGGGCCGACTTGTTGGAGCTTGCCGTGCACTGTGGGAGCACGCGTGAACACGTTGCACGTGCTAGCCATGTTTCGTCGTTGGCTACTCGACCATGAACGTTGGTACGGAGCACGCTCGACGGCACGAGCGTGGCGCAACGTTGGCCTAAACGTGTGTGTGTGTGTGTCGGTCGGTCGGTCGGTCGGTCGGTCGGTCGGTCGTGTGGTGGCTTACACACGTGCACACAAAACGTATTGCTAAAGGGATAGCATGGCTGTTACGTGTGGTCGTTGCAGCATGGCGGCGGCCTTTTGGCTAGGATGGGAGTGTAGTATGTGGTGTTACCCACCGAAGGGTAGGTAAGGAGGGAGCCCGTTGGTGTGGCAGCACGTGGTCATGGCGTTTGACTGGCGTGACCACGTGGTGCAGCGACGGTTGGGGTGAGTTGCGGAAGGACGCTCGTGGTGGGCAGACTGTCGCCAACGATGGCGCGCCTGGTGGATAATGTCAATGAGCGGCTGACGATCGGTATCGCTTCTCGGCCTTATGGCTAAGATCAAAGTGTAGTATCTGTTCTTATCAGCTTAATATCTGATACACGGTCCATCGGATCGTTATGATATTAATCTGATTTTTGGAACTCGGCAAGGTGTCTGAGGCTTGCCTCGGCCTAGCCACGGGTTGACCTGGTATTGCAGTGCCTCCAGGACCAGCCCACCTCCCCCTTCGGGGTGGAGAATGTTGAAACTAAGCAATCCTGAGCACTTGCACTACCAGGCCACCAAGTTCCAATGATGACAATATCATACGATCCTATGTATCTTGTATCAGACGATTAAGCTGCATAAGGTACATTCGTCTTCGTCAACCTTGGCCTTGTATCATTGTGACACGAAGTAGCCAAACCATCCATTGGTCTATTATAAACGGATACGCCCACCATGTGACTTCCGGTGGCCATCTTGAAGGATTTGAAACGTCGGCAGGTTCATGTCTTGGCATCGTCGCTCTCGTCGTCGACTCCGGCTTGCCATCGGGACATCCTGACTTGCAGTTAGTGAGTACAAACGTGACATTGAGCCTTTTGTGCTGCTTTGTAGTGCCTTGTAACTCGCTGTAACTAGGCATTTGTTAATTTCTTTGGCTGTATGGCCGTCTGCTGTCTCGGCCATAGCACTGCTGGTGGCACTGCCATGTTTTTTTTTTTTTTCATCGGTGGTTAGCGTTGTCGTTATGTGCCATCCACGTCCTATCGAGGTTAAGTCATGTTGCACACACTTGGAACGTCCTTTTTGCATGTTTCTTTTTTGTTCTCGTCGTTGTATTGGCGTGCTTCAGCATCGTCAAAGTATCGTATCGTCAAAGTACGTTCGTCGGCACAAACAACGGTACTACGGTGCTACGGTACTGTGGCAGTACGGTGGCAGTACGGTGGCAGTAAGGCAAGGGACGTTCTCGTCGCCCATGACGTGCCAGTGCAAGCACTGGCTCGTCGGACCGATAGGCCGTATGCATCTGGACAGGCAGCATAGCTGCGTGTTCAGTGTTCAGCGTGCGTCCGTACGACAGCCTGGGCCGACTTGTTGGAGCTTGCCGTGCACTGTGGGAGCACGCGTGAACACGTTGCACGTGCTAGCCATGTTTCGTCGTTGGCTACTCGATGCCATGAACGTTGGTACGGAGCACGCTCGACGGCACGAGCGTGGCGCAACGTTGGCCTAAACGTGTGTGCGTGTCGGTCGGTCGGTCGGTCGGTCGGTCGGTCGGTCGGTCGTGTGGTGGCTTACACACGTGCACAAAACGTATTGCTAAAGGGATAGCATGGCTGTTACGTGTGGTCGTTGCAGCATGGCGGCGGCCTTTTGGCTAGGATGGGAGTGTAGTATGTGGTGTTACCCACCGAAGGGTAGGTAAGGAGGGAGCCCGTTGGTGTGGCAGCACGTGGTCATGGCGTTTGACTGGCGTGACCACGTGGTGCAGCGACGGTTGGGGTGATTTGCGGAAGGACGCTCGTGGTGGGCAGACTGTCGCCAACGATGGCGCGCCTGGGATAATGTCAATGAGCGGCTGACGATCGGTATCGCTTCTCGGCCTTATGGCTAAGATCAAAGTGTAGTATCTGTTCTTATCAGCTTAATATCTGATACACGGTCCATCGGATCGTTATGATATTAATCTGATTTTTGGAACTCGGCAAGGTGTCTGAGGCTTGCCTCGGCCTAGCCACGGGTTGACCTGGTATTGCAGTGCCTCCAGGACCAGCCCACCTCCCCCTTCGGGGTGGAGAATGTTGAAACTAAGCAATCCTGAGCACTTGCACTACCAGGCCACCAAGTTCCAATGATGACAATATCATACGATCCTATGTATCTTGTATCAGACGATTAAGCTGCATAAGGTACATTCGTCTTCGTCAACCTTGGCCTTGTATCATTGTGACACGAAGTAGCCAAACCATCCATTGGTCTATTATAAACGGATACGCCCACCATGTGACTTCCGGTGGCCATCTTGAAGGATTTGAAACGTCGGCAGGTTCATGTCTTGGCATCATCGTCGCTCTCGTCGTCGACTCCGGCTTGCCATCGGGACATCCTGACTTGCAGTTAGTGAGTACAAACGTGACATTGAGCCTTTTGTGCTGCTTTGTAGTGCCTTGTAACTCGCTGTAACTAGGCATTTGTTAATTTCTTTGGCTGTATGGCCGTCTGCTGTCTCGGCCATAGCACTGCTGGTGGCACTGCCATGTTTTTCCCTTGTGTCATCGGTGGTTAGCGTTGTCGTTATGTGCCATCCACGTCCTATCGAGGTTAAGTCATGTTGCACACACTTGGAACGTCCTTTTTGCATGTTTCTTTTTTTTTGTTCTCGTCGTTGTATTGGCGTGCTTCAGCATCGTCAAAGTATCGTATCGTCAAAGTACGTTCGTCGGCACAAACAACGGTACTACGGTGCTACGGTACTGTGGCAGTACGGTGGCAGTACGGTGGCAGTAAGGCAAGGGACGTTCTCGTCGCCCATGACGTGCCAGTGCAAGCACTGGCTCGTCGACGGACCGATAGGCCGTATGCATCTGGACAGGCAGCATAGCTGCGTGTTCAGTGTTCAGCGTGCGTCCGTACGACAGCCTGGGCCGACTTGTTGGAGCTTGCCGTGCACTGTGGGAGCACGCGTGAACACGTTGCACGTGCTAGCCATGTTTCGTCGTTGGCTACTCGATGCCATGAACGTTGGTACGGAGCACGCTCGACGGCACGAGCGTGGCGCAACGTTGGCCTAAACGTGTGTGTGCGTGTCGGTCGGTCGGTCGGTCGGTCGGTCGGTCGGTCGTGTGGTGGCTTACACACGTGCACAAAACGTATTGCTAAAGGGATAGCATGGCTGTTACGTGTGGTCGTTGCAGCATGGCGGCGGCCTTTTGGCTAGGATGGGAGTGTAGTATGTGGTGTTACCCACCGAAGGGTAGGTAAGGAGGGAGCCCGTTGGTGTGGCAGCACGTGGTCATGGCGTTTGACTGGCGTGACCACGTGGTGCAGCGACGGTTGGGGTGAGTTGCGCGGACGACGCTCGTGGTGGGCAGACTGTCGCCAACGATGGCGCGCCTGGTGGATAATGTCAATGAGCGGCTGACGATCGGTATCGCTTCTCGGCCTTATGGCTAAGATCAAAGTGTAGTATCTGTTCTTATCAGCTTAATATCTGATACACGGTCCATCGGATCGTTATGATATTAATCTGATTTTTGGAACTCGGCAAGGTGTCTGAGGCTTGCCTCGGCCTAGCCACGGGTTGACCTGGTATTGCAGTGCCTCCAGGACCAGCCCACCCCCCCCCCTTCGGGGTGGAGAATGTTGAAACTAAGCAATCCTGAGCACTTGCACTACCAGGCCACCAAGTTCCAATGATGACAATATCATACGATCCTATGTATCTTGTATCAGACGATTAAGCTGCATAAGGTACATTCGTCTTCGTCAACCTTGGCCTTGTATCATTGTGACACGAAGTAGCCAAACCATCCATTGGTCTATTATAAACGGATACGCCCACCATGTGACTTCCCGGTGGCCATCTTGAAGGATTTGAAACGTCGGCAGGTTCATGTCTTGGCATCGTCGCTCTCGTCGTCGACTCCGGCTTGCCATCGGGACATCCTGACTTGCAGTTAGTGAGTACAAACGTGACATTGAGCCTTTTGTGCTGCTTTGTAGTGCCTTGTAACTCGCTGTAACTAGGCATTTGTTAATTTCTTTGGCTGTATGGCCGTCTGCTGTCTCGGCCATAGCACTGCTGGTGGCACTGCCATGTTTTTCCCTTGTGTCATCGGTGGTTAGCGTTGTCGTTATGTGCCATCCACGTCCTATCGAGGTTAAGTCATGTTGCACACACTTGGAACGTCCTTTTTGCATGTTTCTTTTTTTGTTCTCGTCGTTGTATTGGCGTGCTTCAGCATCGTCAAAGTATCGTATCGTCAAAGTACGTTCGTCGGCACAAACAACGGTACTACGGTGCTACGGTACTGTGGCAGTACGGTGGCAGTACGGTGGCAGTAAGGCAAGGGAGGGACGTTCTCGTCGCCCATGACGTGCCAGTGCAAGCACTGGCTCGTCGGACCGATAGGCCGTATGCATCTGGACAGGCAGCATAGCTGCGTGTTCAGTGTTCAGCGTGCGTCCGTCCGTACGACAGCCTGGGCCGACTTGTTGGAGCTTGCCGTGCACTGTGGGAGCACGCGTGAACACGTTGCACGTGCTAGCCATGTTTCGTCGTTGGCTACTCGATGCCATGAACGTTGGTACGGAGCACGCTCGACGGCACGAGCGTGGCGCAACGTTGGCCTAAACGTGTGTGCGTGTCGTCGGTCGGTCGGTCGGTCGGTCGGTCGGTCGGTCGTGTGGTGGCTTACACACGTGCACAAAACGTATTGCTAAAGGGATAGCATGGCTGTTACGTGTGGTCGTTGCAGCATGGCGGCGGCCTTTTGGCTAGGATGGGAGTGTAGTATGTGGTGTTACCCACCGAAGGGTAGGTAAGGAGGGAGCCCGTTGGTGTGGCAGCACGTGGTCATGGCGTTTGACTGGCGTGACCACGTGGTGCAGCGACGGTTGGGGTGAGTTGCGGAAGGACGCTCGTGGTGGGCAGACTGTCGCCAACGATGGCGCGCCTGGTGGATAATGTCAATGAGCGGCTGACGATCGGTATCGCTTCTCGGCCTTATGGCTAAGATCAAAGTGTAGTATCTGTTCTTATCAGCTTAATATCTGATACACGGTCCATCGGATCGTTATGATATTAATCTGATTTTTGGAACTCGGCAAGGTGTCTGAGGCTTGCCTCGGCCTAGCCACGGGTTGACCTGGTATTGCAGTGCCTCCAGGACCAGCCCACCTCCCCCTTCGGGGTGGAGAATGTTGAAACTAAGCAATCCTGAGCACTTGCACTACCAGGCCACCAAGTTCCAATGATGACAATATCATACGATCCTATGTATCTTGTATCAGACGATTAAGCTGCATAAGGTACATTCGTCTTCGTCAACCTTGGCCTTGTATCATTGTGACACGAAGTAGCCAAACCATCCATTGGTCTATTATAAACGGATACGCCCACCATGTGACTTCCGGTGGCCATCTTGAAGGATTTGAAACGTCGGCAGGTTCATGTCTTGGCATCGTCGCTCTCGTCGTCGACTCCGGCTTGCCATCGGGACATCCTGACTTGCAGTTAGTGAGTACAAACGTGACATTGAGCCTTTTGTGCTGCTTTGTAGTGCCTTGTAACTCGCTGTAACTAGGCATTTGTTAATTTCTTTGGCTGTATGGCCGTCTGCTGTCTCGGCCATAGCACTGCTGGTGGCACTGCCATGTTTTTCCCTTGTGTCATCGGTGGTTAGCGTTGTCGTTATGTGCCATCCACGTCCTATCGAGGTTAAGTCATGTTGCACACACTTGGAACGTCCTTTTTTTGCATGTTTCTTTTTTGTTCTCGTCGTTGTATTGGCGTGCTTCAGCATCGTCAAAGTATCGTATCGTCAAAGTACGTTCGTCGGCACAAACAACGGTACTACGGTGCTACGGTACTGTGGCAGTACGGTGGCAGTACGGTGGCAGTAAGGCAAGGGACGTTCTCGTCGCCCATGACGTGCCAGTGCAAGCACTGGCTCGTCGGACCGATAGGCCGTATGCATCTGGACAGGCAGCATAGCTGCGTGTTCAGTGTTCAGCGTGCGTCCGTACGACAGCCTGGGCCGACTTGTTGGAGCTTGCCGTGCACTGTGGGAGCACGCGTGAACACGTTGCACGTGCTAGCCATGTTTCGTCGTTGGCTACTCGATGCCATGAACGTTGGTACGGAGCACGCTCGACGGCACGAGCGTGGCGCAACGTTGGCCTAAACGTGTGCGTGTCGTGTCGGTCGGTCGGTCGGTCGGTCGGTCGGTCGGTCGTGTGGTGGCTTACACACGTGCACAAAACGTATTGCTAAAGGGATAGCATGGCTGTTACGTGTGGTCGTTGCAGCATGGCGGCGGCCTTTTGGCTAGGATGGGAGTGTAGTATGTGGTGTTACCCACCGAAGGGTAGGTAAGGAGGGAGCCCGTTGGTGTGGCAGCACGTGGTCATGGCGTTTGACTGGCGTGACCACGTGGTGCAGCGACGGTTGGGGTGAGTTGCGGAAGGACGCTCGTGGTGGGCAGACTGTCGCCAACGATGGCGCGCCTGGTGGATAATGTCAATGAGCGGCTGACGATCGGTATCGCTTCTCGGCCTTATGGCTAAGATCAAAGTGTAGTATCTGTTCTTATCAGCTTAATATCTGATACACGGTCCATCGGATCGTTATGATATTAATCTGATTTTTGGAACTCGGCAAGGTGTCTGAGGCTTGCCTCGGCCTAGCCACGGGTTGACCTGGTATTGCAGTGCCTCCAGGACCAGCCCACCTCCCCCTTCGGGGGGTGGAGAATGTTGAAACTAAGCAATCCTGAGCACTTGCACTACCAGGCCACCAAGTTCCAATGATGACAATATCATACGATCCTATGTATCTTGTATCAGACGATTAAGCTGCATAAGGTACATTCGTCTTCGTCAACCTTGGCCTTGTATCATTGTGACACGAAGTAGCCAAACCATCCATTGGTCTATTATAAACGGATACGCCCACCATGTGACTTCCGGTGGCCATCTTGAAGGATTTGAAACGTCGGCAGGTTCATGTCTTGGCATCGTCGCTCTCGTCGTCGACTCCGGCTTGCCATCGGGACATCCTGACTTGCAGTTAGTGAGTACAAACGTGACATTGAGCCTTTTGTGCTGCTTTGTAGTGCCTTGTAACTCGCTGTAACTAGGCATTTGTTAATTTCTTTGGCTGTATGGCCGTCTGCTGTCTCGGCCATAGCACTGCTGGTGGCACTGCCATGTTTTTTTTTCCCTTGTGTCATCGGTGGTTAGCGTTGTCGTTATGTGCCATCCACGTCCTATCGAGGTTAAGTCATGTTGCACACACTTGGAACGTCCTTTTTGCATGTTTTTTTTTTGTTCTCGTCGTTGTATTGGCGTGCTTCAGCATCGTCAAAGTATCGTATCGTCAAAGTACGTTCGTCGGCACAAACAACGGTACTACGGTGCTACGGTACTGTGGCAGTACGGTGGCAGTACGGTGGCAGTAAGGCAAGGGACGTTCTCGTCGCCCATGACGTGCCAGTGCAAGCACTGGCTCGTCGGACCGATAGGCCGTATGCATCTGGGACAGGCAGCATAGCTGCGTGTTCAGTGTTCAGCGTGCGTCCGTACGACAGCCTGGGCCGACTTGTTGGAGCTTGCCGTGCACTGTGGGAGCACGCGTGAACACGTTGCACGTGCTAGCCATGTTTTCGTCGTTGGCTACTCGATGCCATGAACGTTGGTACGGAGCACGCTCGACGGCACGAGCGTGGCGCAACGTTGGCTAAACGTGTGTGTGTGTGTCGTCGTCGGTCGGTCGGTCGGTCGGTCGGTCGGTCGGTCGTGTGGTGGCTTACACACGTGCACAAAACGTATTGCTAAAGGGATAGCATGGCTGTTACGTGTGGTCGTTGCAGCATGGCGGCGGCCTTTTGGCTAGGATGGGAGTGTAGTATGTGGTGTTACCCACCGAAGGGTAGGTAAGGAGGGAGCCCGTTGGTGTGGCAGCACGTGGTCATGGCGTTTGACTGGCGTGACCACGTGGTGCAGCGACGGTTGGGGTGAGTTGCGGAAGGACGCTCGTGGTGGGCAGACTGTCGCCAACGATGGCGCGCCTGGTGGATAATGTCAATGAGCGGCTGACGATCGGTATCGCTTCTCGGCCTTATGGCTAAGATCAAAGTGTAGTATCTGTTCTTATCAGCTTAATATCTGATACACGGTCCATCGGATCGTTATGATATTAATCTGATTTTTGGAACTCGGCAAGGTGTCTGAGGCTTGCCTCGGCCTAGCCACGGGTTGACCTGGTATTGCAGTGCCTCCAGGACCAGCCCACCTCCCCCTTCGGGGTGGAGAATGTTGAAACTAAGCAATCCTGAGCACTTGCACTACCAGGCCACCAAGTTCCAATGATGACAATATCATACGATCCTATGTATCTTGTATCAGACGATTAAGCTGCATAAGGTACATTCGTCTTCGTCAACCTTGGCCTTGTATCATTGTGACACGAAGTAGCCCAAACCATCCATTGGTCTATTATAAACGGATACGCCCACCATGTGACTTCCGGTGGCCATCTTGAAGGATTTGAAACGTCGGCAGGTTCATGTCTTGGCATCGTCGCTCTCGTCGTCGACTCCGGCTTGCCATCGGGACATCCTGACTTGCAGTTAGTGAGTACAAACGTGACATTGAGCCTTTTGTGCTGCTTTGTAGTGCCTTGTAACTCGCTGTAACTAGGCATTTGTTAATTTCTTTGGCTGTATGGCCGTCTGCTGTCTCGGCCATAGCACTGCTGGTGGCACTGCCCTGTTTTTCCCTTGTGTCATCGGTGGTTAGCGTTGTCGTTATGTGCCATCCACGTCCTATCGAGGTTAAGTCATGTTGCACACACTTGGAACGTCCCTTTTTTTGCATGTTTTTTTTTTTGTTCTCGTCGTTGTATTGGCGTGCTTCAGCATCGTCAAAGTATCGTATCGTCAAAGTACGTTCGTCGGCACAAACAACGGTACTACGGTGCTACGGTACTGTGGCAGTACGGTGGCAGTACGGTGGCAGTAAGGCAAGGGACGTTCTCGTCGCCCATGACGTGCCAGTGCAAGCACTGGCTCGTCGGACCGATAGGCCGTATGCATCTGGACAGGCAGCATAGCTGCGTGTTCAGTGTTCAGCGTGCGTCCGTACGACAGCCTGGGCCGACTTGTTGGAGCTTGCCGTGCACTGTGGGAGCACGCGTGAACACGTTGCACGTGCTAGCCATGTTTCGTCGTTGGCTACTCGATGCCATGAACGTTGGTACGGAGCACGCTCGACGGCACGAGCGTGGCGCAACGTTGGCCTAAACGTGTGTGTGCGTGTCGGTCGGTCGGTCGGTCGGTCGGTCGGTCGTCGTGTGGTGGCTTACACACGTGCACAAAACGTATTGCTAAAGGGATAGCATGGCTGTTACGTGTGGTCGTTGCAGCATGGCGGCGGCCTTTTGGCTAGGATGGGAGTGTAGTATGTGGTGTTACCCACCGAAGGGTAGGTAAGGAGGGAGCCCGTTGGTGTGGCAGCACGTGGTCATGGCGTTTGACTGGCGTGACCACGTGGTGCAGCGACGGTTGGGGTGAGTTGCGGAAGGACGCTCGTGGTGGGCAGACTGTCGCCAACGATGGCGCGCCTGGTGGATAATGTCAATGAGCGGCTGACGATCGGTATCGCTTCTCGGCCTTATGGCTAAGATCAAAGTGTAGTATCTGTTCTTATCAGCTTAATATCTGATACACGGTCCATCGGATCGTTATGATATTAATCTGATTTTTGGAACTCGGCAAGGTGTCTGAGGCTTGCCTCGGCCTAGCCACGGGTTGACCTGGTATTGCAGTGCCTCCAGGACCAGCCCACCTCCCCCTTCGGGGTGGAGAATGTTGAAACTAAGCAATCCTGAGCACTTGCACTACCAGGCCACCAAGTTCCAATGATGACAATATCATACGATCCTATGTATCTTGTATCAGACGATTAAGCTGCATAAGGTACATTCGTCTTCGTCAACCTTGGCCTTGTATCATTGTGACACGAAGTAGCCAAACCATCCATTGGTCTATTATAAACGGATACGCCCACCATGTGACTTCCGGTGGCCATCTTGAAGGATTTGAAACGTCGGCAGGTTCATGTCTTGGCATCGTCGCTCTCGTCGTCGACTCCGGCTTGCCATCGGGACATCCTGACTTGCAGTTAGTGAGTACAAACGTGACATTGAGCCTTTTGTGCTGCTTTGTAGTGCCTTGTAACTCGCTGTAACTAGGCATTTGTTAATTTCTTTGGCTGTATGGCCGTCTGCTGTCTCGGCCATAGCACTGCTGGTGGCACTGCCATGTTTTCCCTTGTGTCATCGGTGGTTAGCGTTGTCGTTATGTGCCATCCACGTCCTATCGAGGTTAAGTCATGTTGCACACACTTGGAACGTCCTTTTTGCATGTTGTTTCTTTTTTGTTCTCGTCGTTGTATTGGCGTGCTTCAGCATCGTCAAAGTATCGTATCGTCAAAGTACGTTCGTCGGCACAAACAACGGTACTACGGTGCTACGGTACTGTGGCAGTACGGTGGCAGTACGGTGGCAGTAAGGCAAGGGACGTTCTCGTCGCCCATGACGTGCCAGTGCAAGCACTGGCTCGTCGGACCGATAGGCCGTATGCATCTGGACAGGCAGCATAGCTGCGTGTTCAGTGTTCAGCGTGCGTCCGTACGACAGCCTGGGCCGACTTGTTGGAGCTTGCCGTGCACTGTGGGAGCACGCGTGAACACGTTGCACGTGCTAGCCATGTTTCGTCGTTGGCTACTCGATGCCATGAACGTTGGTACGGAGCACGCTCGACGGCACGAGCGTGGCGCAACGTTGGCCTAAACGTGTGTGCGTGTCGGTCGGTCGGTCGGTCGGTCGGTCGGTCGGTCGTGTGGTGGCTTACACACGTGCACAAAACGTATTGCTAAAGGGATAGCATGGCTGTTACGTGTGGTCGTTGCAGCATGGCGGCGGCCTTTTGGCTAGGATGGGAGTGTAGTATGTGGTGTTACCCACCGAAGGGTAGGTAAGGAGGGAGCCCGTTGGTGTGGCAGCACGTGGTCATGGCGTTTGACTGGCGTGACCACGTGGTGCAGCGACGGTTGGGGTGAGTTGCGGAAGGACGCTCGTGGTGGGCAGACTGTCGCCAACGATGGCGCGCCTGGTGGATAATGTCAATGAGCGGCTGACGATCGGTATCGCTTCTCGGCCTTATGGCTAAGATCAAAGTGTAGTATCTGTTCTTATCAGCTTAATATCTGATACACGGTCCATCGGATCGTTATGATATTAATCTGATTTTTGGAACTCGGCAAGGTGTCTGAGGCTTGCCTCGGCCTAGCCACGGGTTGACCTGGTATTGCAGTGCCTCCAGGACCAGCCCACCTCCCCCTTCGGGGTGGAGAATGTTGAAACTAAGCAATCCTGAGCACTTGCACTACCAGGCCACCAAGTTCCAATGATGACAATATCATACGATCCTATGTATCTTGTATCAGACGATTAAGCTGCATAAGGTACATTCGTCTTCGTCAACCTTGGCCTTGTATCATTGTGACACGAAGTAGCCAAACCATCCATTGGTCTATTATAAACGGATACGCCCACCATGTGACTTCCGGTGGCCATCTTGAAGGATTTGAAACGTCGGCAGGTTCATGTCTTGGCATCGTCGCTCTCGTCGTCGACTCCGGCTTGCCATCGGGACATCCTGACTTGCAGTTAGTGAGTACAAACGTGACATTGAGCCTTTTGTGCTGCTTTGTAGTGCCTTGTAACTCGCTGTAACTAGGCATTTGTTAATTTCTTTGGCTGTATGGCCGTCTGCTGTCTCTCGGCCATAGCACTGCTGGTGGCACTGCCATGTTTTTTTTCCCTTGTGTCATCGGTGGTTAGCGTTGTCGTTATGTGCCATCCACGTCCTATCGAGGTTAAGTCATGTTGCACACACTTGGAACGTCCTTTTTGCATGTTTCTTTTTTGTTCTCGTCGTTGTATTGGCGTGCTTCAGCATCGTCAAAGTATCGTATCGTCAAAGTACGTTCGTCGGCACAAACAACGGTACTACGGTGCTACGGTACTGTGGCAGTACGGTGGCAGTACGGTGGCAGTAAGGCAAGGGACGTTCTCGTCGCCCATGACGTGCCAGTGCAAGCACTGGCTCGTCGGACCGATAGGCCGTATGCATCTGGACAGGCAGCATAGCTGCGTGTTCAGTGTTCAGCGTGCGTCCGTACGACAGCCTGGGCCGACTTGTTGGAGCTTGCCGTGCACTGTGGGAGCACGCGTGAACACGTTGCACGTGCTAGCCATGTTTCGTCGTTGGCTACTCGATGCCATGAACGTTGGTACGGAGCACGCTCGACGGCACGAGCGTGGCGCAACGTTGGCCTAAACGTGTGTGCGTGTCGGTCGGTCGGTCGGTCGGTCGGTCGGTCGGTCGTGTGGTGGCTTACACACGTGCACAAAACGTATTGCTAAAGGGATAGCATGGCTGTTACGTGTGGTCGTTGCAGCATGGCGGCGGCCTTTTGGCTAGGATGGGAGTGTAGTATGTGGTGTTACCCACCGAAGGGTAGGTAAGGAGGGAGCCCGTTGGTGTGGCAGCACGTGGTCATGGCGTTTGACTGGCGTGACCACGTGGTGCAGCGACGGTTGGGGTGAGTTGCGGAAGGACGCTCGTGGTGGGCAGACTGTCGCCAACGATGGCGCGCCTGGTGGATAATGTCAATGAGCGGCTGACGATCGGTATCGCTTCTCGGCCTTATGGCTAAGATCAAAGTGTAGTATCTGTTCTTATCAGCTTAATATCTGATACACGGTCCATCGGATCGTTATGATATTAATCTGATTTTTGGAACTCGGCAAGGTGTCTGAGGCTTGCCTCGGCCTAGCCACGGGTTGACCTGGTATTGCAGTGCCTCCAGGACCAGCCCACCTCCCCCCTCGGGGGGGAGAATGTTGAAACTAAGCAATCCTGAGCACTTGCACTACCAGGCCACCAAGTTCCAATGATGACAATATCATACGATCCTATGTATCTTGTATCAGACGATTAAGCTGCATAAGGTACATTCGTCTTCGTCAACCTTGGCCTTGTATCATTGTGACACGAAGTAGCCAAACCATCCATTGGTCTATTATAAACGGATACGCCCACCATGTGACTTCCGGTGGCCATCTTGAAGGATTTGAAACGTCGGCAGGTTCATGTCTTGGCATCGTCGCTCTCGTCGTCGACTCCGGCTTGCCATCGGGACATCCTGACTTGCAGTTAGTGAGTACAAACGTGACATTGAGCCTTTTGTGCTGCTTTGTAGTGCCTTGTAACTCGCTGTAACTAGGCATTTGTTAATTTCTTTGGCTGTATGGCCGTCTGCTGTCTCGGCCATAGCACTGCTGGTGGCACTGCCATGTTTTTCCCTTGTGTCATCGGTGGTTAGCGTTGTCGTTATGTGCCATCCACGTCCTATCGAGGTTAAGTCATGTTGCACACACTTGGAACGTCCTTTTTGCATGTTTCTTTTTTGTTCTCGTCGTTGTATTGGCGTGCTTCAGCATCGTCAAAGTATCGTATCGTCAAAGTACGTTCGTCGGCACAAACAACGGTACTACGGTGCTACGGTACTGTGGCAGTACGGTGGCAGTACGGTGGCAGTAAGGCAAGGGACGTTCTCGTCGCCCATGACGTGCCAGTGCAAGCACTGGCTCGTCGGACCGATAGGCCGTATGCATCTGGACAGGCAGCATAGCTGCGTGTTCAGTGTTCAGCGTGCGTCCGTACGACAGCCTGGGCCGACTTGTTGGAGCTTGCCGTGCACTGTGGGAGCACGCGTGAACACGTTGCACGTGCTAGCCATGTTTCGTCGTTGGCTACTCGCTGCCATGACCGTTTGTACGGGAGCCCGCTGGACGGCACGGGCGTGGCGTAACGTTGGCCTAAACGTGTGTGCGTGTCGGTCGGTCGGTCG
Organism: Cristatella mucedo; assembly: GCA_009760855.2. Classification (NCBI taxonomy): domain Eukaryota; kingdom Metazoa; phylum Bryozoa; class Phylactolaemata; family Cristatellidae; genus Cristatella; species Cristatella mucedo. Next base: position 1,786,748 of record WPIO01000086.1, read on the forward strand.
GTCGGTCGGTCGGTCGGTCGTGTGGTGGCTTACACACGTGCACAAAACGTATTGCTAAAGGGATAGCATGGCTGTTACGTGTGGTCGTTGCAGCATGGCGGCGGCCTTTTGGCTAGGATGGGAGTGTAGTATGTGGTGTTACCCACCGAAGGGTAGGTAAGGAGGGAGCCCGTTGGTGTGGCAGCACGTGGTCATGGCGTTTGACTGGCGTGACCACGTGGTGCAGCGACGGTTGGGGTGAGTTGCGGAAGGACGCTCGTGGTGGGCAGACTGTCGCCAACGATGGCGCGCCTGGTGGATAATGTCAATGAGCGGCTGACGATCGGTATCGCTTCTCGGCCTTATGGCTAAGATCAAAGTGTAGTATCTGTTCTTATCAGCTTAATATCTGATACACGGTCCATCGGATCGTTATGATATTAATCTGATTTTTGGAACTCGGCAAGGTGTCTGAGGCTTGCCTCGGCCTAGCCACGGGTTGACCTGGTATTGCAGTGCCTCCAGACCACCAGCCCCCCCCCCTTCGGGGTGGAGAATGTTGAAACTAAGCAATCCTGAGCACTTGCACTACCAGGCCACCAAGTTCCAATGATGACAATATCATACGATCCTATGTATCTTGTATCAGACGATTAAGCTGCATAAGGTACATTCGTCTTCGTCAACCTTGGCCTTGTATCATTGTGACACGAAGTAGCCAAACCATCCATTGGTCTATTATAAACGGATACGCCCACCATGTGACTTCCGGTGGCCATCTTGAAGGATTTGAAACGTCGGCAGGTTCATGTCTTGGCATCGTCGCTCTCGTCGTCGACTCCGGCTTGCCATCGGGACATCCTGACTTGCAGTTAGTTAGTGAGTACAACAAACGTGACATTGAGCCTTTTGTGCTGCTTTGTAGTGCCTTGTAACTCGCTGTAACTAGGCATTTGTTAATTTCTTTGGCTGTATGGCCGTCTGCTGTCTCGGCCATAGCACTGCTGGTGGCACTGCCATGTTTTTTCCCTTGTGTCATCGGTGGTTAGCGTTGTCGTTATGTGCCATCCACGTCCTATCGAGGTTAAGTCATGTTGCACACACTTGGAACGTCCTTTTTGCATGTTTCTTTTTTGTTCTCGTCGTTGTATTGGCGTGCTTCAGCATCGTCAAAGTATCGTATCGTCAAAGTACGTTCGTCGGCACAAACAACGGTACTACGGTGCTACGGTACTGTGGCAGTACGGTGGCAGTACGGTGGCAGTAAGGCAAGGGACGTTCTCGTCGCCCATGACGTGCCAGTGCAAGCACTGGCTCGTCGGACCGATAGGCCGTATGCATCTGGACAGGCAGCATAGCTGCGTGTTCAGTGTTCAGCGTGCGTCCGTACGACAGCCTGGGCCGACTTGTTGGAGCTTGCCGTGCACTGTGGGAGCACGCGTGAACACGTTGCACGTGCTAGCCATGTTTCGTCGTTGGCTACTCGATGGGGTCGGTCGGTCGGTCGGTCGGTCGGTCGGTCGGTCGTGTGGTGGCTTACACACGTGCACAAAACGTATTGCTAAAGGGATAGCATGGCTGTTACGTGTGGTCGTTGCAGCATGGCGGCGGCCTTTTGGCTAGGATGGGAGTGTAGTATGTGGTGTTACCCACCGAAGGGTAGGTAAGGAGGGAGCCCGTTGGTGTGGCAGCACGTGGTCATGGCGTTTGACTGGCGTGACCACGTGGTGCAGCGACGGTTGGGGTGAGTTGCGGAAGGACGCTCGTGGTGGGCAGACTGTCGCCAACGATGGCGCGCCTGGTGGATAATGTCAATGAGCGGCTGACGATCGGTATCGCTTCTCGGCCTTATGGCTAAGATCAAAGTGTAGTATCTGTTCTTATCAGCTTAATATCTGATACACGGTCCATCGGATCGTTATGATATTAATCTGATTTTTGGAACTCGGCAAGGTGTCTGAGGCTTGCCTCGGCCTAGCCACGGGTTGACCTGGTATTGCAGTGCCTCCAGGACCAGCCCACCTCCCCCTTCGGGGTGGAGAATGTTGAAACTAAGCAATCCTGAGCACTTGCACTACCAGGCCACCAAGTTCCAATGATGACAATATCATACGATCCTATGTATCTTGTATCAGACGATTAAGCTGCATAAGGTACATTCGTCTTCGTCAACCTTGGCCTTGTATCATTGTGACACGAAGTAGCCAAACCATCCATTGGTCTATTATAAACGGATACGCCCACCATGTGACTTCCGGTGGCCATCTTGAAGGATTTGAAACGTCGGCAGGTTCATGTCTTGGCATCGTCGCTCTCGTCGTCGACTCCGGCTTGCCATCGGGACATCCTGACTTGCAGTTAGTGAGTACAAACGTGACATTGAGCCTTTTGTGCTGCTTTGTAGTGCCTTGTAACTCGCTGTAACTAGGCATTTGTTAATTTCTTTGGCTGTATGGCCGTCTGCTGTCTCGGCCATAGCACTGCTGGTGGCACTGCCATGTTTTTCCCTTGTGTCATCGGTGGTTAGCGTTGTCGTTATGTGCCATCCACGTCCTATCGAGGTTAAGTCATGTTGCACACACTTGGAACGTCCTTTTTGCATTTTTTTTTTTTTGTTCTCGTCGTTGTATTGGCGTGCTTCAGCATCGTCAAAGTATCGTATCGTCAAAGTACGTTTGTCGGCTCAACGGTACTACGGTACTACGGTGCTACGGTACTGTGGCAGTACGGTGGCAGTACGGTGGCAGTAAGGCAAGGGACGTTCTCGTCGCCCATGACGTGCCAGTGCAAGCACTGGCTCGTCGGACCGATAGGCCGTATGCATCTGGACAGGCAGCATAGCTGCGTGTTCAGTGTTCAGCGTGCGTCCGTACGACAGCCTGGGCCGACTTGTTGGAGCTTGCCGTGCACTGTGGGAGCACGCGTGAACACGTTGCACGTGCTAGCCATGTTTCGTCGTTGGCTACTCGATGCCATGAACGTTGGTACGGAGCACGCTCGACGGCACGAGCGTGGCGCAACGTTGGCCTAAACGTGTGTGTGTGTCGTGCCGGTCGGTCGGTCGGTCGGTCGGTCGGTCGGTCGGTCGTGTGGTGGCTTACACACGTGCACAAAACGTATTGCTAAAGGGATAGCATGGCTGTTACGTGTGGTCGTTGCAGCATGGCGGCGGCCTTTTGGCTAGGATGGGAGTGTAGTATGTATGTGGTGTTACCCACCGAAGGGTAGGTAAGGAGGGAGCCCGTTGGTGTGGCAGCACGTGGTCATGGCGTTTGACTGGCGTGACCACGTGGTGCAGCGACGGTTTGGGGTGAGTTGCGGAAGGACGCTCGTGGTGGGCAGACTGTCGCCAACGATGGCGCGCCTGGTGGATAATGTCAATGAGCGGCTGACGATCGGTATCGCTTCTCGGCCTTATGGCTAAGATCAAAGTGTAGTATCTGTTCTTATCAGCTTAATATCTGATACACGGTCCATCGGATCGTTATGATATTAATCTGATTTTTGGAACTCGGCAAGGTGTCTGAGGCTTGCCTCGGCCTAGCCACGGGTTGACCTGGTATTGCAGTGCCTCCAGGACCAGCCCACCTCCCCCTTCGGGGTGGAGAATGTTGAAACTAAGCAATCCTGAGCACTTGCACTACCAGGCCACCAAGTTCCAATGATGACAATATCATACGATCCTATGTATCTTGTATCAGACGATTAAGCTGCATAAGGTACATTCGTCTTCGTCAACCTTGGCCTTGTATCATTGTGACACGAAGTAGCCAAACCATCCATTGGTCTATTATAAACGGATACGCCCACCATGTGACTTCCGGTGGCCATCTTGAAGGATTTGAAACGTCGGCAGGTTCATGTCTTGGCATCGTCGCTCTCGTCGTCGACTCCGGCTTGCCATCGGGACATCCTGACTTGCAGTTAGTGAGTACAAACGTGACATTGAGCCTTTTGTGCTGCTTTGTAGTGCCTTGTAACTCGCTGTAACTAGGCATTTGTTAATTTCTTTGGCTGTATGGCCGTCTGCTGTCTCGGCCATAGCACTGCTGGTGGCACTGCCATGTTTTTCCCTTGTGTCATCGGTGGTTAGCGTTGTCGTTATGTGCCATCCACGTCCTATCGAGGTTAAGTCATGTTGCACACACTTGGAACGTCCTTTTTGCATGTTTTCTTTTTTTTGTTCTCGTCGTTGTATTGGCGTGCTTCAGCATCGTCAGAGTATCGTATCGTCAAAGTACGTTCGTCGGCACAAACAACGGTACTACGGTGCTACGGTACTGTGGCAGTACGGTGGCAGTACGGTGGCAGTAAGGCAAGGGACGTTCTCGTCGCCCATGACGTGCCAGTGCAAGCACTGGCTCGTCGGACCGATAGGCCGTATGCATCTGGACAGGCAGCATAGCTGCGTGTTCAGTGTTCAGCGTGCGTCCGTACGACAGCCTGGGCCGACTTGTTGGAGCTTGCCGTGCACTGTGGGAGCACGCGTGAACACGTTGCACGTGCTAGCCATGTTTCGTCGTTGGCTACTCGATGCCATGAACGTTGGTACGGAGCACGCTCGACGGCACGAGCGTGGCGCAACGTTGGCCTAAACGTGTGTGCGTGTCGGTCGGTCGGTCGGTCGGTCGGTCGGTCGGTCGTGTGGTGGCTTACACACGTGCACAAAACGTATTGCTAAAGGGATAGCATGGCTGTTACGTGTGGTCGTTGCAGCATGGCGGCGGCCTTTTGGCTAGGATGGGAGTGTAGTATGTGGTGTTACCCACCGAAGGGTAGGTAAGGAGGGAGCCCGTTGGTGTGGCAGCACGTGGTCATGGCGTTTGACTGGCGTGACCACGTGGTGCAGCGACGGTTGGGGTGAGTTGCGGAAGGACGCTCGTGGTGGGCAGACTGTCGCCAACGATGGCGCGCCTGGTGGATAATGTCAATGAGCGGCTGACGATCGGTATCGCTTCTCGGCCTTATGGCTAAGATCAAAGTGTAGTATCTGTTCTTATCAGCTTAATATCTGATACACGGTCCATCGGATCGTTATGATATTAATCTGATTTTTTGGAACTCGGCAAGGTGTCTGAGGCTTGCCTCGGCCTAGCCACGGGTTGACCTGGTATTGCAGTGCCTCCAGGACCAGCCCACCTCCCCCTTCGGGGTGGAGAATGTTGAAACGAAGCAATCCTGAGCACTTGCACTACCAGGCCACCAAGTTCCAATGATGACAATATCATACGATCCTATGTATCTTGTATCAGACGATTAAGCTGCATAAGGTACATTCGTCTTCGTCAACCTTGGCCTTGTATCATTGTGACACGAAGTAGCCAAACCATCCATTGGTCTATTATAAACGGATACGCCCACCATGTGACTTCCGGTGGCCATCTTGAAGGATTTGAAACGTCGGCAGGTTCATGTCTTGGCATCGTCGCTCTCGTCGTCGACTCCGGCTTGCCATCGGGACATCCTGACTTGCAGTTAGTGAGTACAAACGTGACATTGAGCCTTTTGTGCTGCTTTGTAGTGCCTTGTAACTCGCTGTAACTAGGCATTTGTTAATTTCTTTGGCTGTATGGCCGTCTGCTGTCTCGGCCATAGCACTGCTGGTGGCACTGCCATGTTTTTTTTCCCTTGTGTCATCGGTGGTTAGCGTTGTCGTTATGTGCCATCCACGTCCTATCGAGGTTAAGTCATGTTGCACACACTTGGAACGTCCTTTTTGCATGTTTTTTTTTTGTTCTCGTCGTTGTATTGGCGTGCTTCAGCATCGTCAAAGTATCGTATCGTCAAAGTACGTTCGTCGGCACAAAATAACGGTACTACGGTGCTACGGTACTGTGGCAGTACGGTGGCAGTACGGTGGCAGTAAGGCAAGGGACGTTCTCGTCGCCCATGACGTGCCAGTGCAAGCACTGGCTCGTCGGACCGATAGGCCGTATGCATCTGGACAGGCAGCATAGCTGCGTGTTCAGTGTTCAGCGTGCGTCCGTACGACAGCCTGGGCCGACTTGTTGGAGCTTGCCGTGCACTGTGGGAGCACGCGTGAACACGTTGCACGTGCTAGCCATGTTTCGTCGTTGGCTACTCGATGCCATGAACGTTGGTACGGAGCACGCTCGACGGCACGAGCGTGGCGCAACGTTGGCCTACGTGTGTGTGTGTGCGTGTCGGTCGGTCGGTCGGTCGGTCGGTCGGTCGGTCGTGTGGTGGCTTACACACGTGCACAAAACGTATTGCTAAAGGGATAGCATGGCTGTTACGTGTGGTCGTTGCAGCATGGCGGCGCGGCCTTTTGGCTAGGATGGGAGTGTAGTATGTGGTGTTACCCACCGAAGGGTAGGTAAGGAGGGAGCCCGTTGGTGTGGCAGCACGTGGTCATGGCGTTTGACTGGCGTGACCACGTGGTGCAGCGACGGTGGGGGTGAGTTGCGGAAGGACGCTCGTGGTGGGCAGACTGTCGCCAACGATGGCGCGCCTGGTGGATAATGTCAATGAGCGGCTGACGATCGGTATCGCTTCTCGGCCTTATGGCTAAGATCAAAGTGTAGTATCTGTTCTTATCAGCTTAATATCTGATACACGGTCCATCGGATCGTTATGATATTAATCTCTGATTTTTGGAACTCGGCAAGGTGTCTGAGGCTTGCCTCGGCCTAGCCACGGGTTGACCTGGTATTGCAGTGCCTCCAGGACCAGCCCACCTCCCCCTTCGGGGTGGAGAATGTTGAAACTAAGCAATCCTGAGCACTTGCACTACCAGGCCACCAAGTTCCAATGATGACAATATCATACGATCCTATGTATCTTGTATCAGACGATTAAGCTGCATAAGGTACATTCGTCTTCGTCAACCTTGGCCTTGTATCATTGTGACACGAAGTAGCCAAACCATCCATTGGTCTATTATAAACGGATACGCCCACCATGTGACTTCCGGTGGCCATCTTGAAGGATTTGAAACGTCGGCAGGTTCATGTCTTGGCATCGTCGCTCTCGTCGTCGACTCCGGCTTGCCATCGGGACATCCTGACTTGCAGTTAGTGAGTACAAACGTGACATTGAGCCTTTTGTGCTGCTTTGTAGTGCCTTGTAACTCGCTGTAACTAGGCATTTGTTAATTTCTTTGGCTGTATGGCCGTCTGCTGTCTCTCGGCCATAGCACTGCTAGTGGCACTGCCATGTTTTTTCCCTTGTGTCATCGGTGGTTAGCGTTGTCGTTATGTGCCATCCACGTCCTATCGAGGTTAAGTCATGTTGCACACACTTGGAACGTCCTTTTTTTGCATGTTTCTTTTTTGTTCTCGTCGTTGTATTGGCGTGCTTCAGCATCGTCAAAGTATCGTATCGTCAAAGTACGTTCGTCGGCACAAACAACGGTACTACGGTACTACGGTACTACGGTGGTAGTACGGTGGTACGGTGGCAGTACGGTGGCAGTACGGTGGCAGTAAGGCAAGGGACGTTCTCGTCGCCCATGACGTGCCAGTGCAAGCACTGGCTCGTCGGACCGATAGGCCGTATGCATCTGGACAGGCAGCATAGCTGCGTGTTCAGTGTTCAGCGTGCGTCCGTACGACAGCCTGGGCCGACTTGTTGGAGCTTGCCGTGCACTGTGGGAGCACGCGTGAACACGTTGCACGTGCTAGCCATGTTTCGTCGTTGGCTACTCGATGCCATGAACGTTGGTACGGAGCACGCTCGACGGCACGAGCGTGGCGCAACGTTGGCCTAAACGTGTGTGCGTGTCGGTCGGTCGGTCGGTCGGTCGGTCGGTCGGTCGTGTGGTGGCTTACACACGTGCACAAAAACGTATTGCTAAAGGGATAGCATGGCTGTTACGTGTGGTCGTTGCAGCATGGCGGCGGCCTTTTGGCTAGGATGGGAGTGTAGTATGTGGTGTTACCCACCGAAGGGTAGGTAAGGAGGGAGCCCGTTGGTGTGGCAGCACGTGGTCATGGCGTTTGACTGGCGTGACCACGTGGTGCAGCGACGGTTGGGGTGAGTTGCGGAAGGACGCTCGTGGTGGGCAGACTGTCGCCAACGATGGCGCGCCTGGTGGATAATGTCAATGAGCGGCTGACGATCGGTATCGCTTCTCGGCCTTATGGCTAAGATCAAAGTGTAGTATCTGTTCTTATCAGCTTAATATCTGATACACGGTCCATCGGATCGTTATGATATTAATCTGATTTTTGGAACTCGGCAAGGTGTCTGAGGCTTGCCTCGGCCTAGCCACGGGTTGACCTGGTATTGCAGTGCCTCCAGGACCAGCCCACCTCCCCCTTCGGGGTCTATGTATCTTGTATCAGACGATTAAGCTGCATAAGGTACATTCGTCTTCGTCAACCTTGGCCTTGTATCATTGTGACACGAAGTAGCCAAACCATCCATTGGTCTATTATAAACGGATACGCCCACCATGTGACTTCCGGTGGCCATCTTGAAGGATTTGAAACGTCGGCAGGTTCATGTCTTGGCATCGTCGCTCTCGTCGTCGACTCCGGCTTGCCATCGGGACATCCTGACTTGCAGTTAGTGAGTACAAACGTGACATTGAGCCTTTTGTGCTGCTTTGTAGTGCCTTGTAACTCGCTGTAACTAGGCATTTGTTAATTTCTTTGGCTGTATGGCCGTCTGCTGTCTCGGCCATAGCACTGCTGGTGGCACTGCCATGTTTTTGTTTTTCCCTTGTGTCATCGGTGGTTAGCGTTGTCGTTATGTGCCATCCACGTCCTATCGAGGTTAAGTCATGTTGCACACACTTGGAACGTCTTTTTTGCATGTTTCTTTTTCGTTCTCGTCGTTGTATTGGCGTGCTTCAGCACTTTGTATCGTATCGTCAAAGTACGTTCGTCGGCACAAACAACGGTACTACGGTACTACGGTACTACGGTACTACGGTACTACGGTACTACGGTACTACGGTACTACGGTACTACGGTACTACGGTACTGTGGCAGTACGGTGGCAGTAAGGCAAGGGACGTTCTCGTCGCCCATGACGAGCCAGTGCAAGCACTGGCTCGTCGGGCCGATAGGTCGTATGCATCTGGACAGGCAGCATAGCTGCGTGTTCAGTGTTCAGCGTGCGTCCGTCCGTACGACAGCCTGGGCCGACTTGTCGGGCTTGCCGTGCACTGTGGGAGCTCGCGTGAACACGTTGCACGTGCTAGCCATGTTTCGTCGTTGGCTACTCGATGCCATGAACGTTGGTACGGAGCACGCTCGACGGCACGAGCGTGGCGCAACGTTGGCATACGCGTGTGTGCGTGTCGGTCGGTCGGTCGGTCGGTCGGTCGGTCGGTCGTGTGGTGGCTTACACACGTGCACAAAACGTATTGCTAAAGGGATAGCATGGCTGTTTACGTGTGTGGTCGTTGCAGCATGGCGGCGGCCTTTTGGCTAGGATGGGAGTGTAGTATGTGGTGTTACCTACCGAAGGGTAGGTAAGGAGGGAGCCCGTTGGTGTGGCAGCACGTGGTCATGGCGTTTGACTGGCGTGACCACGTGGTGCAGCGACGGTTGGGGTGAGTTGCGGAAGGACGCTCGTGGTGGGCAGACTGTCGCCAACGATGGCGCGCCTGGTGGATAATGTCAATGAGCGGCTGACGATCGGTATCGCTTCTCGGCCTTATGGCTAAGATCAAAGTGTAGTATCTGTTCTTATCAGCTTAATATCTGATACACGGTCCATCGGATCGTTATGATATTAATCTGATTTTTGGAACTCGGCAAGGTGTCTGAGGCTTGCCTCGGCCTAGCCACGGGTTGACCTGGTATTGCAGTGCCTCCAGGACCAGCCCACCTCCCCCTTCGGGGTGGAGAATGTTGAAACTAAGCAATCCTGAGCACTTGCACTACCAGGCCACCAAGTTCCAATGATGACAATATCATACGATCCTATGTATCTTGTATCAGACGATTAAGCTGCATAAGGTACATTCGTCTTCGTCAACCTTGGCCTTGTATCATTGTGACACGAAGTAGCCAAACCATCCATTGGTCTATTATAAACGGATACGCCCACCATGTGACTTCCGGTGGCCATCTTGAAGGATTTGAAACGTCGGCAGGTTCATGTCTTGGCATCGTCGCTCTCGTCGTCGACTCCGGCTTGCCATCGGGACATCCTGACTTGCAGTTAGTGAGTACAAACGTGACATTGAGCCTTTTGTGCTGCTTTGTAGTGCCTTGTAACTCGCTGTAACTAGGCATTTGTTAATTTCTTTGGCTGTATGGCCGTCTGCTGTCTCGGCCATAGCACTGCTGGTGGCACTGCCATGTTTTTCCCTTGTGTCATCGGTGGTTAGCGTTGTCGTTATGTGCCATCCACGTCCTATCGAGGTTAAGTCATGTTGCACACACTTGGAACGTCCTTTTTTTTTTTTTTTTTTTCGTTCTCGTCGTTGTATTGGCGTGCTTCAGCACATTGTATCGTATCGTCAAAGTACGTTCGTCGGCACAAACAACGGTACGGTACGGTACTACGGTACTACGGTACTACGGTACTACGGTACTACGGTACTACGGTACTACGTACTACGGTACTACGGTACTGTGGCAGTACGGTGGCAGTAAGGCAAGGGACGTTCTCGTCGCCCATGACGAGCCAGTGCAAGCACTGGCTCGTCGGGCCGATAGGTCGTATGCATCTGGACAGGCAGCATAGCTGCGTGTTCAGTGTTCAGCGTGCGTCCGTCCGTACGACAGCCTGGGCCGACTTGTCGGGCTTGCCGTGCACTGTGGGAGCTCGCGTGAACACGTTGCACGTGCTAGCCATGTTTCGTCGTTGGCTACTCGATGCCATGAACGTTGGTACGGAGCACGCTCGACGGCACGAGCGTGGCGCAACGTTGGCATAAGCGCGTGTGTGCGTGTCGGTCGGTCGGTCGGTCGGTCGGTCGGTCGGTCGTGTGGTGGCTTACACACGTGCACAAAACGTATTGCTAAAGGGATAGCATGGCTGTTACGTGTGGTCGTTGCAGCATGGCGGCGGCCTTTTGGCTAGGATGGGAGTGTAGTATGTGGTGTTACCTACCGAAGGGTAGGTAAGGAGGGAGCCCGTTGGTGTGGCAGCACGTGGTCATGGCGTTTGACTGGCGTGACCACGTGGTGCAGCGACGGTTGGGGTGAGTTGCGGAAGGACGCTCGTGGTGGGCAGACTGTCGCCAACGATGGCGCGCCTGGTGGATAATGTCAATGAGCGGCTGACGATCGGTATCGCTTCTCGGCCTTATGGCTAAGATCAAAGTGTAGTATCTGTTCTTATCAGCTTAATATCTGATACACGGTCCATCGGATCGTTATGATATTAATCTGATTTTTGGAACTCGGCAAGGTGTCTGAGGCTTGCCTCGGCCTAGCCACGGGTTGACCTGGTATTGCAGTGCCTCCAGGACCAGCCCACCTCCCCCTTCGGGGTGGAGAATGTTGAAACTAAGCAATCCTGAGCACTTGCACTACCAGGCCACCAAGTTCCAATGATGACAATATCATACGATCCTATGTATCTTGTATCAGACGATTAAGCTGCATAAGGTACATTCGTCTTCGTCAACCTTGGCCTTGTATCATTGTGACACGAAGTAGCCAAACCATCCATTGGTCTATTATAAACGGATACGCCCACCATGTGACTTCCGGTGGCCATCTTGAAGGATTTGAAACGTCGGCAGGTTCATGTCTTGGCATCGTCGCTCTCGTCGTCGACTCCGGCTTGCCATCGGGACATCCTGACTTGCAGTTAGTGAGTACAAACGTGACATTGAGCCTTTTGTGCTGCTTTGTAGTGCCTTGTAACTCGCTGTAACTAGGCATTTGTTAATTTCTTTGGCTGTATGGCCGTCTGCTGTCTCGGCCATAGCACTGCTGGTGGCACTGCCATGTTTTTCCCTTGTGTCATCGGTGGTTAGCGTTGTCGTTATGTGCCATCCACGTCCTATCGAGGTTAAGTCATGTTGCACACACTTGGAACGTCCTTTTTGCATGTTTCTTTTTCGTTCTCGTCGTTGTATTGGCGTGCTTTCATCAGCACATTGTATCGTATCGTCAAAGTACGTTCGTCGGCACAAACAACGGTACTACGGTACTACGGTACTACGGTACTACGGTACTACGGTACTACGGTACTACGGTACTACGGTACTACGGTACTACGGTACTGTGGCAGTACGGTGGCAGTAAGGCAAGGGACGTTCTCGTCGCCCATGACGAGCCAGTGCAAGCACTGGCTCGTCGGGCCGATAGGTCGTATGCATCTGGACAGGCAGCATAGCTGCGTGTTCAGTGTTCAGCGTGCGTCCGTCCGTACGACAGCCTGGGCCGACTTGTCGGGCTTGCCGTGCACTGTGGGAGCTCGCGTGAACACGTTGCACGTGCTAGCCATGTTTCGTCGTTGGCTACTCGATGCCATGAACGTTGGTACGGAGCACGCTCGACGGCACGAGCGTGGCGCAACGTTGGCATAAGCGTGTGTGCGTGTCGGTCGGTCGGTCGGTCGGTCGGTCGGTCGGTCGGTCGTGTGGTGGCTTACACACGTGCACAAAACGTATTGCTAAAGGGATAGCATGGCTGTTACGTGTGGTCGTTGCAGCATGGCGGCGGCCTTTTGGCTAGGATGGGAGTGTAGTATGTGGTGTTACCTACCGAAGGGTAGGTAAGGAGGGAGCCCGTTGGTGTGGCAGCACGTGGTCATGGCGTTTGACTGGCGTGACCACGTGGTGCAGCGACGGTTGGGGTGAGTTGCGGAAGGACGCTCGTGGTGGGCAGACTGTCGCCAACGATGGCGCGCCTGGTGGATAATGTCAATGAGCGGCTGACGATCGGTATCGCTTCTCGGCCTTATGGCTAAGATCAAAGTGTAGTATCTGTTCTTATCAGCTTAATATCTGATACACGGTCCATCGGATCGTTATGATATTAATCTGATTTTTGGAACTCGGCAAGGTGTCTGAGGCTTGCCTCGGCCTAGCCACGGGTTGACCTGGTATTGCAGTGCCTCCAGGACCAGCCCACCTCCCCCTCGGGGTGGAGAATGTTGAAACTAAGCAATCCTGAGCACTTGCACTACCAGGCCACCAAGTTCCAATGATGACAATATCATACGATCCTATGTATCTTGTATCAGACGATTAAGCTGCATAAGGTACATTCGTCTTCGTCAACCTTGGCCTTGTATCATTGTGACACGAAGTAGCCAAACCATCCATTGGTCTATTATAAACGGATACGCCCACCATGTGACTTCCGGTGGCCATCTTGAAGGATTTGAAACGTCGGCAGGTTCATGTCTTGGCATCGTCGCTCTCGTCGTCGACTCCGGCTTGCCATCGGGACATCCTGACTTGCAGTTAGTGAGTACAAACGTGACATTGAGCCTTTTGTGCTGCTTTGTAGTGCCTTGTAACTCGCTGTAACTAGGCATTTGTTAATTTCTTTGGCTGTATGGCCGTCTGCTGTCTCGGCCATAGCACTGCTGGTGGCACTGCCATGTTTTTTTCCCTTGTGTCATCGGTGGTTAGCGTTGTCGTTATGTGCCATCCACGTCCTATCGAGGTTAAGTCATGTTGCACACACTTGGAACGTCCTTTTTGCATGTTTTCTTTTTCGTTCTCGTCGTTGTATTGGCGTGCTTCAGCACATTGTATCGTATCGTCAAAGTACGTTCGTCGGCACAAACAACGGTACTACGGTACTACGGTACTACGGTACTACGGTACTACGGTACTACGGTACTACGGTACTACGGTACTACGGTACGGTGTGGCAGTACGGTGGCAGTAAGGCAAGGGACGTTCTCGTCGCCCATGACGAGCCAGTGCAAGCACTGGCTCGTCGGGCCGATAGGTCGTATGCATCTGGACAGGCAGCATAGCTGCGTGTTCAGTGTTCAGCGTGCGTCCGTCCGTACGACAGCCTGGGCCGACTTGTCGGGCTTGCCGTGCACTGTGGGAGCTCGCGTGAACACGTTGCACGTGCTAGCCATGTTTCGTCGTTGGCTACTCGATGCCATGAACGTTGGTACGGAGCACGCTCGACGGCACGAGCGTGGCGCAACGTTGGCATAAGCGTGTGTGTGCGTGGTCGGTCGGTCGGTCGGTCGGTCGGTCGGTCGGTCGTGTGGTGGCTTACACACGTGCACAAAACGTATTGCTAAAGGGATAGCATGGCTGTTACGTGTGGTCGTTGCAGCATGGCGGCGGCCTTTTGGCTAGGATGGGAGTGTAGTATGTGGTGTTACCTACCGAAGGGTAGGTAAGGAGGGAGCCCGTTGGTGTGGCAGCACGTGGTCATGGCGTTTGACTGGCGTGACCACGTGGTGCAGCGACGGTTGGGGTGAGTTGCGGAAGGACGCTCGTGGTGGGCAGACTGTCGCCAACGATGGCGCGCCTGGTGGATAATGTCAATGAGCGGCTGACGATCGGTATCGCTTCTCGGCCTTATGGCTAAGATCAAAGTGTAGTATCTGTTCTTATCAGCTTAATATCTGATACACGGTCCATCGGATCGTTATGATATTAATCTGATTTTTGGAACTCGGCAAGGTGTCTGAGGCTTGCCTCGGCCTAGCCACGGGTTGACCTGGTATTGCAGTGCCTCCAGGACCAGCCCACCTCCCCCTTCGGGGTGGAGAATGTTGAAACTAAGCAATCCTGAGCACTTGCACTACCAGGCCACCAAGTTCCAATGATGACAATATCATACGATCCTATGTATCTTGTATCAGACGATTAAGCTGCATAAGGTACATTCGTCTTCGTCAACCTTGGCCTTGTATCATTGTGACACGAAGTAGCCAAACCATCCATTGGTCTATTATAAACGGATACGCCCACCATGTGACTTCCGGTGGCCATCTTGAAGGATTTGAAACGTCGGCAGGTTCATGTCTTGGCATCGTCGCTCTCGTCGTCGACTCCGGCTTGCCATCGGGACATCCTGACTTGCAGTTAGTGAGTACAAACGTGACATTGAGCCTTTTGTGCTGCTTTGTAGTGCCTTGTAACTCGCTGTAACTAGGCATTTGTTAATTTCTTTGGCTGTATGGCCGTCTGCTGTCTCGGCCATAGCACTGCTGGTGGCACTGCCATGTTTTTCCCTTGTGTCATCGGTGGTTAGCGTTGTCGTTATGTGCCATCCACGTCCTATCGAGGTTAAGTCATGTTGCACACACTTGGAACGTCCTTTTTGCATGTTTCTTTTTCGTTCTCGTCGTTGTATTGGCGTGCTTCAGCACATTGTATCGTATCGTCAAAGTACGTTCGTCGGTCGGCTCAAACAACGGTACTACGGTACTACGGTACTACGGTACTACGGTACTACGGTACTACGGTACTACGGTACTACGGTACTACGGTACTACGGTACTGTGGCAGTACGGTGGCAGTAAGGCAAGGGACGTTCTCGTCGCCCATGACGAGCCAGTGCAAGCACTGGCTCGTCGGGCCGATAGGTCGTATGCATCTGGACAGGCAGCATAGCTGCGTGTTCAGTGTTCAGCGTGCGTCCGTCCGTACGACAGCCTGGGCCGACTTGTCGGGCTTGCCGTGCACTGTGGGAGCTCGCGTGAACACGTTGCACGTGCTAGCCATGTTTCGTCGTTGGCTACTCGATGCCATGAACGTTGGTACGGAGCACGCTCGACGGCACGAGCGTGGCGCAACGTTGGCATAAGCGTGTGTGCGTGTCGGTCGGTCGGTCGGTCGGTCGGTCGGTCGTGTGGTGGCTTACACACGTGCACAAAACGTATTGCTAAAGGGATAGCATGGCTGTTACGTGTGGTCGTTGCAGCATGGCGGCGGCCTTTTGGCTAGGATGGGAGTGTAGTATGTGGTGTTACCTACCGAAGGGTAGGTAAGGAGGGAGCCCGTTGGTGTGGCAGCACGTGGTCATGGCGTTTGACTGGCGTGACCACGTGGTGCAGCGACGGTTGGGGTGAGTTGCGGAAGGACGCTCGTGGTGGGCAGACTGTCGCCAACGATGGCGCGCCTGGTGGATAATGTCAATGAGCGGCTGACGATCGGTATCGCTTCTCGGCCTTATGGCTAAGATCAAAGTGTAGTATCTGTTCTTATCAGCTTAATATCTGATACACGGTCCATCGGATCGTTATGATATTAATCTGATTTTTGGAACTCGGCAAGGTGTCTGAGGCTTGCCTCGGCCTAGCCACGGGTTGACCTGGTATTGCAGTGCCTCCAGGACCAGCCCACCTCCCCCTTCGGGGTGGAGAATGTTGAAACTAAGCAATCCTGAGCACTTGCACTACCAGGCCACCAAGTTCCAATGATGACAATATCATACGATCCTATGTATCTTGTATCAGACGATTAAGCTGCATAAGGTACATTCGTCTTCGTCAACCTTGGCCTTGTATCATTGTGACACGAAGTAGCCAAACCATCCATTGGTCTATTATAAACGGATACGCCCACCATGTGACTTCCGGTGGCCATCTTGAAGGATTTGAAACGTCGGCAGGTTCATGTCTTGGCATCGTCGCTCTCGTCGTCGACTCCGGCTTGCCATCGGGACATCCTGACTTGCAGTTAGTGAGTACAAACGTGACATTGAGCCTTTTTTGTGCTGCTTTGTAGTGCCTTGTAACTCGCTGTAACTAGGCATTTGTTAATTTCTTTGGCTGTATGGCCGTCTGCTGTCTCGGCCATAGCACTGCTGGTGGCACTGCCATGTTTTTCCCTTGTGTCATCGGTGGTTAGCGTTGTCGTTATGTGCCATCCACGTCCTATCGAGGTTAAGTCATGTTGCACACACTTGGAACGTCCTTTTTGCATGTTTCTTTTTCGTTCTCGTCGTTGTATTGGCGTGCTTCAGCACATTGTATCGTATCGTCAAAGTACGTTCGTCGGCACAAACAACGGTACTACGGTACTACGGTACTACGGTACTACGGTACTACGGTACTACGGTACTACGGTACTACGGTACTACGGTACTGTGGCAGTACGGTGGCAGTAAGGCAAGGGACGTTCTCGTCGCCCATGACGAGCCAGTGCAAGCACTGGCTCGTCGGGCCGATAGGTCGTATGCATCTGGACAGGCAGCATAGCTGCGTGTTCAGTGTTCAGCGTGCGTCCGTCCGTACGACAGCCTGGGCCGACTTGTCGGGCTTGCCGTGCACTGTGGGAGCTCGCGTGAACACGTTGCACGTGCTAGCCATGTTTCGTCGTTGGCTACTCGATGCCATGAACGTTGGTACGGAGCACGCTCGACGGCACGAGCGTGGCGCAACGTTGGCATAAGCGTGTGTGCGTGTCGGTCGGTCGGTCGGTCGGTCGGTCGGTCGGTCGGTCGTGTGGTGGCTTACACACGTGCACAAAACGTATTGCTAAAGGGATAGCATGGCTGTTACGTGTGGTCGTTGCAGCATGGCGGCGGCCTTTTGGCTAGGATGGGAGTGTAGTATGTGGTGTTACCTACCGAAGGGTAGGTAAGGAGGGAGCCCGTTGGTGTGGCAGCACGTGGTCATGGCGTTTGACTGGCGTGACCACGTGGTGCAGCGACGGTTGGGGTGAGTTGCGGAAGGACGCTCGTGGTGGGCAGACTGTCGCCAACGATGGCGCGCCTGGTGGATAATGTCAATGAGCGGCTGACGATCGGTATCGCTTCTCGGCCTTATGGCTAAGATCAAAGTGTAGTATCTGTTCTTAT